>JARFJB010002223.1:152500-290000 GCA_036346205.1 Vesta saturnalis
ACAGTCACACGCCCCCACGCTCACATGCTCACATGCTCACACACTCGTACACTCACACACACACGCACACTCGCATACGCGCACACACGCGCACTCGCACGTACGCACACACGCACTTACGAACACGCGCACACTCGCACACACACGCACACACGCACACACCCATACACCCACACACGCACACATCATGTGCGATTTCGACGAAATTTTGCCAAACGTCGTAAAATGAGCCTTTATGTGGAATATATATATATATATAATATATATATATATATATATATATATATATATATATATATATATATATATATATATATATATTTGACTAAGTCAAATTATTATAGGTCAGTCACAAACTAAGAACATTTAATAATATTAACAATAATTAAGGTTATGTTTAATGAAAGTCAGGGAACCCTGGCAACCTTTCAAAGAAATGCAACAAATTCCTGTTCAGTCCAATGTAGCCAACTATCCTGACCAGTACTGTTTACCGCTACGTCATCACATTCAATCATATGGTATAATATGGAAAACTTTTGTCACAATTATTTTCGTTATAATATACTCTGAACGTATTCTCTGAGATTGCAGCATTTAAAGCTGCAGAATTCCAAAATACAATTACCTATTTATTGTGATTTGGTTTTTAAAAATGAAGGGAGTAGCTTTTTATGCTACATGTCTAACCTGCATGTAAACATTTTTTTTGAAAGTGCGCTCGACTAAGCTCCTGCGTACGGTCGTTTGACCGCAGAGCACTTGGATGCGTGGGGTTTTGGAGGGTTGCTACAATGGTGTTGACGTGGTTAGATAGCCACTAAAGGATAGGCGCCACAGGTTTTAGTCAGGAAAGGGAGAAAAGGAAAGAAAAAGGAAAAGAGGAGTAGAGTAGGGGCAGGCCCTGTAAAACCTGAAACAGGTAGTGCTCCAAAAAAAAGGAATAATTTAAAGAGAGACAAACTTTTACCCGAACAACCACACAGTAATCGTTTATTTAATTTAATTTAAACTCAAATTAATACTTGTCGAATAAATATCGAACGTAAACAAATATGATACTATGCTAGTTTTCCCCCAAAGTATTCATAACAATCTTAACTTACACAATAAATATAATTCAGCCCTGACGATGGCAAGTGGTGAGCCGCCGCAGATGCCCACAAAGAATAAAAAACTAAATGTATTTAGTTCGTTAATCGAACCCTAAATGTAAAAGAAAAGTTTCGTTAATTGTGCCGCTCCCGACGGTTGTAAGTACTTACAAATCGCAGCCGAAAGGGCGAAAGTAACCCATAAAGTGCGATCTAAAATAGATCCACAATGAAAATAGTAGTGCTTAAATATTTTGAAACAGCTTGCCTACGTTTCACAAAATAGAATTTAAATCCCCAATGATTTTAATTTCGGTTTCTTGAATTTTATTAAAACATTAAGAAGTGGTATTAAATAGAAATATCCGGATAGTCTGTTCAGTGCAAGGCATAGAATTGAAGCAAGACATTCAATAGTACAGAAATTTTATTACAGCAAAACCTGCTCTGAACAAAATTATCCGTAATGACAAATAATTAATATTAAGGAAAGACAAAGTACAGAAAAGTTACAGAAATTCTAAATTTGAATATAAATATATATACGGTTTCATACAATGACTGTAATTCATTTGACCTCGATATCTGTTCCACCCTGTATATAATGTATTTTAAAACAGGAGCTTCAACGCGCAGCTACCGTGAAACAAAGTAGGTCAACGTCCCAGTGAATATGGGTGTGGTTTTTCTTTCTTTTGTATGTAGAAATTAATTACAAATTGAACAAATCAAACTCTAAATTATTCATCCACTTTAGCCTCCAGTAAAGAATGTTATTATAAATGATAAATTTTTGTTACAAGTAAGTAATATAAGGTTAAACCCCCAAATGTAACCTAACTCTGTGGTACTAATTTTAGCAATACACTGTTCATTACACAAATCCTGTGTATATTGAATAATAAAGAATTCTGACCTTTGATGAAGAATTACCAAACTGTAAATGCCCTTCGTGTTTCGAAGGTGGTAGTTACTGTGGAACCAAAACAGCTAATCAGTAATTAAAAGCCAGCATTCCAGTAAGAATAGGTACGGAGGTGATCGGTAGTGCATTCCCATTTGCTAGTTATGTATATAAATAAAGAATAGCTGTTTATTTCGCCGGTATCAAGGCGCTGAAAGTGATACAAGTAAATACGTTGCTAATTACCTTATACAAGCATACCTCTTTTTAGATGTTTAGAGCCGATAGCGATGATTTCGTTTCAACAGACCTATGTTATAAATTTAAGTAATCGTGCGAAAGTGCCTAAATGAAAGAAGCGAATTACTAAAAGTTGTCGAACATGTGTTAAACTTACCGGAGGATGTGAAGATTGAAAATTGCAATAATATCCGCTTGTAAAGCGTCAGTAAAGTTTTATACCAAAAACATTACATTATATGAAAAATTTTCCAAAGAAACGATGCTTAAACATCTTATAAACGGAAGGAAAAATTTTCTTGCAGATCAACCTTCTCATCGGAAAATGGCGTGTTAAGAAAAGAAAGATTAGGAACAACGCCCTAACAAAAGCAATATTGCCAAACCATTAAAATTATTCAAACTAGATAAGAATGTTAAAACCAAATTATGATAAATAAATTTTACAGATATCCCATTGTTGTCTTTTAAAACAAGATTCCTTTTCAAAACTTTATTAAATGACCATAAATTGTAGAGATGGCGCAACTTATATCTATAAAGGAATAAAAAAGATGTGTACGTTAAATCAATTAGTTTTAACTGTAGAGATGCGAAAAATAATTTTTGAGGTACGCAATTAAAAACATTCCACCAACGAATAAGGAAATATTAATATTTAGATCTAACTAATTAGTTCATTCATTAGATAAAGTAAAGGAAATTATCGAAAATACACGTTATTCGCGATAAACACGTAACAGATTCCCCCCCAGCAAAATTAAGATCTCGGAAGAGGATTTATAACGATGTACGGTAGGAAAGAAAGAAGGTAGGAGGAAGAGAGAAGTTTGAGCTTACGCTCAGGACAAGAAGCCCTAAAATCCCAAATGACCCAACCCCATATATTCTCGCCCAACCCCACATATATATAAATATAAGTAAAAACCAAACCCCTGCGAGGAAGTAAACAACCCGAAGCCATTCCCAACCCGGAGCAAACAAAGTAAACCCAACCCAAAATAAGAAGAAATGAGAAGACAGGAAGAAAGTTAAATGCGGACGACAATGACGCATATACCACCAGAGACACCCATAAAGCATACAACTCAAGCATTCCACGAAAGAACAACCTGACTCCAAACTCCCACGTGAGCCCTTCGGCATTCGGCCGGTACTAGGAGTAAATAGAGCGAAAAGAAAACAAAAGTGAAAGGAGAGCATACCGTGAAGCGATAATACTTCCAAAAAAAAAACAAAAAAACTAGGAGAAAACAAAAAAGGTCTATTACTAAAGTTAAGGAAGCAAAGTGGATAAGGATGAGGTAATTTGGGTAGGTAGGTTGTCTTCGTCTCAGTCATTCCAAAAGCAAACACGCGTGGTATACACGGAACCTAAAGAAACCTAAAGGACAGTAGAAGAGGAAGAAAGAAGAGAAACCCAACCCACTAGAAAAGTACCCCACCCTCAACCGAACTTAAGGGCCGGCAGCCTAAAAACCAAATTCCCAGAAGAACGCCCATCCCAACCCACAGGAAAAGAAAGCCCAAAATTTTGACCCTCTTGCCGAAAACGTGAATAAAGGAGCCCCTTAAAGACCCCAACTCAACCCTATGCCACCATGAACTAGCACAGATGAAATGGCATAAGTGCTATTAAGAGATAGTAGGAGAGAAAGAAGAAATCACATTTGCGGCGAAAATTTTCCCCATTGACTCTGATTCCCGGGATCCCGTGGTCACCGAAGCTTGCACGGGGAAGCCGTACCCATCCCGTTCCTCTTAGCTCCATTCATACAAGCATTCATCCAGTAAAGTGAAATAGGAAGTTAGAGTAGATTTAGATCAAAGACAGAAGATAGGAAAGTGAAATGAAAAGGGCAAGTCTCCGAAGATCCCCCTGAGGAAATTAGTAGGAAGACCCCGAAGAAATGCAGACAGGAAAAGAGAAGGGACCGGATGTAGAGGTCACGGAAGACGAAGGAGAGGTCTCCGTAAAAGTGGCCCGCCAGTATCGCCCAACCAACCGCCCATACGAAAAGAAAGAGCCACAAGGAAAGCCAAAACGTCACAATAGTAAAAAAAAGGAAGTAAGGGTTTACATAGGAGGTTTGTGTCTTTTGCGTCGTTTAGGATAGCGAAGGTATCGATCAGGACGAGGAAGAGGACAGGAGGACGCCAAGTGCACGGAGGAATCGGACTCAGAAGAATTATCGGCCGGTATATGTGGCTTTAAATCTTTGACGTGATAAACCCCGAGGGATTTACCAACAGAATCTTTGAGTTCATAAGTCCAGGAAGATAACACTCGTTTTATTAGGAAAGGACCAGTAAACTTTGGAGCAAGTTTCGCATTAAAATGCCGCGCCGCGTCTGATAACACGTAGTTGCGTTTCCACACCTTATCTCCGAGTTTAAATTTAACCGGTCTACGTCGTAGGTTATAGCGTAGATGTTGACTTTGATAAGCTTTAGCCAGTCGTTTATTGATATCAGTGTGAATAGAATCGAACTGACGAACTAGTTTATTGTCGGAAAGTTTTCGCGATCTGGGTCTAATAAAGTAGAATCTGGAGAAGGTGGTGGACCTAAAGGTCGCCAAATAAGTTATGTTCGCGTCCAAATAAAGCGTAATAAGGAGAACAGCCAATAACTTCGTGCTTTGCAGAGCGGATAGCACAGCCAATTTTGTTTAAATTTACGTCCCATTTACGTTGGTTCTGAGTGGTATAGGAGGAGATTAAAGTTTTTAGGACTCGGTTAATTCGTTCCGCTGGATTCGCTCTAGGATGGTATTTAGCGTTGAAAAGGATAGTGGTTCGATAATCAGAACATAATTTCATAAATTCTTTACTGCGAAACTGTACACCATTATCGCTAATAATGTACTGTGGAGTACCAAATAGAAGAAAAATATTATCTTCCACGACTTGACACACAGCAGAAGCAGTAGCATGGCGTAAGGGAAAGAAACAGGCAAATTTCGTAAAGCAATCCGCTATAACTAACACAAAAGCATGTCCTTTAGAGGACCTAGGAAGAGGACCGACGATATCCAAACATAAAATTTGCCAAGGCTTAGTAGGTTTGGCTCTTGGTGCTAGAAACCCCGGTGGAGCAGACTGTTCAACTTTATGTGCAGAACAGACAGCACACCGCCGAATATAACGAATGACATCTGCACGAAGTGCAGGCCAGTAGTAGTGAATAGAAATTTTAGCAATAGTTTTAGTGACTCCAAAGTGACCAGAAGTTGGAAGATCGTGGTTTTCAGAAATAATACGTTTGCGTTGTTCTTTAGGAACGACTATTTTCCAATGGGCCGAAGAAGAATCTGAAGAAGAAAATTTGGAACGTTTATAAAGGAGTCCGTCCTGTACAACCCAAGAAGGATATTTTCTAGGAATGTAGAGATACGAGAAATGGTTTTAAATACCATTTATCCTGAACAGGCAGAGTGACTAAAGAAGTTGAAGAAGTATTAATACAGTCTATTTTCGGAACTGATCTCGACAGAGCGTCAGGTACTAGATGTTCTTTACCTTTACGGTGAATAATCGAAAAGTCGTGCTGCTGCAGGCGAATCGCCCAACGACAAAGCCGTCCAGTAGGATTTTGTAAGTTATTTAACCATATCAAAGAATGGTGGTCAGTAACGACGGTAAAGTGAGAACCCTCAATGTAGGGACGAAGTTTCTCAATAGCCCAGATAACAGCCAGACACTCTTTTTCCGTAGTGGAATAGTGACGTTCAGCCTTAATCAAAGATCTACTAATATAACTGACTACCTTTTCGCCAGTAGGAAATTGTTGACAGAGTACCGCATCGATACCAAAGTCAGAGGCATCTGTTTGAATGACAAATGGTTGTGAGAAATCAGGACAAGAAAGAATAGGAGCTGACACTAGACATTCTTTTAAAGAAGTAAAAGCGATTTCGCATTCAGAAGTCCAAACAAATGGAGCATTCTTTTGAGTAAGTGAAGTTAGAGGTTTAATGACAGAAGAAAAGTTAGGTATGAAACGACGATACCATCCCGCCATACCGACTAAGCGGCGAACATCAGAAACATTTTTAGGAACAGGTATTAAGCAAACTGCGGAAACTTTTTCGGGATCTACTAGAAGTCCATCCTTATTAACGACGTATCCCAAGTATTTTAACTCAGGACGGCAGAAATGACACTTGTCTTGTCTCAAAGTGAGACCTGCAGAAGTAAGACGTTGAAAAATTTTTTCGAGTACTTCAAAATGTTTTTCAAAGGTAGGTGTAGCCAAAACGATATCGTCAAGATAAGCGAAGCAGTAAGGTTCTAAGTCTCCCCCCAAAACTCTATCAATTAGTCGTTGAAAAGTAGCAGGCGAATTGTGCAAGCCAAAAGGCATTCGAGTAAACTGAAAAGTTCGCGTCCAGGGACGGTAAAAGCAGTCATAGGTTTAGATTCGTCCAAAAGAGGAATCTGCCAGTAAGCAGAGCGAATGTCCAAGCTAGAAAGGTAACGCGCATCACGTAAACGGTCCAGAATAGAAGATATGTAAGGCAAAGGATAAGCATCCTTTTCCGTCACCGCATTAACTTTGCGAAAGTCGACGCAAAACCGGTAAGAGTCATCTTTCTTTTTAACTAAAACAATCGGGCTTGACCAAGGACTATTTGATGGTTCGACGACACCTAATTGCAGCATCGTATCTAACTCAGTGTTAGCTACTCGTTGTAAAGCAGGAGATAATGGGTAATAGCGCTGTTTGATTGGCTCGGAATTAGTACGTATTTCATGTTGGACTAGAGTAGTACATCCCAAAGTGTCGGAATTTTGAAAAGAGTGATCCAGTAAAGTTTTAAGAGCAGAACGTTGAGTAGAAGGAAGATCAGAGAAAGAACTCAAATGTTCAGAAGAGATAGTTGCTAAACTAGTATCATTACCAAATGTCCATTGTCCATGTCTAAGATCGGGGACGCAGTTAATCGCCTTCCAGAAGTCGATACCCAAAATTAGTTTGTGAGGTACTTCAGGCACCACGAGAACATCCAGCATGATCGTTTTAGATTCGACAGTGATCGGTAGAGTAATTTGACCCAGAATATTACAAGTATTACCATTCGCAAGTGTGCAGGCAGTAAACGAACCCACGTATAAAGATAGACCTAGTCGTTGTAAAATATGCCAACCCAAATTTCCTATAATAGTGCGTGAAGCGCCAGAGTCTAAAAGACCCTGAAAAGTATAACCAAAGATATTGACGTTTAAGTAAGGTCGTTCGTCGTTACGAACGCTCGCAAAAATATAGTCAAGAAGAATGCGACGAGAGTCTGGTACTCCACAAAAAGCTGTTTCCGAGATTAACGGTAAGATAGAATCCCCTCCTCGGATAGAAGATTCAGAAATTAGTTTCCCTGATTAGAAGTGCATACTGGGCAAGTAGTGCGGGTATAACCAGGCTTACCACAGCCATAGCAATGCCTATTTTGGGGTTGTGGACAACGTGGTGAAGTATGCCCACTCCCAGAGCAATTCCAGCAACGTAAAGTTACAGTCTAAACCTCTAGATAATAATTCATACATTAATTCTGTCTTCGTAAGACGATTAACATCAAAACGAAGTGTAACAGCCATCTTAGTAACATAAAAGATCAAATTAATTCAGGAAGTAAAGTAAAATACTATATCAAATATTATAACCCCGTTGGCACTAACACGCCAAGTGTATACAATAACCTAAAGAGAAGAAAAATATTTAAGATAACCCCAAGGAATGAGAAGAGAAAAAAAATTAAAATGTAGCTAAAAATTTGTACGTACTCCAAAACTCTGGCCGAAACGTTGGTCGCCAATTTTATGCTACATGTCTAACCTGCATGTAAACATTTTTTTGAAAGTGCGCTCGACTAAGCTCCTGCGTACGGTCGTTTGACCGCAGAGCACTTGGATGCGTGGGGTTTTGGAGGGTTGCTACAATGGTGTTGACGTGGTTAGATAGCCACTAAAGGATAGGCGCCACAGGTTTTAGTCAGGAAAGGGGAGAAAAGGAAAGAAAAAGGAAAAAGAGGAGTAGAGTAGGGGCAGGCCCTGTAAAACCTGAAACAGGTAGTGCTCCAAAAAAAAAAGGAATAATTTAAAAGAGAGACAAACTTTTACCCGAACAACCACACAGTAATCGTTTATTTAATTTAATTTAAACTCAAATTAATACTTGTCGAATAAATATCGAACGTAAACAAATATGATACTATGCTAGTTTTCCCCCAAAGTATTCATAACAATCTTAACTTACACAATAAATATAATTCAGCCCTGACGATGGCAAGTGGTGAGCCGCCGCAGATGCCCACAAAGAATAAAAAACTAAATGTATGTAGTTCGTTAATCGAACCCTAAATGTAAAAGAAAAGTTTCGTTAATTGTGCCGCTCCCGACGGTTGTAAGTACTTACAAATCGCAGCCGAAAGGGCGAAAGTAACCCATAAAGTGCGATCTAAAATAGATCCACAATGAAAATAGTAGTGCTTAAATATTTTGAAACAGCTTGCCTACGTTTCACAAAATAGAATTTAAATCCCCAATGATTTTAATTTCGGTTTCTTGAATTTTATTAAAAACATTAAGAAGTGGTATTAAATAGAAATATCCGGATAGTCTGTTCAGTGCAAGGCATAGAATTGAAGCAAGACATTCAATAGTATAGAAATTTTTATTACAGCAAAACCTGCTCTGAACAAAATTATCCGTAATGACAAATAATTAATATTAAGGAAAGACAAAGTACAGAAAAGTTACAGAAATTCTAAATTTGAATATAAATATATATACGGTTTCATACAATGACTGTAATTCATTTGACCTCGATATCTGTTCCACCCTGTATATAATGTATTTTAAAAACAGGAGCTTCAACGCGCAGCTACCGTGAAACAAAGTAGGTCAACGTCCCAGTGAATATGGGTGTGGTTTTTTCTTTCTTTTTGTATGTAGAAATTAATTACAAATTGAACAAATCAAACTCTAAATTATTCATCCACTTTAGCCTCCAGTAAAAGAATGTTATTATAAATGATAAATTTTTGTTACAAGTAAGTAATATAAGGTTAAACCCCCCAAATGTAACCTAACTCTGTGGTACTAATTTTAGCAATACACTGTTCATTACACAAATCCTGTGTATATTGAATAATAAAGAATTCTGACCTTTGATGAAGAATTACCAAACTGTAAATGCCCTTCGTGTTTCGAAGGTGGTAGTTACTTTGTGGAACCAAAACAGCTAATCAGTAATTAAAAGCCAGCATTCCAGTAAGAATGGGTACGGAGGTGATCGGTAGTGCATTCCCATTTGCTAGTTATGTATATAAATAAAGAATAGCTGTTTATTTCGCCGGTATCAAGGCGCTGAAAGTGATACAAGTAAATACGTTGCTAATTACCTTATACAAGCATACCTCTTTTTAGATGTTTAGAGCCGATAGCGATGATTTCGTTTCAACAGACCTATGTTATAAATTTAAGTAATCGTGCGAAAGTGCCTAAATGAAAGAAGCGAATTACTAAAAGTTGTCGAACATGTGTTAAACTTACCGGAGGATGTGAAGATTGAAAATTGCAATAATATCCGCTTGTAAAGCGTCAGTAAAGTTTTATACCAAAAAACATTACATTATATGAAAAATTTTCCAAAGAAACGATGCTTAAACATCTTATAAACGGAAGGAAAAATTTTCTTGCAGATCAACCTTCTCATCGGAAAATGGCGTGTTAAGAAAAGAAAGATTAGGAACAACGCCCTAACAAAAGCAATATTGCCAAACCATTAAAATTATTCAAACTAGATAAGAATGTTAAAACCAAATTATGATAAATAAATTTTACAGATATCCCATTGTTGTCTTTTAAAACAAGATTCCTTTTCAAAACTTTATTAAATGACCATAAATTGTAGAGATGGCGCAACTTATATCTATAAAGGAATAAAAAAAAGATGTGTACGTTAAATCAATTAGTTTTTAACTGTAGAGATGCGAAAAATAATTTTTGAGGTACGCAATTAAAAACATTCCACCAACGAATAAGGAAATATTAATATTTAGATCTAACTAATTAGTTCATTCATTAGATAAAGTAAAGGAAATTATCGAAAATACACGTTATTCGCGATAAACACGTAACAAGCTTATAAAATGAGGATACAGTCAATGGATATACAAACAAATGGAGGTTATGTAGTATTAGTCAAGAGAGAATTAAATTTAATTCACTGCTTTATATGAGAAGACTATACAAACAAATTGGATATGTCCTCTCTGTACATCCATTCATATCTGCCAATATTACCAGTATTTTATTTGGCTTACATACGTTCAATAGGTTTTCTACGTCATTCCAGAAAATCTTTCACTCTTGGTTTCTTTCTCTGCATAGCATACAATAAGAAATTTTTTTCGAAATTAATGACTTGGCGGTAAACGCTCCTGGTGAGGATAATAATTGTATTAGTGATTGAAAAATTCGTCAATATCAGATATGCCATACCACACGTCATACACTATAAATGTTCCATGTTATTTTGTAATAGAACAGGCCATAAAAATATAGTTTCAAGTTATATTTTTAAAGTAAAACTAATGCAGCGTTGCAACATAGTTTTTCACGTTATTTGGACTTTGTTTGCACGAAAATCGTTGAATTTCGAATGATCTGTTTAAAAAAAAAGGGAATGTTTGTCTTCTATTACCTACACATAACGGGAATTGTACATTCTTTACGTTGTTCATGAATTACAATATTGTGCTTTATCTACTACAATGAGATGTTTTGTTAAACAAATCTACATAAAAACTAATAAAACTGCCAAAATTTCAAAATAATAGACAGGAAATCCAGAGTGCAATTTTATAGGTAATCCAATCTGAACACTTGCCATTTAATTTATCCAGGAAATTCAAAGCGCTTTTTCGGAAGTAATTCAATGTGAAGATTTGCTTCCGCGAGGAAACTTACTGCGTCGTTCTTTTCTTGACTGTTACGTACACATGAATGTAAATAACCAGAAATGAATCCATTTGTCTGCAAGTAGTAGCCAAATTTAATTTGCCACAAGAATGCTGCTATCGTATCGACGGACAAGACTCAACGAGAACCAAATTTTTAAATGTATTTTTACTAAAATTTTGATGTCAAATAGTGGTGCCTTATTTAAACTACATTAATCACCGAAAGAATCTGTATTTATATCACTATCTGAATCTGAATCGAACTCTCGTAGTGCTTTAATAACAGGTGGGAGATTCTAAATCAACAAATTTTCCATATGTTTCTCTCAATCATTTGAAATGATCCTTTCCGTGTCCGAACAAGCATTTCGCCACATTGTAGGAGAACATTTGAATAAAGCCTCAAGTCTGAACCCTGTCTGTCAATGGAGGTTCAGAATTTATTTGTTTAATAATCTTTACAAAAACCCGATACCATTTTACTCGGGTTATATTGGCAATTTTAAGGAGTCAAATATAAAACTTCATATCCGTGCTTAATTCAAATATTTTTTCCCTTTGGGCCTAAAAGATTGATTTTTGTTGCTTTGTTGTGATTTTGCCCTCAATTTCGACGCTGTGTAGCTGACTTTTCTTACTAAAACATGGAGATGACGTTGTCCATAACCAGCATATAATTTCCGGGTAGTTTGGACAGCAGAAAAATCAGGTGTTTAACCACTCAATTATGAAACTGGTTCTTATTTATAGTTTTATGATAATCCCAATTCTCGATCCTCGTTACCCGAATCAAGTAAATAGTTTTCCAAAAACCCCAATTACACCCCGAGCGTAAAATCGTATACCTTTTACCTTCACTTTTAATTTTGGATTGATTACTTTTGATGTCGGAATCGTGCACCCCACGATGGATATTACAATCATTTTTATAAATCCACGCTTCGTGTAGATACACAAATCTGACATCCTGACCTGAACTTTGCAAATGAAACATTCTTTTCACAAACTTAATTTTGGCTAAAGCGGTGTGTTTTATTTCTCATTTCACAGGCTTTTTGCCTATTGACAAGTTTGTTTGTGTAACTCAATAAGTTCACAATTCTGATTATCATTTCGACAAATGGGAATACCACTACAGAAAAAAAAAATCATGACCTGCTCTAATACAACACAGGATGGAACAGAGTATAGATACACATTTTTGTATTGGGCTGAATCTCTTAAAATTCTGTACTCTTAAATTATACACGCATTAGTTTGTAGATGGTTACCTAGCCAATAGAATTTTTTCAAGCATACACAAGTTTTCGTTATCTACGTTGAATCTCTTTATACTATGTACTCTTTTGTTTTACATACGTAAGAATTTACACCCTCCTTCCCTCGAATTGCTCACAAAGAAGTCATTAGATATACCTTACATTTGTCTGTTGGATACAAATGGTGACAAGGGTGATAAAATAAAATAAACTCCGGGTTACAACTATCATGGGATATAACACCCATTTGCCCCATGATCATTAATTTTCCTTTGTTAACTTATGCATAAATGTAGCGTGTGTTACGTTTACAATAGAAACAAATATCTAGACAATCACTAATAATTCTTTTGATCGATTATAAGCAATAAAAGACACAATTTAGAATTTTTTTTTCCATTCCATTTATTCGAAATAGAAAAGTGATTGATATCGGCCCACGTGTAAAATATATCTAACCAATTTAGTAGTATTTAATGTATTTCTCTTACTAATAATTTTAACCATTTAAATGTATATCTTAAACTAGTATATTTGTTTTCCAGTTGTACATGATAATAAACTAGCTTGAGTGTAAAACTTTAAATCTATATTTCAAATTCATTATGGAAGTTTGAATTGAAACGCTTAACTAAAATGAGACTACAAAGTTGTACAATGTTTAATGTTAACGAACGTATCGTTTATTATATACTTACGGGGTAATTTTAATTGTGAAGTTTCATCGTACTCAATTATATAATAACCTAATTAGTAAGATTTAAGCATTCCCTTTAATGTCTATATACAATTTGATGTCTCTCAATTTACGAAAGCGGTTTCATAATATTTAACAATCTCTAAATAGGGTTGTTTTAAAAATTGTGGTTGTACATTGTCAAAATTGTATTCAAATATTTTATCGTTCAGTGACAAGTTAATTAAACCCTATTTAACATGCGCGTTTCAAATGATCATGTTTATTTATCAATTATAATATGGAATACACAGTGCTGAAAACAACCTGTAGAAGAATAATTTGGGAAATAAATACTTGAAAATTTACAATGGCAATATTTTTTAAACAAAAAGAGATATGACAAAAATAAAAAATACAGTTTCTATAACAACCGGAGGGAATGCAAACGACGTATCTTTCAACCCCCTTAAGCTTCCCATATGAGTTTAAAAAAGTAAGGACTGCTCTTAAATAGCACAGTAGCACATTTTTTCAGCACCGGGCCCTAAAGAAAAAATAATTTAAATTTTTTCTTCCACCCTGTAAGTCATTTTGAACAATTAAAAATGAACCAGTAGATGAAAGATGGTACCCGCAAATTTCAGAAACAAGAAAAGAAAACATAAAAGCGTTTTGAATAAGCTTTCCATAGAGGTGCCCCAAGTGGGGTATTGAAAATGTAAGGTGTTTAAGTCACTGCGGGTTAAAAAGTATTTTTTTATTGTTTTCATACCTCTCTTTGTTTAAAAGATAATAGTCATTGTAACTTTTCCAAGAATTATCCTCAAATTTGAGGTTAGTTTTTCAGTTAACCCTTCTTTTTTTATGATCAATGGTTAGCATGTTTAATAAGCTTTCTAGAGAGGTATTGCGATTTAAGATTTTTAAGTCGGTATGGATGTGTACTAATTACCCAACTGTTGTATCATTAATACCTAAATATTATAAATCAAGAATGTTTCTAATAAGAACTTAAGACAATGAACACAAGAGATAATTCTTAAAATCTACAGGTATAACTATAACAAATCAAAATATTTACAAATAAACAAAAAGTTAATGATAATAATTCTCGGTAAGGGCTTTCTGATACCTATAATAATAAAATAATTAGTCTAATGAAAACAACTTCCGCCTCTGAGTATTTCGCTGTATAAATATATTTCCGAATTTCATGATTTAAGTATTGAGAGTGGTCTCATTTTTATCCTTGTGCCTTGTGGAATAAGAAAAGCGATGGTGGACATCCGATTGCGGAGAAGGGGATGGTTAAAGGGAGGAAGAATAATATATAAATATATATATATATATATATATATATATATATATATATATATATATATATATATATATATATATATATATATATATATATATATACAGGGTTATTACAAATGATGTTCCCGATTTCAATTATCAATATTACTGGATTAATCTGTTTTAAGACCATTTCAGTTGTTAACACTGGAAAGAAAAACTCATAAAGTTTTGTTTACATTGGTTTAGGTAATTGCTGTCAATTGTGTAATGGCTGAATTTGGAGACAGGAAAGCATTTTGTGTATTGGATTATCACATTAACCAATTAGTTATTAGGATGCAACGCACTTTAGAACCAAATTTAATGAAGATCCTCCTAGCAATTCACTCTATTCGCAAGTGATACTTGAATTTTAAGAGTAATGGGGGCATTTATAAAAAGAAATCAATTGGAAGGCCGTCTGTGAGCAATGAAGTCATAGAGCAGGTATGGGAAAGTTTTACGCGTAGTCCACAGAAATCTAATGTTAAATGCAGCAGAGAGCTATATATCACAGTCAACTGTTTGGAAAATTTTACGTAAACGTATAAATGTCACGCCTTACAAACTTCAGCTTGTTCAAGCATTCAAACCAAATGGCAAAGTTGTAAGTTGTAAGTTTGTCAAAACATGCGAGTCTTCATGGAAAATGAAAACTTACTAAAATGTTTAATCTTTAGTCTTTAGTCTTGTGTGGCAGACATAATGTCAGAACATGGAGCTAGGAGAATCTACACACATACATCGAGCACTTGCGCGATTCTCTCAAAGTTAATGTGTTTTGTGCTATCACTTACAACAAAGTGTGCGAGCCTTTTTTCTTTGGTGGACAAACAGTAAATGTAATAATTTATGGCTTCTACCACAATTAGAACAAGATTCCCCACGTTTGATTCTCCA
Source organism: Vesta saturnalis (assembly GCA_036346205.1). Taxonomy (NCBI): domain Eukaryota; kingdom Metazoa; phylum Arthropoda; class Insecta; order Coleoptera; family Lampyridae; genus Vesta; species Vesta saturnalis. Next base: position 167,877 of record JARFJB010002223.1, read on the forward strand.
ATTAGACGTCGCACCTTCACATTACCACTTGGATGTTATAGCTGAACTTCGAAATCGGCTGCCTGATAGATGGATTGGTCGTGCTAGCCCAAATGATGGTGCACTCATGAATTCGCTTCAAATATCTCCGGACATCACCACCTGTGATTTTTTCTGGTGGATATGCAACAAAGATAAAGTGTATACACCACCATTACCTGAAATCATATCTGAGATCCAACAACGGATTACCAGAGCCATCGAAACAATCGACCAAGACACTCTTAACACAGTATGACAAGAACTTGATTACAGGCTTAACATATGTCGTAACACAAGGAGTTCCCATATCGAACATTTATAATTCTTGGCAAATGGGATGAAACTTTTTAAGTTTTTCTTGAAATTTAACCACTTAATTTTTTTTTATGGTAAATAAAACCAGATTTATGTACACTTGAAATCATGAACATAATTTGTAATAACCCTGTATATATATATATATATATATATATATATATATATATATATATATATATATATATATATATATATATATATATATATTATATATATATATATATATATATATATATATATATATATATATATATATATATATATATATATATATATATATATACATATATACAGGGTGGCGCAGTAGTGTGACAAAGTCCCATATCTCCTTTATTTAAAGAAATACAAAAAAAATAATAAATACAGATGTGTTCTGGTGCATATTCCAAAAATATTTTTAATTATACAGGGTAGATCATAAAAGCTTAGAAGTAATTTTAAATTTCTTTTTAAATAGAAAACCCTATATATTATTACATATTTAGATTCTACATACAATTTTAGACACATTTTATGTATAATGTCCTATACTTAAGTCTAACCGTTTTTGACAAATTTCAAATTTTTTGTTAAAAATGATGTTTGCAGGTCAAAACATAGGTGGAAATCTTTTCTAAACGAAGCTTTTATCAATTAGTTATGGTTGGTTTCCTTGGAAATGGGGACCTACTCTAATGGGCTCTACTGATATTTTTGTAATACATTCATACAGGGTGATCAAAAATGGACAATAAGGAGTAGATTCAAAAAAACCTATAAAATCATTTTTTTAAATGGAAACCCCCTATTCTTTTAATTCTGTCTTATTTAGCATTAAAAATAAGGGTGACTTTGTATAAGAGTGTATATTCCAAAAAATTGTAGTTTTTGAAATAATGACAATTTAACATTTTTTTATTGTAAGAAGGCTATACGGCTTTCAAGTTTTGTTGTTAGTTGGCCGTGGCGGCGGGGCGCGGCGAAACAAAAAAAAATCGAGCACTTCAGATCGACATATTACATGGAACTCCCCCACTACTTTCTTATGAGCTATCGATAGAGAATTTGATTGGCAACATTTTTGTTTAATAATTTCTATGCCTATCATTATCCGTTTCTGTGGAAAAAGCATTTTTATGTAAAATTATGAATAATTAGTAGGTGGCTTTGGAGCTCCATTGCTCTGGTAACAGCTGCGTGCAATTGTCTTTATTTTTGTTTATTAAGTGAGCCATTTAGGCACTTAAACACGCAAAATCACCGTTTTCGTTATACAAACGAGCAGGTTTTTTTCATTTTTTTGTTGTTTTGGCGAATGTAATCACACTATTTCAAGAACGTGTCGCTTATTTAAGGAAAAATATCCAGATGTACCAGAAATAACTCCAAAAAAAGTTCAGAACACTACACAAGAATTTTATTCAGTTGAGTTCTAACAGATGATGACGAAATCAATATTTTGGCATATTTTGAGGTAAATCCTCGTTCATTTATTTATGCAGCTTCGGAAGATTCTGGTTTAACTTATTCGACAATACAGAAAGGAAGCATTCGCATTTCATCATTCGCCTACAAAAACTGAGTCAAGAAGGATTATCCGAAGAGGATTCAATTTTGTAAAGACACAATGATTGAAATTCAACAAAACAAAAACTTCCTTAGAGATGCGATTTCGTCGGACGAAGCAAAATTTGATGATAATGGAATAATCAATAGGAGAAATCGACATTACTGGGCATCTGAAGATCCTCGACTGTTTGAAACCGTACACAATCAAAGAAAATTTAAACTTAATATTTATTGTATGATCATAAGTGATCAGCTCAGATACGTTTTATGTAGCGAACGTTTAAATGGGGTTCGATATATTCAGATTCTGGAAAACCAAGTAGAAACCTTCGTTGAGGAACTTCCGTTAAATAGATCGAGAAGACCCTGGTACCAAATGGATGGGGCTTCACCCCACAATACAAGAAATGTGGATCGAAAACTAACACAACTGTTTGAAGATAGATGGATCGGAACCAGAGTCCCACAGATATGGCCACCCAGGTCGCCGGATCTAACGACTGTGGATTTTTATCTGTGGGGAGTTATCAAGTCCAAGGTGTGTAACCAAACAGTAGATGCTTTAGAAGATTAGCTTGAGTGAATCCATCAAGCCTTTCGCGAAATAAATCCATCAAAGCTTGCCAAGACAGTTACTACAGACGTGAAAGTTAGGCTAGAGTTGTGTATTCAGCAAAACGGAGAGCACACCGAACATTTATTCTAATTATTTTGACTTGTAATTGTTTCCGTTAATATGACATCCAATATTGCCGTTGTATCCAAATACGCTGTTGTAACTATTTCCTTTTTTTTTGTGTTAAAGCCCAAATAACGTTATTTCTTGAATAGGTGATTTCCAAACTGAATAAAATTCGTGTGTAGTGTTCTGAATTTTTGGAGTTCTTTCGGATACACTTGATTTCAAAAATATTGTCACTAAATTGACAGCATAAATTTTAGAGTTTTAAATATGGAAATTATAGAATAGCTAAGCATAAATAAAGACAATTGCACGCAGCTGTTACCATAGCAACGGATCTCCAAAGCAACCTAATAATTATAATAAATTGAATAATATTCATAATTTTACATAAAAATGCTTTTTCCTCAGAAACGGATAATGATAGGCATACCGATTATTTGAAAAAAATGTTTCAAATCAAATTTTCTATCGACAGCTGATAAGAAAGTAGTGGGGGAGTTCCATTTGAAAAAATTTAGTTATCCGTATTTGAAGTTTCTCAAGTTTACGAATTTATTGTGACCTTTCTAATAAAGCTACAGAATTTAGCGACCACTCAGCCGATAGAAAAGTTCTTGTGCAATTAATGGGTTTTTTTATTTATTTAAGTAGAATTAATGGTTCAAAAGTTCTAAATAGTCCTTTCAAGTAGTAATTTTTCCATGAAAGTTGTTATATCTCCATAACAATGGCAACTAAATAAACATACGCTATGTAGTAAATTGAACAAGGAATCTAATGCCGGTACCAAAAATATATCGTTTCATTTAAAAAAATAAAGTCAATGGTCACTTCCAGCATTACCGGAAGTGCCAGTGTAATGAAAATATTTTAGAAAGATAGATCGTCAGAAACTATGGGCGTGTACCAAATTTCAACTCTCTAATGTTTTTTGGAGTTGAGAAACGTCTAATGGGCCAATTAAAAAAATTACCCTATATACAGGGTGACCCAAACTCGATGGCCAAAACTAAAACAGCTGATTCCTCTGGCCAAAACGAACAAAAAATTGTTAATACAGGGTGTGTCTATTGTTGATGGTTTCCAAGATGTTAACTTTTTTTTAATTTTTTCTATTTCGTGGACTTATTTTTTAAATCACGCTGTATCTTCCAAACTAGACGAGTTACAAGAAAACACATTAGGAGAAATTTGTAGAAGATGAAATTGCCTTAAAGAATATTGAATTCATTAGAGACAAACTCATCATTCAACATTTTTAATGACAATGAATTCAGAAATGATTTTTTTTCAAATCCTAAGACAAATTTCCAAGAGGAATATTTTTCCAATAGAGATGGATTTGATACATAACGGAAAAACTTCCTTCACAACGATATGAAAAAAACTTATGGTTGACATACCAATTACTGAATTGTTACAGGAGTACACCTCAGGAAAAACTTTTAGAGCATAAAATTGCCTTCAAAAATATGGTAGAGTAGATGAGAATTGACGATTTGTCCCTCACTTTTCAATCAATCTGTACATTTACGGCAAGAAATACGTCTCCTTTACTGATATCTTTTCATCACCGTAGCAACGACTTGACATTAGTAAGTTAGTTGTCAAAATTTGTTTGCTATTACAGTTTTGCTGATTTCAATAAGAGTTCTTTCTGTTGTAGTGATATTGTAATTTAGTTTTTGAGTCGTTCTTGTTCTTGTTATTATTATTGTTCTTGTTCGTGTTCGTGTTTTCCTTCCTGAGTCATGTTTTCAAATGAAGAATATGCCGATATTCATTATTATTATGGTGTTGCCCAAGGGAATGCGAGTGAGGCTGCTAGACTGTATGCAGCTGCTTTCCCAAGAAGAATTCATCCAGAAATAGGGGTGAGATCTGGAGATCTTTGCGGCCACGCCACTGTACCACCTTTTTTCTGGGTTTAATTGAAAAGACAGAATGAAACGGAAAACAGTTTTGCATTTCCACTTTTACTTTACACCTCATGGTAATAAGTAATTTACTGTATGACGTTTCGACTTTTTGAAACCATCATTAACTTTGTTTTTTTAAATACGGTCCTGCTAAGTTAAATATGTGTGTTGAAAGATTTGTGAATTACAAATTCAACGATGTAAAATACATGATAGTTGATCTACGTTTCAGACCCTTTTTTGACCATCAATTTTTTCCCATTTTCTGCGTTATTCTCAATGCTAGAATAAAAATAGTAACAGTAGAATAGAATGCTTTATTTGCTGTTTCAAATTGTTGTAAACATCATCCACTTACTTATTTGATATATGACCCTGATAAATAAACGCTTATTCGGAAAAAAAATTTTATTCCATGTCCCTGATGTAAAACGCAAAGTTACAATACATTGTAGACCTACTAACTAAGAAGAAATACACAAAAGTCTAAATTTAAGTTTCGCAAAGGTGTTCGAATAAGTTACCTTCTGTCTCTAAGCATAAATAACATCTTTTTACTGTCAATTCTAAAACGTTTCTAAGCATATCTGGGGTAATTGTTTCAAATGCTTCAAGAACTAGCCTTCGCAGATTATCTTCCTTATCAATATTGTGAGCGTACACAAAATTTTTTACGTAGCCCCAGAGAAAAAAGTCCATCGCTGTAATTTCTGGGGAACGTGCTGGTCAGGATACCTCTGAGTATGTACCAATCCATCTACCAGGGAACCGAGCTGACAAATAGTCTTGCACAGATCTTGAATTATGTGCCGGCGCTTCATCTTGCATAAAGCAGCAATCGTTGATTTCTGCAAGAGGTAAATTATTTAAAACTTCTCCTACATCATGTTGTAATAAATTTAGATACCGTTCGGATGTCAGTGAACCTTGATAAATGAGAGGTCCTAATATTTTGGTACCAAAAATTCTAGCCCATACGTTAAAAGCAAAACGATTTTGGTGTCTGGCCATTCTCGTTACACGTGGTTCTTTTTTGACCAATAATGAGCATTTCTTAGATTGAAAATACCGTTACTAGTTACTTTCATCAAACCAATGATTTTATAGGAAACTTTATCATTTTCTTGGCATTTCCTGGTATACCATTCACTGAATGATCTACGTCTTGCTTCACCGCCTTGTTTAAGTCCTTGGGAAATACAAAATTTATATGGACGCATTTTTTGTTTCTTTAAAGTGAAATGGGCTGTAGACTTCGGTGTACCAATCGTTTGTTCAATTTGTTTAGTTGAAGTTTCAGGATTTTCAGTAACAGCTAGTAAGACATTGTTAACTTTTTCTTCATTAGACAGTTTTATTCGAGATACTACAGGCTTTTGGAAAGAGCCATATTCTTTCAGATTCGCCACTAGTTTACTATATATTCGCCTATTGGGCTGTATTCTGTCAAGATCAGCTTCAAAACAATTTCGTTGACATAACAAATAGCACGTTAACATATCAAACTTCTCTTCATTTGAAAATCGTAACATTTTTCACTAAATGAATATTTTGCAAACGTAACATTACCACCAGCAAAAATGACAAACAAAATAACGCAATAATGTCATGTCGTATACATTTTCTTAAAGCCACCTATTTTCCGATAGTTTGAGAAGTACCTACTAGATAATAGCCTTATACCGAAATATGGTAATATGTAATTTAAAAAGTTGACATATTAGAATTATATTTTTAATAGTTCGTTAGTATTGCATCTTTGTTATATGTATTTCTGAAATTGGAATAAAAATTGTTTTCAGAATAAGCATTCAAGTAGGTACTATTTCAGTGCCGCTTTTGAAAAAATTGATAAGGTTGCAACAATATGAAACACCAACTAAAAAATATTATTCTAGCATTGAAAATAACGGAGAAAATGGGAAAAAATTGAAGATGGTCAAAAAAGGGTCTGAAACGTAGATCAACTATCATGTATTTTACATCGTTGAATTTGTAATTCACAAATCTTTCAAAACATATATTAACTTAACAGGACCGTATTTGAAAAAACAAAGTTAATGATGGTTTCAAAAAGGCGAAACGTGGAACCATAAATTACTTATTACCATGAGGTGTAAAATTAAAAGTGGCAATGCAAAACTGCTTTCTGTTTCGTTTTATCTCTTCAATTAAACCCATAAAAAATAAAATGTAAAATCGCGATTTTCACTTTTTTGCAAATATCTAATCACCCTATAAAAATATTTTGAATTTCTAAACGGCATTTTATTGACCCTCAAAGTGCCACTTTTTTTACCATTTAACCTACTTTGTAGCTCTTACCATTTACGAAATCCCCATTATGGCCCTTCTTATCTTGGACACGTACATACATACCGGGTGGTCGTAAAGGAAGGAATAAATTCAATATCTCGTAAAGCACAATTTTTTTCAAAAATTGCTCGGACCCGTCGATTTTATATTTTTTCGGGGCATATTTTGCGAAAAAATGGATTGCCCTTACAATTCTTCAATTTTTAATGTAGCATGTGCTATACCTAAGACCAAGCGTTTTGAAGTTATTCGCATTCAAAATTTAAAAATTGAAAAAAGATCATGAAGAAAACGAAAAATAAAATAATTTTTATAACGTTTTATTATATCGAAAACAAAGATTCGTAAACTTAAAAATAATTTTATTTCAGCAAATGTTCGAAATGTCCTCCGTTAGTCAACTAACGTCCGAAATGGTTCGAAATGTGCAGCAGGAATTTGTAGATCGATTAGGCTATTGTCAGTTGACTAACGGAGGACATTTCGAACATTTGCTGAAATAAAATTATTTTAAGTTTACGAATCTTTGTTTTCGATATAATAAAACGTTATAAAATTATTTTATTTTCGTTTTCTTCATGATCTTTTCAATTTTAAATTTTGAATGCGAATAACTCCAAAACGCTTGGACTTAGTATACACATGCTGCATGACAAATGTTTAGAATTGTAAGGGCAATCAAAATGCAATAAAAATTGGGTTGCAATTTGAAAAAAAATTTTTTAGCTAATCTTTTTGAGACACCCGTATAAAATTTTTTTTCGCAAAATATGCCCGAAAAATATAAAATCGACGGGTCCGAGCGATTTTTGAAAAAATTGTGCTTACGAGATATTGAATTTATTCCTTCCTTTACGACCACCCCGTATACGTATATATATATATATATATATATATATATATATATATACTTTTCAAAACTATTTTATTGAATGAGAAAAGCAATGATCGACACACCGAAACGTCTACTGGAGTGGGGAAGGGGTTTTTTTGAAAGGACAAAGATAAAACCGAATATGTTTTTATTTCAGTTAAATGTATATTTTTTAAACGTTTAAAAATTTAAAATTGGATTGTGGGTACTCAGGACCAAATATAAGAGAGGGAGGTGAAGTTTAAGTAAGGGGGGGAGCTGGAAACTATTTTTAAGTATTGTTATCGGTTTTATGTCATGAATATCATAATGTTACTACTAATGGCACTAATTTTTGTTTTTGTTACAGGTATAGTATTGAATAAAATTAGTAATTAACAAAATAGCGTCCATGGGAAGAGCAGAACCATCCAAGAGGAAACGATGTAGTGATGTTTGTGTACTGTGTAATAGATAAAGTGGTGAAAGTTTTGTAAACTGTGCTAATGAAAAAACTTTTAAAAATTTATCAAAGACAATAATTAGTTTTTCAAAATGGAAAGATGGGCAATGAGTACAGATATTGGACAATTTAGGTGGTGATGCGTCAGTCGACAATATGCAATATCTAGCTTGTTACAAATCTTTAACTCATAAAAAAATGGCAAGCTAGAGAGAGACGCTATTTAAAGAACCACAATGAAGCAGATTTAAATATTTTTAAAGAAGCTTGTACCTCAAAACCATTTACTCGAGCTTAACACACATCGAAGTATGTATATGTATATACTTTATCACGTGTCATGTGATACAGGAGGTTATAATTTGACAGCAGTCAAAATAAGTGGAAATACTAGTTGGTAACTGAGACCTAATGAGTGCATCAACCCAAACGATGCCTATGCAATCGACATTTTTTATCATTGAAGCTGCTGGATCAGAAATGTTACAAATGCGATTCGTGGAAATAAATTCGATGAACCACACAATCAAAGTTTAGCAGCTATTGAAGCATCAAAAACTGAATTTCTCTCTATGCTGGAAGATATTCTTAATGTATGGTTTTAACACGGCTGAAATCTAGAATACTAAAGGTGTTTAATGAGGAAGAAGTTCGCGGTGTTCAGTTTTCTAGACCTGGATGAATGAGTCTGAGCGTGTATTTCTAATAGAAACTAAAAATATTGCTATTGAAAAGCTGGAAGATGAGGCATCAGAATAACAATTTAAAATACTTTTTTTCCTCAACCAAAATATTAAGAAAAACAACATTGAACTCAAAGCCCTGGACATTTGAGGGAAATTTGAATGCTGATACTAAGCAAGTTTCTGAATTATTCCCTGTTTTCTACAAATGGTGCCTTGTCGGAAAAGGTGGTATCACTTCAGAAACAAAACGTGTGAGTTTGGCTGGTTATCGGATTACCAAGCTTCAAGGTACAAATCGTAAGTATTCAAATATACACGTGAACTTCCCACATAAGTTCTCACTGGTTTATACGTTTATGGATTGACTCGTAGCTCTAATCTTGTGAATTTTATTCATTCATTAGCTTATCTGCACACAATTCTCATATCTGGGAAATATGAAATAGAATAGCTAAGTCTGTAGTGGTTAAAATCAATAATAATGGAGGAGTTTACCTCCCACCAGACACAGTGGAAAACAGGTTCACCCATTTTGCTATGGATTACATAGATTTTCAAGGTGACACTCCTGATAAGCAGAGTACTCTTCACGGGACAGTAGTAGTTATTTATCAAACTATTGAAGAAGGCATATAAATGAATATCTTAAACTGATTTCTGATGAATGAATTGTTGAAATCCCAGACAAAATTTACCCAGCTTCAAAGTCCAACAATGAATGTTGGTATTCCATCATCGCATAAGACACTATCCCTGACACATTCAATAGTGCAAAATATCATATGGATGATAGGTGGAATAGCTAATTTAGGTCAGGAAGATAAATCTAATCAACTGTTAATAACATGGCCTACTCATAATTCGTTCTTATGCGAGAGCAAAAACAAGTCACGCGTATATGTCGTGCCACTGCAGCAAGAATCGCCACAGATACTACTGTCTAGTACTCTGTATTACAACAGCTAAAAAAAAGTCAATGGAAGTGTTGTCGGTCCTGGGAAAAAATTAGTAATAGCTGTAGTCGTTGGGTTATTCAAAACCACTTAAAAAACCGAAAATGGCGTTTTTGAACCAAAATTGAGTAATAATACCAGAAGACCTACATATAATAATGGTCGCACTGAGAACTATATGGAATTACATTGAATTTACTGTTATACCCCAGCTGGAAAGCGGTGTCTATGGTGATACATCCATTTATTGGAGGGAAAACCAGTTCGAAGAGCATGTAAAATTCACATTACAACTTTCCACGTATTGTTTATAGTACTTCTTGAAGAGTTTCGGAAAGAACACAAGTATTTAGAAGATAAATGCAACAATATTCAAACTACGATTTAGGAATCATGGCAGAAAAAAAACTCGGAATCTATACAATTAGCCAACCAAGCTGCAATCCAGGAAATGGAAAACATGCACCTATATGACAAACTTAACGATTTTTGTAAAAAGACAAGTGAGAAGAATCCCATGTTCAAAATGGCTTTGAACTATGTGGAAATGAAGCAGACTGGAAGTTATGGCTTTTACTAGAAGATTTTAAAAGTACCACGAGTACTCAGAAATTTATGTCGTATTCGATACTTACTTTGAGATTTCACTAAAAAATACCACCGGAGAAAGGCAACGTGGTAACCCACTTGTAACATATAAAGTCGAAGGAAAAATGAGTATGAGAAATGTCACCATGAACACCATTACAAAAATAAAGACTTACTGTAATATTGTATCACAATTTACTAAGAAAATCAACTCCTTTACAAAAAACTATTGTTGCTTCATACCGTGGCATAGTAAGATCAAATAAAACATTGAAGCGTAGGATTTCTGTAAAGTTAATATTATTAATTTGATTGTAGTGACATTATATTTAGAATTTACATCAGTTCTACATACGCAAAGGCCAAATTTACATCGATTGGGGCTTGAATCTCTATGGCGCAGTTGGTTAGTGCAGTACTTTAGCAAAGTACAGGTCGTAGGTTCAAATCCTACTCGAGGTAAACTTTTCAGTTATGTATTTAATAAAATTAATAATAATTTTTAATTGCAAATTTACTTTTGAATTTATTCGTTCATAATAAAACTTATAATAATTTAATATTAGTCAAGTTGCTTTGGTTTGTGTGAGTCCTTGTGATATTACAGGCCCACATTCCATTAATGTAAGTAATTTGATTGTAATTACATGAGATTTAGAATTTACATCAGTTCTACATACATAAAGACAAAATTTACATCCATTGGGACTCGAATCTCGATGGCGCAGTTGGTTAGCACGGTACTCTAGCAAAGTATAGGTCGTAGGTTCAAATTCTACTCGAGGTAAACTTTTTATTTATGTATTTAATAAAATTGATAATAACTTTTAATTACAAATTTACTTTTGAACTTATTCGTTCATAATAAAACTTATAATAATTTAATATATCGAGCCTTAGATCAGAATAAAGCTGCAGCTTTAATGAGAATGCGTTCTCTCTCTGGATCTGACACCACTGGTTCGTTCAGTGGTAAATCGAAAACGAGTTTTCGGAAGAATTTGCCTCATTAGGTCAAGTAGATGAGATCGAGAGCAAAACATACACTGCGCTTGAAGAATACATATGTTCAGTGTACATGCCAAAATTAAAAATTAAAACACTGAGTGAGGTAAGGTGGTGGTTATTTACAATAAAGAAAGTTGAGGTAGGCAATATGCTTCCAACTCAAGCTGCCCTTCACCCGACCATAAGAAGAGCTCATTACCAAGCGATGATACGGCAAAGAGCACAGGTTGCAAAACCAAACATTCCATCGCCAACTAATTTTGGCTAATGTCTCCTCAAGAACTAGTTTCTTCATTACGTTGTTCATGTTTCACTTCAAGATGTCTAGCATCTTGTACATGCTTGGTCGAGGCTGATACTTTAAAAATGTTGAAAGTCTCAATGATTTAGATTATGATGATAGTGATGATGAAGACCTACACTATTTTGAAGTTTTGAAGTGTTTACCATTCAATAATACTATTAGCTGAGAATAAAATTTTTTTATCATTTATGTAGCAGTAAGTTCTTCTTTATATTACAGTCCCTCCCCTTCCCCTGTCTTAAGTAATAGAAATCTACCACTGTCTTTAGTACTCTGTAAAGTCCTCAGATGTAGCAGAAAAGAAAGAGCTACTTAAAAAAACACTTAGTTAAATTTGTATAATTAATTAGTAAGTTCCCCCTTCAATAACCGCCCCTCTGCTTCCACTTTTTGGGTGATGGACTTTCTACCATCGTTTTTTACGATGGAACCAAAAAGAAAAAAGTTGCTTAAAATGACATTTAAAAATATCTTTTAATTTGTCATACCGTCCCCCACAATGCTCTTCCCCTGTCGCAGGTTCTGGATATCTACCATCACGCCTTTTATTCTACAAGGCATGAGAAAAAAAATGAAACCACTCTCAATACTTAATCATAAAATTGCACACGTATCCAAGAACAGTTTTCTTTAAAACATAAAGCTATTTCTGATACAGAATGAAAATTTTGCCCTCTAGTACTATCAAAAAATATGCTTTTAAGTAAATACAGTGTTTCTATGTCAAAATCGCCACCATAATTTTCCTCAATTATTTGAGATCTTTCTTTATTTAATAAAAACGTTTCAATATATTTTTCCCGTTTTATTCCATTCGAACTAAATCGATCGTTAATGCTCTCAATACAAGTATCCATGATTTCGAAATATACACACCTGTACAACTATTCAGTGGAATTAGAAAAATGTTGATTTTTTGAGCCACCCAATTGAAGAGGAAGCATTCTTTTTCTTGGCAAAACTGGCCTTCAATATTAAAATTATCCTTTTCAGTAACTATTAGTCTCCATACATTTTCAAAATTATTTCCTTGGGTCTGAAGTGTTTCAACAAGACAATTAATTTTTTTAATTTTATCTTCGATGTTAACTTTTTGGCCATTAGCATTCAAAACCTCAATATTTTCAAAAACGTTTATTAATATTTTCAGCAAAAAAACAAAAAAAAAAAAAATAAAATCAAACGAATATATTTTTTCCAGAAACCCATTTATTTGCCTTTCCTCCTGCTTCACTTTTTTCATTACTTTGGTTTGACATAAATTCACATATTTCTTTATAATTGTCTAACAGAGATTTGAAAGATGCTACACGCTGACACCATCTTGTAGGACACAAAGGCCTTAAGGAACAAGAACCAGCATCTTCGGTGTTTTCCTATAATTAAATTTAATTTTAATATAATTAAAAAGGTTTAATCGTTTTGCTGAATCTCGAATATGATTTAACCCTTCCCGGATTAGTGGTTTCATAAAGTAACCACCTTTTGAAACATTTCTGATGCGGGCAAGTGGATTCTCCAGCATACCACCGAATTATATCATACGCTGTGGCGCCATTTAACGGCTAGTGGCCGCAACAGTTACAAATATACATTACCGAAGCCAGTATAATTTGTTTTTACTGGAGAGTCACCTGTATTTTCAACATTTCTTGTTTACATTCTGTGAATTGTTGTTGATCCATGTTTATTAACAATTATGGCTGGTAAGCGATATTTTTGTATTCACAGACTCTAATTTTCAGACTTTTACACATAGATTATAAAATTTTCATCACAGAATTTTCAGATGATACTTCAATCTTATACCATCTGATAATGAATCCTATGATGCCGAGGAATCAGACTCTGAAGACTCCGATGTTCGGATAGAGGCTGCCGATGCAAATATTGCAGTAAATGTTCGCATGGATACTATTGACAGTGTGGGCTCTGATGATTCATTCAGCGATGAAGATCATCTAACTCTTGTCTCACTTCGCAGCATCATAAATAAGGATGTCTTTTGGAGTCGCACTGTAGCCAATTACACAATCACCACAAAAATTCACTTCTACCTTCGGGCCCTATAATATTGAGGAATGTGTTCAGCTAACCATACATATGTTTTCTTTTGTTTATTTCCGAATGAGTTATTCGAGACCATTGTGTACTAATCCAATCTCTATGCTACACAAGCTAATTTGGCATCAGGCAGATCTTTCTTGCCCACTGATTTGAATGAAATAAAAGCATTTTTCGGCCTAAACATATTGATGGCCCAAAAAAAATTGCCTAGTTACCACGAATCGGTCAAGCGTTCTGGAAATTCTGAATAGCTTTATTTGCAGCATTATTCCTAGAACTCGTTTTGATTGGCTCTTGGGTAATCTACACCTGAACGACAATGCTCAATGGGCAAAACGAGAAGAATCTAGTTATGATAAATTATACAAAGTGGGCCCCTTATTGACCAAGTTATCAAAAACTGTTATTAATTATTATGCTCCTAGAGAAAATATTTCCATCGAAGAGTCGATGATCCTTATCAAAGGCAGGCCTTCCTAAATACATACATGCTCAATAAACCCATCAAACGCGGATACAACATGTGGATCTGGGTAGCTTCGAGTGGATACATTGCCCAGTTCGAAACCTACAATGACCAAGCGGCAGATTCACCGGAGAAAAATTTGGGGGCTAGGATCGTAACGAGATCCTTCATTGGAAACTTCCAAAGGTATACTTTCACAATTTCTCTTTGCCCCATCTAAGGAAATTGGAAAAGGAACATGTTTACGCTTGCGGTACTATCCGAAAAAAAATCTTGTGGATGGACCGGAGGGTGGTAATGTTAGCAAGCAATTTTAACTCTGTTGATATTATTGTAGATGTAGGTAGGTAAAAAACGAGATGGTGCCTAGGAGCGAATCCAACGCCCATATGGGCTATGGGCTATGGGGCTATGTCGATAAAGCTGACCAGCAGAAGTCGATATATGAGATCAGCCGTAAGAGCAAAAAGTGGTACTGCCAAATTATCTTTCATTTCGTGGATCTGGCAACTATCAATTCTTACATCATCTATTCTGAAAGATGAGTGGGTGCAACGATGGATCTAAAAACTTTCCTAGTAACAGTAAAACGCTCTGGTCGATATCGGAATCAGAGGAGCGAAACGTGGAAGAATAAATGCTGAGGTAACAGACAGCAGCTTCAAAAAGGTAGTTCCAAGAGAGAGATGATTGTGTGAAGCTGTTTTGCTGATTATCACAACAAACGTAATATAGCTATATTTTTGATAAAATGAATCTTGTAATAGTATTGGTTTTTGCTGCCCAGCGGTACGCAGGCGAAACCATCTCATAAAACATATACTACAATTGATAAAACTATGAAAAAAGCTGCACATCATAACTTCAACCTGCTAAGTATTATTCAAAACGAAAAGTGATACATTCACTGTAACATTAATTCTGCCATGAAAGGGTTAAAATGTCTTTATCACATGCTAAAAAATCTCTAACCTTAGGTATACCGTTAAATGAATCTTGAACAAGCAAGTTAAGAGAATGAGCTATGCAGTGAACGTATAGAGCTCGTAATTCACCATTAGGTATTATTTTTGAAGGTCTGATAGGGTTACACTTACATTTGTAGCTCCATCGTAGTATTGACCTCGCAGTGACGATATGTCTAAGCCATGTCTTATAAAAACGTCTTTTTCAACAATATATAATGTTTGTGTATCAGTAAAAGCCGTTTCATAAAGTCCCAAGAAATATACATCTATTTCCAAATTGTAGTCCACACTACGAAAACAAACCGAAAATTGTTCTTTTTTTGACATATCTGTTGCTTCATCCGCGATAATTGAAAATATATTTTGCTTAATCTTAGTAACTATTTCGTTGCGAATGTTATCAGCTACTGCGGTCAGTATTCCATTGATAATATCGTGCGATATCCATTTATGGTTAGTAAGGCTCATCCATGTATTAAGTTCCTCAGAATCTTCAGTTTGAAGATTTAAAAGCTGAATAAAGTTTGAGTGTTCTTCTGTATGGCCTCTGTATGCAAGCCCTTACCCTGCTAATTACATAATGGACCCAAGAATTTTAAGCAGCGTAGTTCTTGTAGTTTTCATTTCTAACACTTTAGCCTTTGGCATAGCTGCAATCACGTTTACTCCTTTGTCAATTGCAGACAACGTCTACAGTGTACCTATGCATTTCTGATTATTTGTGATATCGAAATCTCTCACTTATTAAATCCTTGCTGATGATTCGAAAGCTTTGTATAGATGGCAGTCATTGGAATTTTACATTTTAAGTGTGCCTTTTGGCATAATTCACAAAAGACCTTGGAAACATCCTTATAATGTAGTCAATTTAATTTGCGCTCATGCTCTTATGAAATACTAAAAACCAAAAGACTTACCTTAATAAATTGATGAGTAATATTCTTTACCTGTACGTGCGAATTTAGCAGGTAAATTCATGACATTACATTGACGACCCCTAAAACGTAATTTTGTCAACTACTATTTATTAACAACAATGTTGTTAACATATTTATTTAATTAAAATAAAAAATATAAAAATACTTGACACCACCTTCATTCTAATTTATGAATTGTCTATTGTCAGATTAGACTAGAAACTAAAAAATCTGCGTATCTGGCTGCGGCGGCCAATACCTATCAGTGTCGGCTTCCCTACAAATGATATACCGATTTTCATTTTTAAACTGGAAAAGCCATATAAGTTTATACTGTTACCATTGTTAAATCTTATCAACAAAACTGCAAGTGTGCAAAAAAGTATCGTCGTCCAAAGATCCTTTATTTTAACAGTAAACCGAGTATCGCTGACGCGTCGTGCGATAATAGATGAGCGAGAGGTACAACTCAATAGGGGTTTATTGTGAATTCGTAACATTAGGAATGGTCATTGGTTTTTGTAAAGTTTTAAAATAGTTTCAATTTTTTTAGCTTTAGATACAAAAATGTATTTAAATTTTAACAGCAACTAAATAACATTAAACAATAACACTACTGAGGACCATCTTTCCGCTTCACACTGCTGCAACGATTCGAACACTGCAAAAAGCGAAAAACCTGGGATAGATGCGCCGAAGTAGACCCCAGAGGAAGGTACTGCTAACCGATAGCTATAAATCGCATACAATGCGTTAGGGTAAACGGAACCCATAAAGATAAGTTAGACCAACCTAATCGCGACATTTAATTCTAAATCGATAAAGGTGCTGGGGTACGACGGAAATACACCAAATACGATGTTGTGAGCATTGAACCTGACGCCAGAAGTCTAAACGGTACTCGTAACGATTAGCTCAGTAGGGGAGTCTCCTGAAACGATGAAAAGTACAAGCAATACCATCGCCCCAAAAGCGTATCATCCCATAAATTCACTAGTACGTGGAGAATAATCGTGTCGCGCATAGAACATCACGTAAGCTGAACGAGGGGACGATATATAGCTAGAACGCGATAAAAAAACGAAGCGGCGAAATCGAGAGGGGATTACTGTCTATCGCTTAAGATCCGGGACACTTTATATAGCGCCTCCTTGCCCGCGATCGAGTAGGAAATGCGAAAATTACGACTACCCTGTAACCTAACTTCAAGGGAAACAGTGAGAAGAGGAGTGCGGACTAGATTCATTGGATGCGAATTTAAATTAAAATCTAGTACGGACAATTCTAAAGGGGTATTCTACTAAAAGAATTCGAGTCAATAAAAACAGTTGTTCGTCTTAGGAAACATGGGAGGTTGCTGCAAGGTACACGTAAAATATTTAGACATCTTGCTAGGTAATCGACCTAACTTCAAAGCACAGTAAGGTACGTGAGTGAAAATAAAAAACAGATCGACATCGACAGATACGACATTAACGTTTGGAAATTAGACAAGCAGGGAGAAGAGGGCGCGATACACTTATTTGGAAAAAAATTAAGCGTTAGGGAGAATATAAAGTTAACGTTAATTTTTATCTTAATTCTATATGCAAGATCAACGGTATACATGTGAGAGACCTAAAGAAGAAGATGTTGGGGTGCAACAGCCCTAATTATTTTACCTATTTTCAAGATGGTAATAAAATTATTATAAAATAAAAATAAAATTATTATAAAATTATAAAACCTCTTATAAACTTCATTCTTCTTAACATGCCTAATTAATTAAATAAATGTTCTATAATGCAGCATTCCTGATAGGAGAGAATGAATGTGTTCCCCAAATTTACCTTATGTCATAATTGCAGATTTATAAGCTCATCTCAGGAGGTTTTAACAATGGTGCAAGTGACTATAGGAACACTTATAATCTTTGCTCTACGCAGTTCGTCAATAAATTGTATTACACCTTGTGGTTAGTAGTATTTTTGGATACTTCCAGGGTTATAACTATATCCATCACATTTGGGAACGGAAGTTACGATTCTATGAGAAATGTTCTATTACTAAAATGCAGTAATGGGTTATGGCTTTTACATACCTTTTTTTTTCGTTGCCGTGTACTTAATGCTTTTGTGATTTATTTTAGAATTTATCTAAATCACTGATACCAATAAGATAACAAATTATTGTAACTTGATTAAATGCCTTTTTCGTTAGCTACAATTATTATATCTTATTACTACACATAGCTTACGATTCAGCATTTATTTATAACATTACTATTACTCCTCGAAAAATTGTATATGAAGCTAAGAATGTATGATAAGTTATGAATACTGTCGTGGTATATAATTTCTTCTTAATGTGTTTGGAAATTAGAAATTTTGCTTTAACAGTGGTAACAATTCGTTTACATTTACTATTTAAATGTTTACGTGTATCTGAATATCTGCTTTTATTACACTATCGAATTTTAGATTTTAGCTCATATTATGTTAAAGACTTATATTATTGTGATAAGAATAGCATTACCCCCAATATTACCCAGATCGTACTGTTTGTTAATTTAGTAGTTACCTGTTCTATTTGATTTTATTACATTTTGATATGATATAGCATATGTGACACCCAACAAAGAAACAAACTAAGCATCATCGTATTATGAAGCACTTATCAATGAAAGGGCCTGTTCTCCTTTTGATTAGTCCGATTTATTTTGAGGTATTACATAAGAGACTTTGATATAAAAGACATTCCTAAAGCCATGCATAAATCCGTGAGGTTGTACGTTTTAAAAGCTGTGGATGTGCAAACTCTGAGTGGTACGGCGAAAACACACTCAAATTTAATACATTCAAATTATAGTATTACCATAACGTTATTACAGTTTTAAGGGCCTTAAATATTAGATATTAGGAAAACATTGATGTACACCCGTAGTAGCGCTTAATCCGTTTGTGATTTTCATTTTGCACACTCTAGCGTAGCTATTGAAAAAAATAAATTCTTTAAAACTAAAAGCGCTCATAACCAATTAATATCAATTAATATTAATTACACTACAATGAAATTCATTTATACAATGTGTTCAATTATTCTTACGAGTGAATTTTATTCCATTACATCTCGATAGTAGGTTTGACTTAATTGATATTCAATTCAATTTAAATGTACTAAATCTTGTATAAGCTTCAAACATAAAGATCATTTTGTTTATAATTAGTACTCTTATTAATTGACTATTTTTGGTTAGTCTCAATTTAACTTGAAGATTAATGGAAACTTTTTAAAGATTTTAAAAAAGTGGAATGAAAACTAACTTTATGATGATAATTTATCATACTCACGCGACACTGTTCAGAAAAGATTTTCTTCCCGTGATTATTTTTATAAAATCACGTTATCTTTATATTAAGCAGAATTAAGAGAAAATTTTAAATTATAGTAGTTAGCGATTGCTTTGAAGTATTGTAACTTATGTATAATGTTTCCTTTATTTTTAAATTACGGAGGTATACTTAGTAATAAATATTTAAAAATATTTCAAACAGCAAAAATTACGTTTAACACTATTTCTTACCTTCTAATCTACATATAGATGTATGTATAGAAAGTTATGTAATTGAGATTTTTTACTATGGCTAAATCGACTTATTACCTCATTTTACGTCTGACAAAGTTCGGGCATGTGTGTGTGGGTGTGAGTGTGTATATGTGCATGGGCGGATTGGTTAACTGGGTGCGTGCATGCGTGTGTGTGTGTACGTGTATGTGCGTGAATGGGTGTGTGTACGTGTGCGTGTGCGTGTACGTGTGCGTGTGCGTGTGCGTGTGCGCGTGCGTGTGCGTGTGCTTGTGCGTGTGCGTGTGTGTGTGCGTGTGCATGTGCGTGTGCGTGTGCGTGTGCGTGTGCGTGTGTGTGTGCGTGTGCGTGTGCGTGGGAGTGTGCGTGTGAGTGTGCGTGTGCGTGTGAGTGTGCGTGTGCGTGTGTGTGCGTGTGTGCGTGCGTGTGCGTGTGCGTTTGCGTGTGCGCGTGCGTGTGAGTATACGTGTGAGTATACGTGTGCGTGTGTGCGTGTGTGCGTGTGTGCGTGTGTGTGTGTGTCGTGTGTGTGTGTCGTGTGTGCGTGTGTGCGTGTGTGTGTGTCGTGTGTGCGTGTGTCGTGTGTGGTGTGTGCGTGTGTGCGTGTGTGCTGTGTGCGTGTGTGGTGTGTGCTGTGTGTGCTGTGTGTGCGTGTGTCGTGTGCTGTGCTGTGCGTGCGTGTGCTGTGTGTGCGTGTGCGTGTGCGTGTGCGTGTGCGTGTGCTGTGCGTGTGCGTGTGCGTGTGCGTGTGCGTGTGCTGTGTCGTGTGCGTGTGCGTGTGCGTGTGCGTGTGCGTGTGCGTGTGGTCGTGGTGTGCGTGTGCGTGTGCTGTGCGTGTGCGTGTGCGTGTGCGTGTGCGTGTGCGTGTGCGTGTCCGCTGTGCTGTGCGTGTGCGTAGTGCTTGTACTGTCGTGCTGTGGCGTAGTGCGTGTGCGGTGCGTAGTGCAATTAGATCTTGGGAAAAATGTATGTAGATATATAAGGTTAATCGTTACGGTAAATCGTTGCCTGTATAGTAAGGCAGATTCTAATTCAGATCACGGTTAATCGTGCCCTTGGTGGTGAGAAATCTATGCTCTTCAAATTTTTAATATCTAACTTTTGCGGGAAATTTAAACTTCAAGCTCTTCCAGCTCAAAATATCATGGTCAAAATTTAAATCTAAAAATAGAACTTTCGAAGTCATCATATTACAATTCTTACAAATCTAGAAATAGAATTTTCAAGTTCAAAGATTTTTGACCTACATATTACAATCCTTAGAATAATCATTCACTATAACTCCTCTAAAGGATAAGTTGTTGCCTGTGGTAGAATGTGAGTCAAGGTTAAATTTTTCATTATTGGCTAAATTGAGTGAAGGAGTATTTGACAAGTTGAAACATGTTCTGATACGTACTCAAGTCAAGGTCACATTTTTCTTATATGAATCGCAGCGAGGTGTGTTGAGATCAGTCAGCAACTTGTAATTGTTAAATGTGTGATGAATGTGGCTGTAACTAACAGTAGGACGGTGAACGTATAATGTTGGAAACGAATGGTTTTAAATGTTTATTATCTCAGCGCTTTCATGACTATTCAAAAACGTTACTAAACATGAAGGATGTGTTCTTAAGTAGTTTGGGTGCAGCCGGAAAAACAACAAGCGTAACATTTTGTTCTTAACAGTACTGCTTTCGGTTGGCTATTATATGAAGTTTTACACTTAAAGGTGAATATTAATAGCTATGCTCCATTTAGATGTGGTCTTTCAATTTACGTTAAAGTTCATAGCAGTAAAGCTTGCGGTAGTAAATGTTAAAAATGATGATGTGTATTGCTTCGTGTGGGCTGTTGTTCCAGCATTATATCCTGGACAACATACAGATAGAATTCACAGTTATACTCATTTTAGAGATGTTTTAAATTTTGATTCAATTCACTTCTCCATTCAACTAGAAGATGTAAAAAAATTTGAAAAATTAAACAACATTGCATTCAAGGAAAACATATATTACCATTTTGTATTACGTGAAAATCCAAATAGTGATAGGGAGCCTATAAATCTTTCATTAGTTTCTACTATCATGCTGATGGTTCTTCTACAGATGTTATCAATACAAAGAATAATACTGTTTATCATTTCGCTTGGATTAAAGGTATAACTTTTGTTTCTACACAACTATCGAATAAGAAGTGCAAGAAATATGTTTGTTACCGACGCTTAAACCATTTTTCTTCAGATTACCTTCTACAAAAACTCGTCACTCACAGACATCACTATCCTGTTTTGCGTGTAGTATTTCATAATTTATCAGGTTGATTTATATGTCATAATTAGGGAGTTGGCTACTGTTTCTGGTTCAATTTCACTGATGCCTATAAGTAAAGAAAGATATATCTCCTTCACGAAAGTAATGGAAGGCACTAAAATTAAGCTTCGATTTATCAGTAGTCGTATTGAAAAGTTATCAAACTGTTTGGAAAATAGTAACAAAACCATTACTAGAGTTAACTGTAATAATGATGACAAATTTTCTTTATTAGTCCGCAAAGGTATATTGATACGAAATTAAGTGAGACTAGCCTTCCTCCCAAGGATGCACCCTAATAATGAAAGAATCAATGATACGAGTTTGACACATACGGTCAGCGTTTGGGACAAATTTAATATTAAATCGTTGGGTAAATACCCGGATTTGTATCTAAAAACCTTTAAAAGTATGTATTTAATGTACTACAACGTAAATAACTTATATGGAGCTGTCATGTCAGAATTTTTACCATTTGACGACTTTTCTTTTGTGGATGAAACTTATTTTAAAACTTTGGATTTAATAAGCCATCCTCATAATTCAGAAATAGGTTATATAATCGACTGCGATTTAGACTATCCCATAGAATTACACGAGAGTCACAGCGATCTACCATACTCACCCGAACGTATGGTTCCACCCGCACCTGATTCAAATTCAAAAATTAAGAAATTATTGCTTAAATTGTATCCGAAACGTAATTACATAATTAATTACAGAAATTTGAAAGTATATTTAAAATATGGATTAAAGTTGGTAAAACTACACCGTATATTACGTTTTGAACAATCTGCGTGGTTAAAAAAATACGTAAGATTAAAATGAATTTGATAGAAATTAATGATTAATAGTATTTTTGGGAAAATGATGGAAAATGTACGTAAAGTTAAGGATATACGTTTAGTAATGAAATGGGTAAATTAGAAGTATATTTAAATAAACCTATACATGCAGGCTTCAGTGTTTGAGACGTTTCAAAACTTTTTTCCACAATTTTCATTATGGTTACACGCTACCTAGGTTTCCTAGTACTGCTAAGCTCTTGTACACCGATACCGATAGCCTCATATCCTCCTTTTTAGTCCCTGTTGTCTATTATTGCATTAAGGAAGATATTGCTAAATTTGATACGTCCGATTATTGTTGCGATAATATTTTCGAAATTCCATTAGCAAATAAGAAAGTTCCAGGCTTAATGAAAGATAAAAGTCATGGTTTAATTATGTAAGAATTCATAGGACTTCGTGCAAAGATGTATTGCTTAAACTGTCGATGAAAAAGTTGGAAAAAATCAAAGGGTTCTACCCAGCAAATGATAAATGATTATAACTATGTTTTATTTGATGGTAACGTAATAAAGCGATATCAATATCTGATTAGGTCCAAGAAACCTGGTATATGTACAATAAAACTAGGGTAATACTTAATCCTTATGATGATAAACGATCAGCAAATTTTAATTTCGGCGATACTAAACCTTGAAGATATAACTTTATAAAGCATTTTGTATTCCTCTTTTGTTTCAGAAAACAATTTCAACGTTATGTGTAGTCTTGAAAACAAATTGCATGAAGAACTATGGTATAGTAGTGATCAAATCTACAGAAAATACCTGAAGCGTTCTTTGATGGGGAAGTCCTCCTTTGAAAGCTACTTACTTGTACTGAATATATTGCAGCATATTGTTATTCCTAATGAGTGTTTTAACTGTCGTTACGGTAATAATTGTATCAATCCATTTATATTCGCCTGGTGGGCTAAACGTCTTGTTTAGAGCACACTTAATGGTTCTGATAACACGTTCCGAAATTGCAGCTTTCTTTGTGCTATAGGTGGAGTAATGATTGATTCCATAATGCTGCATCAGTTTAGTAAAATGCTCATTGTAGAATTCTTTCCTACATCTATCTGCAGATTGGTAGCTTTCGGACCCTTTTTGAAGATTGTTTGCATGGCCTTGGTAACGTCTAGGGCCGTTTTTTTTTTAATCCTTTAGTCCACAAGTATTTCGGAAAACAGTCGGTAACCACTAATATATACTTATAGCCCTTATTTTGTTCGGCATATGTGTTACATTCTGCCAAATCTGTCTATCAAAGATCATCAAAACCTTTAATTACTGTTTGTCTTCGTTTAAAATATAGACATGGCACTAATTTACCTACAATTTCTTTAATTTGTATAGTTGTTGCTCCAACACGAGATAAGCGTTAGAATTTCTTTTAGAAGCTTTCTGAACTACTTGTAGACAAAAATCAACGTATCTTTTACTTATAGCATCACCATCTTCTTCCGGGTCCGCCAACTGTGTCAAACGGTTTCCATCCAAATTCAACCCTGTTGATAAATGGTATTTCTTAGTGATGACATCTTGAGGATCTGTGGGATTGGCAACATTTCTGAGTCTCTTATCCTCGATATCAAATTTATCATCATTAATCAGTTTAAACTGAGGTGTTAATTTCTTGAATTGATACTGAACGTCTAAATTTGTCAAAGGGCATTTTAGTTATGATATAACAACATCAATACATTCTCATATACTGTTTAAAAAATGACTGGTTGGTTTTTCAATGTATCCATATTCTTGTATTTCTCCTGCATTTGATATTGTCATTTATGACACCTGTGTTTCCCGCCAATTTTTCTGTCCACAATGCCTCTATATCACAGATTAGTTCATGTATATTATTGCAATATTTATATTCCATCAGTCTGTTTGTTGATTCCTTCCAAAACATAGGGCCACCTCCTTTAGTTGTGGGCAACGATGATAGTAAGGGTTTGATTATCTGTGTAAACTTTTTGCGGCCCCTTCGAATGTGTTCACTTACATCATAATATCACCTTGTAACATTCGTAGCTTGTAAAATACTAATAATCCTTTCCTTTCCTTTCTTTTGAATTTACTAGATTTAAATTAGCTTCATTCATAACAAGCAGATTATATAAACCTGGAGTCCCCTTATGCGTAACGCCTTCAATAATCACATCGTTTCCTTTAATTGTAACGGACGTATTACCAATTATCCATTTGTTGTCTAGGCCCTTGCCGACTTTGTGCACCTTTCATCTTATTGGAATGCAACAATTATCCAACGTGGTTATTCCAACTGCGTTGACCTTTTTATTGGCCATATGGAACAGTAATAATAGAATTTTTATTGATTCTTGGAAGCAAGTTAAGTTTCGCAGCATCACTAAATGTTAAGTGTGGTACCTTTGATTGAATTTTAGTATTAGTTTGTATCGCTTCTAGATCGAATTAAAATCAGCCCTTGACGCATATTCACGATTACTTGACGATAATCTTCCATTATTCCAAATATGTGATTCAATAGTATGCATACTGTAAAAGATGTTTCTTCATTCTTCTCATCGAATTCACCTTTTAATTGTTTTTCATTCTGTGGTGATGATCCCAAATGGCTTAGTGATTTGCTCTTGCTTGCCGTATAAGAAATATATCCCTTATGTAGAGATGTTATGCCTGGATTTCAGCAAATGACCACCTAATTCATATCGAATTTTTCGAAAAGAAAGTTGGGAAAATTATTGGTTAAGTTGCATAATTTTTTATCATCCTCTTTTTTGAGCTCAAGCTTACCTTCTATGTACAGTAAACTATCGTAGGTGGCCGTAATTAGATCTTTTTTTGAATTAAGGTGCGTATTTCTTCAGAAGGTCCGTATTTAGAAGATCCATATGAAAGAAAAGTGAATATCTGGTTTAATTATAGTATCATCAATATGTACGTCTTGAAAGATTCTTAATGATTCGGCCGTTGTCGGTGCGAATTTTTAAACCAATTGAGGTTTAAAAGTATTTCTCTGCAGGTGTTAACCGCAATGAAGGTTGCTGACTAATAAACGACTTACAGTAGGGATGATGTCCTTTATGTGAATTTTTGATAGATTGGTCCTTAATTAATTCCCAGACCCATGTTCTTTTAGTTCTCGACATACTGTGAATGGTTAATTGCTATGTTCCTAAGTATGTCAGTGTTTACTCCTAAATATTGAGTATTACTGGGAGTTTTATGCAGACGATAACCGGGTGTGTTTAAATATTGGATGTAAAGCATTTGGTTCCAATATTTTAGACCCAAACCCTAGCATAAAATCGATCTCAAATGAGCTGTTTATGTCACATTTAAGTGTATTCTTATTTGCTAAAGTGTTAAACTTTTCTGTGGGTATTTTAGATTTTAGACAATCACTAATTTCATTTAACTCACATGCACCGTGTGGATTATTAATCACTTGCACATGAGATCGATTTGTTCTAAAATAAAATGTATCGTTGCCTGTGTAAATGTTTCTAATGCTGTTGCAACCATAAGAACCAACCAATCCGATAAGATATTTCTCATCCAAATCTAATTCTATCGGCGGATATAAGTTGTAGCTATCTGTGTTACCAACACCTTCTAAACTGAACGTTGATGACATAACTGAGAAAATTTGATGTTGAATATCCCTAAAGTAGGGTACATTTTTGGTTTATTTCTTTAAATCAGTATCTGTTAACGGTCTTTCGGGTGATCAATTCGGTTTTTTGGAAACGGTTTAAGTATAAGGCACCACGGCCAGATTTCTATGGTTTTAGATAAACTGCTCCGCCTTTCTTATTCACGGTGCCTATAGCGATAGATTCCATCATACGATTACTACGCGATGTCTCTTCTTGCAATTTTTTTGCATTTTTAGCTTCATTGATTGTTTTAGCAATTCCCGATGTGCCATCAGCTAAAGCACCGATTGCTAATAATCCTGCGAATAACGGAATAAGAAATGGCAAAAATCCTCATATTGTTACTGCAACTCTGTGGGATATCCATATATAATCGTGAGCTTCTGAGATTTGATCGTTCCAGAAATTATTTTATTGCTGCTTGCATAACTAGATAACGGGTTTCCTTGCTCGCAATTGCACTACGACTAAACACTGCGTAAGAAATGATTCTAGTTAAAGCATGCGTAATTTATATATGGTGGGGTTGTAGCACTACTATTAAAAATAAAATGTTATGTTTGTTGCTTCTTCGGCTGCACCCAAACTGCTTATGAACACATCCTTCATGTTTAGTACCGTTTTAAATTCTTCAATTCGAGTTTCCTCTTTGAAATACTCAAAAGCGCTGAGGTAATGCACATTTAAAATCATCCGTGTCCATCACTATACGTTCATCGTACTTAGTATTAATTACAGCCACATTCATCGCTTTATACTTTTTCGATATCTCGAGGCCAGATACATTTTTAAAGGGTTTGCAATAGGTGCTTCAGTTTAAGCTTACTAAATCTATCTTTAACAATTACAGGTTGCTAACTGACTGATCTCAACACACGTCGCTGCGGTTTATATAAGAAAAATGTTCTCTTGACCTGAATACCTATCAATACATAAAAGATTTAACCTTGACCTACTTTTGACCGCAAACAACAACCTATCCTTCAGAGGAACTATAGCGAATTTATATTTCTAAGAATTGTAATATGATACCCCTGCAGCTCAATAATCTTTGATCTTGAAAATTCTATTTTTAGATTTAAATTTTGACCTTGACATTTTGACCTAGAAGAGTTTGAAATGTAAGTTTCTTGCCAAAAGTTAGACCTTGAAAATTTGAAGAGCTTAGATTTTTCACCACCAGGGGGACGATTAGCCGTGATCTGGGTTAGAACCCGCCTTACTTTACAGGCAACGATTCACGGTAACGATTGACCTTGGTCTAGAACCACTACCCCTACATATCTACTAATCTAGCTGTGCAGAGCGCGGTTTATTAGGCGCAGTTTTTGATTCTTATTAAATATTACTAAAACTGTTGCATATTTCAAAGACATAAAAATACTTGCATATAGATTTGAAGCATATCTATTAATTATATTCCATGCAATCTTCTGATACGTTGCGTAATCTGGCGGCAAATAAATTTCTTAAAGTGAAATTTAGTTGTTTGTTCAATTTTTTTTTCAGTGTCGGAATAACGATCTACTTTATGGGAAAATGTGTTAACATATTTCTTAACGATAATTTAATTTTTCATTACTTCCCCATACAAAACTTTCTAATACAAAACCAATTAAGTGCAAAAATTAATTAATTAGTTACGATTGCTAATGATTAAACGGTATTATTGATATTTTTTAGAAGCGGGCGGCTTCTGAAATTTGTTTTAAGCTAGCATCTGCATGAGCCAGTTTTATAAATGCTTGTTAACTTTAACAATATAGTTAACTACGGCGTTGCAGTGTCAACTGTTTTATAAACGCTGTTTAACAACGTGACTAGCACGTTAAAATTTATGATCATGTTGTTAAATACGTTGTTAAGTGAAAAATTTGTTTTATAAAGCAAATTGTTGAGTTAAGCATGTAGTTAATTATAATAAAAATTAAGTACAGTCATATCAGTGGTTAACTAAGGTAAATACTAAACTTAAATTGAAACCGAAAATTAACTAAAGGTAATTTGTATTGCATTGTATTAATATGAAAATTGCAGATGTCAATGTCAAGTTTAAATTCACTTTCTGAATTCACTAGGTGGTAGGCATGTATACTCCATGCCAGCCGGAGAGGTACCACCACCCTTACCATGGGCTCCTTAATATTGGGTCTCCGATTTTCTGAGCTCGGTAAGGGCTGCCGGTTACCTTTTCCATCATCCTCAATCTATTCTCATCCTTATTCTTCCTTCTCGCCCTCACTGTCTTCCTATCGGATTAAAAGTCCCAAATTAAAAAATAAGATGGCTGTGGTTTCTAGGGTTATAAATTCCGGACGTAAAATCTTGCCCCATTCGGATGTCCGGGAGGGCAGGGCCCAAGCGACCTCGGTCATCGAAAGTATCAACTTTCTGATTCACTACTGCAACATCCGCGGTATCAGGTCTAATCTTAATGCTATTCACCAACATCTTGAACAATTACAACCTGATATATTGTTTCTATCTGAAACACAAGTCTCCTCGGAAAGCTCCGAGTCACCCGACTTGCAATTTCCTCAATACCATCTTCACTCTAACTTTCGATATAAAGGAGGCGTATGTGCCTACATCAAGGACAGAATTGCTTGCAAGAGGGTTTCTTCCTTAGAAAATAAAAATTTTGACGTGATTTGGTTTAAACATTCTGGTCCTAATTTTGTGAAATTCTACTCTTGCATTTATAGGTCTCCTAATGACAGCAACTTTCAAGACTTCTTCGATTACCTTAGTACGAAAGTTGACTATCTCCTGTCTCAGTTTCCATCTTGCGATATCTCATTTGTAGGCGATTTCAATGTTCATAACTCTAATTGGCTTCAATTTTCATCTACTACAAATCCCGTTGGTCATAGTGCAGAAACATTTGCTATCTCATGTGTTCTCACACAGATGATTTCTGAACCCACAGGAATCCCTGATAACCCTAACCATACTCCACATCTTCTAGATCTCTTTCTTACATCAAACCCTCTTGTTTATAAAACTTCCGTTCTTTCGCCTTTAGGTCTTTCCGACCATTGTCTAATAAAAATCATTTCTACTGTACCTAATTCCACTGTTGTTCGCAAAACCGATAGAACCTTGTGGTGTTTTAAGTCAGCTCGATGGAGTGATTTACGGGATTTCTTTGCAACCTTTCCATGGCGTGAATATTGTTTTAAGTCGTCCTCTTCTTCGGACATCGCTCTTTCAGTATCTGAAGTCATCCTCATGGAAATGGAGTTATACATTCCGAAAAAACAGTACCGTGTAGGTCATTCACGTTCCCAACCCTGGTTCAATAAGGCTTGTTCTGATGCAAATATCTTTAAAAATAAATGTTACATTAAATGGAAATCTAATAAATCGGTTGACAGTCATGTAGAATACGTTGGTGCTAGAAATATCTGCAAAAGTGTCATCACTAAAACTAAAAAGTTGTTCGAACAACGAAAATGCAATGAACTAGCTACATCTCCTTTAGGCAGTCGTAAATTTTGGTCTTTAGCAAAAGCCATTAGTAAAAACTTTCGAACATCTTCATTTCCCCTGACATCTATTGACGGATCGGTAGTTGCTGATTCTGTAGACAAAGCCAATGTTTTTGTGGATTTGTTTGCATCAAACTCGTGTCTCAATGATTCTGGAAAAGATGTGCCCTAGTCAACTCTTCTTCATACGTTATGAAACCAATTCATTTTCGGTACAAGCTCTTGGAATCGATCATCAGTAGGCTTGATCTCAATAAGGCGACTGGCCCAGACGGTATCCCAGCTATTGTCTTAAAGAAATGTTCCCCGAACTAGTACCAGTCCTATCTAAGCTCTATACGATCTCTATATCTTCTGGGAATTCCCTTCATCATGGAAGTTAGCAAATGTTCAACCTATTCCCAAAAAGGTGATAAGACCGATCCCTCAAATTACAGACCAATTGCCATCACTTCCATTTTGTCTAAAATCATGGAAAAAGCCATCAATCAGCAACTGCTCACGTTTCTTGAAACTAACAAACTCCTTAGTGACCACCAATATGGGTTTAGGCAAAGTCGTTCAACAGGCGATCTTCTTTCATATGTGACCCAAGTTTGGAACAATACAGTAGAGCAGTCCGGTGAAACAGTTGTAGTCGCTTTAGATATCTCAAAGGCATTTGACCAACTTTGGCATAAGTGTTTACTTGCCAAACTCACCTCGTTGGGTTAAATGATGCGCTCATCAACTGGGTTTCTAGTTTCCTTGATGAAAGACGAATACGTGTCGTAGTTGATGGCTTTTTTCAAAAGAAGTTAGCATTAACGCGGGGTACCACAGGGATCCGTTATAGCGCCTACACTTTTCTGCTGTACATAAACGACCTTATTTCTTCAACAACTAACCCCATCCATTGCTTTGCTGACGATAGCACTCTTCACTGTAGTTCATCTCAGTATACTCATAGTGATAATCCACCTTCTATGTCAAATCAAGAAATTAAAGCTGAAATGGCAAATTCAATCAACAGAGACATTCAACGTATTCTCGAATGGGGAAGCAATAATCTAGTTAAATTTAATGCTAATAAAACTCAGTGTTGCCTTATGTCCGCCAAAAAAGATCGATCATTTCCTGTTGTAAGTATGAATGGCTTAGTTCTTAAGTTTTCAGACTCTATTACTCTGTTGGGTATGACTGTATCTTCAAATCTCTCATGGGTTGACCATGTTCTGTCAGCTACCAAAACAGCTGCTCGTAAAATAGGCTTTTTGTACAGATCTAAGCAGTACTTTACCTCTCGACAACTCCTTTTGCTGTATAAGGCCCAAATTCGGCCTCATCTGGAATGTAATTCTCACCTTTGGGTTAGTGCTCCCCAATACGCTCTAGATATCGTTGATCGTATTCAAAAGAGAGCGATTAGGCTTATAAATGACCCGTCTTTAACTTCTCACATACAGTCCCTTGAGCATAGAAGGATGGTTTCAGTTCTTTCTTTGTATTATCGTTATTACAACGGCTATTGTGCTGGTGAATTACATTCTTTGATACCATCTCCAGCTATCTTTGCGAGAAACACTCGGTTCGCTCAATCACATCATCAGTATGCAGTACAAATCTCCACTTGTCGTACCAAACGGGCGCAATCCACATTTTTCTACACGGCTTCTAAACTCTGGAATGATCTCCCTAGTTCCTGTTTTCCTCTCACTTATGATATGAGAAAATTTAAGGTAGCTGTTCATAGGCATCTATTGGCAATTCATTATCCCTATATCCATCCTCCTAAGTGTTCCTGAGTGCTTTAGCACGATAGGCCTTATTTAGCCTGTTCAGGTCTACAATCATAAAAAAAAAAACTCTTCTAAGGAAAAAGTAAGGGTTCGCCGTCCACGCCGCTTCTTGAATTGTAAAGATGCTTTCTCTCTGCATGATGACACTGAATTTAAGTCCAGATATCCACTAGATAAGGTCACATTTATGGAACGGCTTCATCTTGTTGGCAACACCTTGGAGCCAACCACCAATCGAAAACGTGCCATTAGTGCCCAGTTACAGCTTTTAATGACACTTCGATTCTTCACAGCTGGGAGTTTTCAGCAGCTTGTTGGTGACTATATTGCTGTGCATAAATCAGGTGTCAGTAGATTTATCAGAAGCACAACCCCACTAATTGCATTATTAAAACCGCAGTGTATTCAAATGCCCTCTGGAAATGACTTGCGACAAATAAAATCAAAATTTCATGAAATACGAAACTTTACAAATGTCATTGGCGCTATCGATTGTACGCACGTCCCTATTCAATCACCAGAAAGTGCCAATGCTGAACGTTTCAGAAATCGAAAGGGGTTTTTCTCCATTAACGTTCAAGTTGTTTGTGATTCTTCTTTACGAATAAGAAATATTATAGCTCGATGGCCAGGATCGGTTCACGACAGCACAATCTTTAACGATTCTCCACTGTGTGCAGACCTTGAAGCAGGTAGATATGGAAATGGGTATTTACTAGGTGACAATGGTTACGCCTGCAAAAAATTCTTATTAACTCCAGTATTAAATCCTCACAATCAAAGCGAACAAGCATATAACACAGCACACATTGCAACAAGAAATCCTGTTGAGAGATGTTTTGGCGTTTTTAAAAGAAGATTTGCTTGTTTATCAAAAGGTCTGAACACAAAATTAGAAACAACATTAGCCACTATTGATGTCTGTGCTGTGTTACATAATTTATGTATTTCGGTAGATGATGGATTGGAAGAATTTGCAGAGGAAATGCAAGAAATAGAACAACCAGCTGTAATACCTGTAAATGATACAAACATTGCTGTACGTACAGCATTAATTAACAAAGTTTTTTAAAACATTTTATTTAAACAGTAAAAGATTAATTAATTTTCCATTTGTTCAAGTTGTCTTTTTTTTAATTTTAACTTCTAAATTATGTAATATTTTTTTTTATTTTAATTCAAAACATACCAACTTATATTTTTTTTTGTGCGATCGTTCATTTTTGTCAACTTACTGTCACTGTTTTGACAACAGTAGGTGGCATTTACTGTTTAATGAGTCTAACTGAACGGTAAGTAATTTACTTACCGTTCAGCGAACAGTAAGTGAAATTCATAGTTTACTGAAACACCTGCAGAGTTTTTATTAATATTAAAATTAAATGTACAATTGTTACAATTGGAAATGGTAATAGTAATAATAATAATAGTTTAATAATAATAATAATAATAATAATAATAATAATAATAATAATAATAATAATAATAATAGTTTACTGATTAGAATTTCTGACACAATTATTTTACAACTGTCACATTAACATTCAGGAAACAGTAAATACGCTTGTGGCTCGGCTTGTGGTCATCTTTTAAGCAATTTTGAGATAAAATAAAATGTGCTTTGCCTACATTTGGCCATCAAGTGTATTGTTGATCGTACAAAAAATAGCATAAGCAT
Organism: Vesta saturnalis; assembly: GCA_036346205.1. Taxonomy (NCBI): domain Eukaryota; kingdom Metazoa; phylum Arthropoda; class Insecta; order Coleoptera; family Lampyridae; genus Vesta; species Vesta saturnalis. The sequence goes on from JARFJB010002223.1 coordinate 201,236, forward strand.
TTCGAACAGTAAGGAGTTTACCGATCTCCTACAATATTGGTCGATCGGTAAACTGTCCTTACTGTTCTTAATACTTAATATACTATTAAGGTACAGCTGTTAAAATTTTTTTTTTGTTTTATTTTTCTGTTTTTTTAATCTTAAAGTTGGTTCAGTTCGGATTTTAGATTCGGGATGTACTATGGGTTGGGGATGGATAGGGCCTTCAATCTGAACAATGTAATCTGTAAGTTAATAAGTGTTGATAAAATATGACTGTATTTCTGTATGAAAACTGTTATTATTACCATCATCCACAGTATCGGCAAAATAATTTGCAGCATCATCATAAGGATTTGGTAGGGGCTCAATTTGGTCTGCAACAACTGCTAATAACTGAGCCCCTGTCTCATCCAACTGAGGACGGTACATACCTACTCCCGTTTTATTAATTTCTTTCTGTGAAAACATCTTTCTAATTTAGTATAAATTTACACATTAAATTTCAACAAATAACTACCTTATCCTCAGCTGCCACTTTTTTTGCGAGGATATATTCTTCTTTCTATAATTACAATGAATGTAATAAAAGTGCATTAGAGTCGTTTTACCATACATGCTCGGCGGCCACATCTTTCTTTACTTTTCGTTTTAAATTACAGTAAAGCGTTTTTATTTTCTTTACAGTTCTTGCTTTTTGATGGCTATTAGCGTTGAACTCTCTTGCAATTTTCTCCCACGTCTCTTACTTTTTTTTAATTGTTGTGGCATGCGACTCTTTGCATTCAATTATGCTTTTATAAGTGGTAGGAAGTATTTGATATTTTAAAGGACAATAAGGATTCATTATAGGATTATGATTTTGTAATATTGTTGTCAACAGCTTAACACATAGCAGTATTTATCCATTTTATTAATTAATGATTAATTAAGCACTTACCTTTCTACTAAGGCAATTAAAACTTGTTTTTCATTATTCGAAAAATTATGTGTACCTATGCCCCATTTTGTAGGTTAGAAGCAGACCGATAACTGACTTGAAGCAGGCACTTAGGAAATTGTGTTGCCAACTGTCGGCCGAGCGAAGTAAAAAGTAAGAGAGCATAGTTAAGTATATTGTCAGTTAACAACACCCATAAAAAAGTTTTATACAACGCAAAACAAATTTGATCACGTAATCAATTGATCGCATTGTTAGTTGACGATGTAGTTAACTATGCTTTTATAAAAACGGGGGCATATGTCTATTAACCTCTACCTGACGAAGTTTTAATCGTTCATTATACATTGATTATTGCTGTTTTTACGATGTTGCCTATTTTCCTTATGAACGTATGAAAAAGGAGGTTACATAACTAACCTAAAAAGTTATTAGTATTAAAATTATTTTATTTTTAAATTTTCAATTTTTGCATTTTGATTTTATAATATACAATTTACATTTATACAACTACTTTTATCAAAAGTAGTGCTACTAAAGATCTTTTTAATACCTAGAATGGTAATTTATATACATTTTAGTTACATTTTTGAGAGTAAATTTGTGCTATGATGCCAACCAACCAAACAGAAATGACTATTTCTATAAATTTATACAGATGAACTCCCAAAATTGAAAAAAAATAGTGGAATCAATGCGTATTACAATAGGATCACTAAAGCTGTAGTACATTTTAGATAAGCTCGGAAATGGGGAAATGAAACTGTAAGAGGACATATATAGGGTGTCACCAAAAAGGTGTTCTCAAATTCACGAACGTATGGAACTATAAAAAATAGGAAAAAAGTTTTATGAATATTAATCCAGAAATCCTTAGCTTGTGAGATACGGGGCGTTGAACTATTAATTTTTAAATAGATTATTAAGCATACCTCGTAAATCTTTTACGATAATGGGTTGAAATTTGGTGCAAGTTTTGTACTGAACAGTATCTTTAAAACATACCTATCACCTACAGAATCCATTTACAAGATGACTTTTTCGTGGTTTTATCCCATTTTACCCGTTTATACTTTTTCCGCGAACGCCAAAGGTGCAATTACACTAGAAAATGGGATTGCACCTTTCATTACCTAAATTTTAAACCTTGTTCATTTTTTTGCTCTCACCGTTTACCATTATTTGAAAAAAAAATGCAATATCCTTCACGATTCTTTTAATGTTACGGTTTTTTATTTTGTATATTTTATTTTATTTGTTCTATAATGCAAATGTTTGATACTGTCAAGGCAACTGTGTGACATTTATTGAATATTTCTTTTATCAGATCGGGTACTATAATCGTGTACTTTTATTGTGTTCTGAAGTTTCAAAATGAATAATTTATGTAGCCACTGAATTGGGTGACATGCTTTTTATATAGTATGTATGTGCGAATGGAACTAGCCAAGTGCCCCTTCCTATGCATTAGGACTGTTGGCCAAATCGAAGATCACGCTCTAGAAAACTTTTTCAGAGGACTCATCAGCATCATGGGAACATGGGTTAGTTAAAACCAAAGAAGAATGATTGTGGACGTTCCCGAACACCTGAAGTCGAAGAACGCATATTACGAAGCGTTGAAATCGGTCATTCAACTTCTATAAGGAGAATACCAGCACAAAAAAAATGTAGATCCTCAGTCTGTTTGACATATCTTACGTGAGTAATTATTTCACCCCTTACACCTGCAAAGGATGCGAGCTTTAAACAATACAGATTTTGTCTCAAGAATTAATTTTTGTCAGTGGTGAGTTAGAAAAACTAATTTACATAAAAAGATTTAACACGCGTTTTGGACATATCAGTGTCCAAAACGCGTGTTAAATTCCATCCTTGTTGAACCCAGTTTTATCAGAAACTGGGTTCAACAAGGATGGAATAATAGACTTCCATAATAACCATTTTTGGGTTGACAACAATCCTCGTGCTGATTTCATAGGTGGATATCAAGTTATATTTAGTTTAAACGTATGGATAGTCTCTTGGGACCAGTTTTGTTGCCACACAGGTAATTATAGAATTTATTATATCGTTCTCTAATTTTTGAAATATTTCAAAATTATTTTAGATTAACTGGTGAACGTTATTTATTCCATTGGAACACCAGAATGGAATATGGTTTCTAAACGATGGTGACCCCCTCACATCTCACTTATTGTTCGAGATTACTTAAATAACCAATTTGGAAGAAAATGCATAGGTCGAGACGGCCCAGTTGCCTAGCCATCCCATTTTCTAGACTTAAATCCATCACATTTGTATTTGTGGGGCTTTTTTATAACATGTGTTACATTCCGTGCCCATTAAGGATGAAAATTAGTTAAGAAATAGCATAGTTGATGGATTAGAAATAGGCCATTAATACACTACCGCGTCCGTTTCAACTGGAGAAGACGAGCACAAATTTGCTTGGAAGAGGGTAGCGGTCACAGAATACCGACTGTGACCTTAATTTACATGTGTTATGGTGTTATAATTGTCATAAAAATGGTATAATATTTGTGTGATAATTATTATTATTTAGAGTTAAAGAGCAGTTAGAGTCAGGGAACATTTTTCAAATAACTGGTAAACGGTGAGATATAGTAAAAAAAATGAAAGAGGCCTAAAATTGAGGTAATGAAAAGATAAATCCCGTTGGTGTACTTAAAAAAAAAGTTTAAATGGGTAAAATGGGCACATGTAGTGGGTATACGCAGTGACCATGACGCAATATGTATATGAGTAAAACCTCCTGAATAAACCTCATACAGAGTAGACGGTAACGGAAATCGAACCCATTACCTCTCAAATGCTAAGCAGATCGTGTTACCACTGGCCCACTAGCTCGGTTAAAAAAATCAGTTGTCAGTGACTAACTTATACATTACTCCCATTAAATGAGCCCCAAAAATGATGAAAGTAAACAAAATTACTCCTTTTTACTTCAATACGAATCCTGATATTCTTAAGGATTATATTATTTTAATCGGAAACAAACTCAAACATAAATTTAGAAAACAAAAGTAAGCAGAAGGTTCAGCAGCTGCAGTAACAATTTGATACAATATTAATTAATATTACGCACCGTTTTTAAGGTAAATGATTTATTGTATACTTTAGAAAAGTAAAACCCTTTCAGAAATAAATTTGCAATACAAAATTATAAATGAATGTCATTAAAATACCTGATTTCAATTAGTAACGATAGGCAACGCACGTAACAATGTAAATATTTATATACACGGTGGGCCAATTATGCGTAGGTGGAAGATTGTGGGTTTATTAAGGAATATTTCTAAAGTTTGTTGATGGGATGTGGTGGGGAATCCTTAAGGCTACAAACCTAAAATATTTCCGTTTGAACCGCAAAGTTCACACATGGCGATTTATATTTATATATATATATATATATATATATATATATATATATATATATATATATATATATAGTAAATGGAACCTCCTTTTGGGTTCCTTGGTCAATTCTAGTGCGCCTTTATGTACCACGTATGGTACCTAAAACGAATAGTTTAATCGCAATTGGTGATTTTTACAAAAAGTAGCTGTCTGAAAAAAATTAAATATCGCTATAATCACAAAACTTACAAGGCCATGACTCTGATATGTTGCTAGACATGAAATGTACTAGCGGAAACCGGACGATCAAACCCGAATTCTTCTTGTGTTTAGTAAATTTACTTTATCAATTTAGAAAATCCCAATCAATGGTAACTGATTTTTCAAATGGAACTGCCATTTTTCCATTTTTGCATCAAATGCAGAATTTTTTAACCTTTATAACGTATGAATTTGTCGATATCTATATTCGGTAGGCTTCCGTTAATTTCACAATTTCTGATTAATTTGCTGTATTTTTCAATTTTTAGTAGAAAAACACACAAACACAAAAAACAAAATTACGAGCTAAAATAAAAACAAAATAAAAATAATTTTAATAAAAGTTCAAAACGTCTACCACCTTGTTCTAAGCAAATTTGTATTATACGACGAAAAGAATTTTTAACCCTATTTAGCATTACCGGGCTGATAGTTGCGATAACGTTTCGGATTCTGTTCTTCATATCTTCCGCAATGGTTGGTAGTTCAGCATACACTTTTTCCTTGACATATCCTCACATAAAGAAATCAAGGGGAGAAATATCTGGAGATCTAGCTGGCCATCATGTTGGTCCATCCCTTCCTATCTATTTTTCAACAAATCCATTATTAAGCCATTCACTTACTACACGGGCACGGTGTGGAGGTGCGACATCTTGCTGAACATACATGTTACTACTTTCAGCGAGCGGTATAATAAGTCCAAATAATTTATCATCGAGGAAATTCAAGTACAAATTCAAATTTAAAATACCGTAGAAGAAAAAGGGACCAACAACTGAAGTGCCGAAATAATGGGGGTTTTTACCTGACTAATAATGAAAATTGTAGCAAATCCATTGCGATGTAAGGTACACTTGTCTGTAAACATGATCTTATACAAAAATTGTACATTTTGATTTAACTTTTGTTTTACCCAATTCCAAAAATTAATCCTGTTTTGAATATCGATCTCCTTGAGCTCATAATGTACTTAATGTAGGTGATTTGTTTCTTTTAATTATTCTTCTGATAGATGTTCTACTTACTTGAAAATCTCTTTCGAGTTGTCGTGTACTCGTATGGGAATTTTATATTACTGCAGTTAAAATATTGACTACATTATCTTCGTTCTACGCAGGTTTAATTCTGTCCTAGTTTTGAAGATAATGAACTTGTTCCTGTTGCATTAAATCTTTCTAACAGGTTTTTGAATTATTCTTCCCATGGATGACGCTCATGGTTAGGACATCTTGTTTTGTACGCTCGACTCACTAGGAACGGATTTGTAGTGCATTCTCCAAGAATAAAAACTGCCAGTCACTTTGTTTTGAAAAAAAAACGCCATTCCTGTCAGTTTAATTTAATGTTAACTACTCAAAAAAAGCTGTAACCAGAAATAACATTACGAGGTATTATCTAATGTCAAAATAGAGTTAAAGTGACAGAATTGGCTTATCTTTCACAGTCTGATAGTTACTCATACAAACTGGAAATTGAAAAATACAGCGATTTATTCAGAAACTGTGAAATTATAAAAGAAATCTACCGAAGATAGATATGGACAAATTTATATCATTAGAAAGTTAAAAAAATCCTCAAAAAAAAAGAAGAATTCGAATTTGACCGTCCGGTCTACGCTAGTACATTTCATGCCTAATAACATCATAGAGTCATGGCCTTCTAAGTTTTGTGATTACAGTGATTAATTTTTTTTGAGCGATCTACTTTTTGCAACAACGACGAATTGCGACTAAACGATTTTAGGTACCATGTGTGATACATAAAGTTGCACCCAGAATTGACCAAGGAATCCAAAAATGCAATAATATGCAAGGTAATATGCAACGGGTTCCATTTAAAAAAATGCAACTTTGATATAAATTGCCCTATAATAATTTTGCGATTCAAGTGAAAATATTTTAGGTTTGTAGCCTTAAAGGTGCCCCACCACATCCCATCAGCAAACTTTAGAAGTGTTCGTGAATAAACCCAAAATCTTTCAACCATGCACCATTGGCCCACCTTGTACCGCTGCGCTGTGTCCAAAAAATAAGGTGACATTTGGATTTAAACGTCGCGCGCAAAATGAATCTGTAAAATTCTATTGTTTTGAGGTTGGTATAACTGTCATTGACATCTGTGCGAATTCTCATATCAAAATATTCATTAGTGTTTGGTGCTCAATAACTGTCGATTAATTTGTAGAGACCTTGCTGATATGGTAAACATCCCAAAAAGTTCAGTTAATACCATTGTAAAAAATATTTTGGGCCTCAAACGCGTCAAATCTCTATTGGTACCAAAAACACTCAATTTGTTCGAAAAAGAACGTCGTGTTAGCATCTGTGAAACGATGCTTTAAGAATCGGTAAAGGGGCAGTATGTAAGAAAAAAGATGTGTACATGGCAATGATTGCTGCAAAAAATGTGACCGAGAAAGTGCAATTGTATGAGATGTACAGATTAAGAAACAAAGTAGCGATGGAGCCAGTGAGAATAAGTAAAGAGTAAGTGATGGCTGTGGAAGAAGAGAATTTGCAGATTGATTTTGGCGGAAACAAAAAACTCTTCTGGAAATGGATCAAAAATACAAAACGATTGTAAAGTGAGGAAATGCTGGCAACAATATTTCCGAAAGCTGTACAGTAGTGAGGAAAATAAGACTGAAGAGTTAAGTAAGGAGAATGTAGAAGGAATGGTGAATGAGACTGAGAAGGATGGGTTAAATGAGATAGAGAAGACGGTGAAGGAGCAGGCATAAATGAAATTACGGGAGAAATGCTACAATATGGAGTGTGAAAACGTGCAGAGTGATTGGAAGAGCGCGATCATTGTACCACTGTATAAGGGTAGAGGGAACAACAATGATTGCAAGAACTACAGAGGAATAGGATTGCTCAGTGTACCTGGTAAAGTATCTGGAACAGTACTGATTGATAGAGTACGAGGAGTACGAGAAAATACACAAACTAAGATTTTGGATGTGCAGGGTGGCTTCATTCCAGGGAGATGATGTGTTGATCAGATGGTTGCTCTCCAGCAGGTGATCGAAAAGTGTAAAAAAGAAGCTGTACTATGCGTTTGTAGATCTGGAGAAAGCATACGTCGTAATGAATACGAAGAAGCTTCTGGAAATATTAAATGAATATGGCGTAAGTAAAGGTCTATTAAACGTAATAAGGGCAGTATATAACGGTAACCAGGCATGTGTTAGGATTAGAGGTGGTGTGAGTGAATACTTTAATATTGAGCAAGGAGTGCGACAAGGCTGTGTGATGTCACCGTGGTTGTTCAATGTATACATAAAGCAATGGTTGGCGGCGTAAATGTACGAGTTCTGGTATATGCAGGTGACACAGCCTTATTAAGGGACAATGCCGATGAGCTACAAACTTCTCTGAAGAAGTTTGATGGAGCCTGTGAGATTATAGACCTAAAGGTAAACCTAAACAAAACTAAGATTGTAGTGTTCAATCGGGAAGGTGCAAAAGAGAATAAAGTATTTATCCTGCATGATGAAATTGTGGAACAAGTTGACGAGTCAATGCTGGGAGGAAAGTGATTGGAGGTATCTGGGGATGATAAAAAATGAAAACATGAGCGTAGCTGCGAAACGAGTAATCTATAATGGCATGTTTGTCTCATCAGCACTGTACGGTAATGAAATATGGGTATGTCACAAAAATTACAAAATAAAAATAAATGCCGTGGGCCTGAGATGCCTGGGAAGCACATGCGGTAAAACGGAAAGTGATAAGATGAAGAATAAGAGTATAACGCAGCAGTGTGGCGAGGAAGGGATGACAGATAGGTATGAAAGTAGTACACTACGTATACGCGGACAGGACAGTCCGAACCTCGGTATCGAACGTAAGCCCCTACTCGCGTATTTTTACTTCAATCTCTTAATTTCCAAAAAAGAACTTAGCGTTTTTAATCTAATCGTTCCGGCATCGTGATCTTCGCCGCTTCAGAGTTAGATCTGTCACTGGTTGCATACAAATAATACGAAGAAGCGGTCATCAGTAGAGAAGCCACAGCCTAGCAGCAAGCAGGAGCCGCCGGAATACACCAGGAGTGAAGAAGGTGGATAAAGAAGCATCCAGGACATCGCCACCGCCAACTACAGGATCGACGTCGGGTAAGACAATAGGTACCGTTTACTAAAAAATATTTTTTAATTAATTTTAATTTATTGTTTTATTTTAACACTTGTTTTCCTCCTTTTTCTATTTGGGTCGTTGATTTCCAAGTCTTTATTCTTCGAGGTGAGACTGCACCTCGGCGGGACCCGGCCTAAACAATTTCTTTCTTTACTCCTTTTTCAAAACCCGATTAACAACAACCGTCGGTTATATCCCCAACCCCCGCTGCCGCCCGTCCACCTACACACTCACAATACACACATAAGCACATACGCTCGCCTCGCCACCACCATCCTCACGTACACGCTCCCAATCAAACGCCTCGTCCATTTCTACCTCATCCGCACACACTTACATATCGACACGCTCCTCCGCCCCCACAAACCCACACAAACCCGCACACACACAAACCCGCACATTCACACAAACCCGCACAAGCACACAAACCCGCTCTCTTACCCACACCTTCCCAGTCACCTGTACCTGCCGTAATTCCTACACCCGCTTCCCCTAATCCTAATCCCACCCGCTCTCAATCCTCGAGGTTTTGCATCCGCAATATACCGAAATCCATATCCACACAAAAATCTCTATTCACATCCCTTAAACCCCCAAACCTTCCCTGGTTAAACTTAACATTTAACCATAACCACACCTGTCTCCTAGAGACCTTCTGTCCCTTGCCGGATGGTACACAGATTAGGCTGCGGCACCATTTCGGTGATCCCACCGTCACCTTTACCCAACTAGCAGGTCCTCGTCCTTACAACACCACCCTTAGAGCGTCCTCCTTTTCCTGCGTGATTCGTCACGTAGATAAGGACATCCTAGAACCCGAGATCCGCGGTCGAATCAATCTTCCACACGTGAGGAAGGCCATTTGCATCATCGCTAAGGCGACCAACACCCCCACATCCCTTATCCGTGTTATAACGTCATCGCAAACCACCCTTGAATACCTCCTCGCACGCGGTGTCATCATGTTCGGGCGACATTACAGTTGCGTACCCTCCTTTACCCCTCAATCTCTTCCTAAGTATTGATACACTTGCACGCAGGTGGTGAATACCGCTGAGGAGTGTCCCACCCCTCTATCCTCCTCCTGTAACCCAAGGTGTAACAACTGCGGGGAAGCTCACCCTACCTTTTCCTTTAGGTGCCGGAAGCGGCGGGAACCTCCCAGTTCTCCGTGGAAGATGGCTTCCCTCGAACCTATCCTGTCTTCCGATCAGTCCGGCTCGGAAGACACAGTCCACCTTAAACCCTCTCCCGACACCGAATCCCTATCCTTCAAAGTCTTCCTTCAAATCCTCATCCACTCCCTCTTCCAGATGTTCCCCGACCGGCGAGATAGGGTTGTCCGCACCCTAGACTCGCTATCCCGCTTTTTCCAACGGAGGATCAACATCTGCATATCCGGTACGCGGATGAAGGTCGCCGTAATCCGCCAACTCAATCCTTAACTCCTTCCACAATGCATATCCTAGCAGGGAAACGCTCCTTACTTTTTACAAACACACAATATACACATCCTTTCCATCGTGGAAACTCACACCCAGATGGACACATTTCACACCTATGTAAACATTAGTCAACACGGAACCGCCCTTTTAATTAAAAATTGCTTCCCATCCACTCCTTTTCAACTTCCTGCGCACCTACAGCATCTCGAATGCGTTGATGCGACGGTGCACGTTCCCACTCCTATAGTATTTATTTCATACTACAACAGGCCTGGCTACAAGACCCTATCCGACGACCTTTTAATCTACGCCTCTAGCCTCCCTAATTCAGCTATCCTAGGTGATTCCAATGCCCGCCACATCCAGTCAATTCGCTGACACCGCAACTAATGGGATAAGATATATATATATATATATATATATATATATATATATATATATATATATATATATATATATATATATATAATATATAATATATATATATATATATATATATATATATATATATATATATATATATATATATAACGCAGTCACATTGCGAGAATGAACAACGCAAGATTAACGCAGCAAATATACAGGGTGTCCATGGGGGAACTACTACAATTCCCAACCCCTAAGAAGATATGGGCGATTGAAGAAAAATGTAAAAGTAAGTAAAGAGAATACTCTTAACAGCTACTTAAGTCTTAAAATTATCATAACAAAACTTTCAATAACAATTTTCATTAACAAATTAACAAGAACACAACATAGCAAAAAACGCACATAAAATAACGAGGTGACAAACAAAAATGGTTACTGTTGTTCAAAATGAGATCCAAACTGTAAAAATCGTAAGATCAATGTTGGTTGCCTAGCAAGTATTACACAATAAACTGAAAATATGTCTTATTTGACGTTTCATGTCATTTGTATCAAACATTATTTGAAAATAAATTCAATTTATCATCTGCATTGTAACAATTAGAATTAATTTAATTACAATTAAATCATTCCTTACCAATTTTCAAATGAGGAATACAGTGATATGGTATTCCTGTACGACTTAACGGTAATTGTTATGCAGCAGCCGCAGGGTACAAAAATCGTTCTCCAAGTCGCCGTGCTCCTACTGACAAAACGATCGCCTGGACTTTTCACTGCATTCGAGAAACAGGAAGTTTTCTTACACATCGAAGTGATCGAGGGTTTCCATGACATGCGTTTGCAGAAGAGGTGCCGGGAGAAGTGAAAATCAATAGACGAACGAGCATTAGACGAATAAAAGCAGCCACTGGTAGAAGCAGGAGCATGCTTTCGAAAATTCTTCACGAAAATGGAATACATCTGTATTACCTTCAACCCGTTCAGCACCTTTTTCCCGGCGATTTGGCTTCAAGAATTTGGTTTTGTGAATGGATGACCACACATGATAATAACATTCTGTTACATTCTTTTGTTTGTGACAAGGCAACTTTTTCTCGGGATGGAGTGAACAATAATCACAATGAGCACGTTTGGTCACATGAAAATCCTCATGAAATTACTATTACCAGATTTCAACATCGCTTCACGTTAAATGTTTGGGCCGGGATTATCGGAGACAGTCTCATTGGACCCCATATTTTTAATGGGCACTTAAACTTGGAAATGTACAAACAACTCTTAGAAGAAGATTTACCAGCATTGCTTGAACATGTTCCCTTAATTGTACGTCAAAACATTTGGTATTTGCGAGATGGGCCTCCTGGACACTACGGGCGTGTTGTTTTGCCCAGAAAATTTCCCAGCCGATGGATTGGTAGAAACGGACCTGTACACTGGCCGCCCGCCGCATGTTAAGTCGTTAATGTACGGGCGTAGTAAACGATCTTCAAGAGAAGAATTGATTGAACGAATTTTCGATGCATTTACCAACATTCGTGATAATTTCGCAAATATCGAAAGAAAAAAAGAGCTGCGAAGGCGTGTGACATTATGTATGGAGGTTGGTGGATCTCATTTTGGACAACTGTAACCATTTTTGTTTGTCACCTCGTTATTTTATGTGCATTTTTGTGCTATATTGTGTTCTTGTTAATCTGTTAATGAAAATTGTTATTAAAAGTTTTGTTGTATGATAATGTTAAGACTTAAGCAGCTGTTAAGAGTATTCCTTTTAGTTACTTTTACATTTTTCTTCAACCGTCCATATCTTCTTAGGGGTTAGGAATTCGGAAAAATTGCACATAATCATTTTTGCCTAAAATTATTCAAAGAATACGTATACGAATTCTTCGTAGTTCCCAACGGACACCCTGTATATGGGTGAAGTTAGAGGTAAGGCCGGGCATAGTAGGCGGCGTAAAACGTGGCCGAATGCAGTATAATGTGTGATAAAAGAATGAAAGATATAGAGTTTTAAAAATAAAATGTCAGAGACAATGTATGAATCTTGCTGAAGCCAGGGAGGTATGCAGGGATGGGAAAGCATGGTGAAAGATTGTAACAACCCATTTTGCGTTGTACTAAAATACACCGTAATTTACGTTCTCCGTTCATTTAGTTGTAAATATAAGGAAAAGTTTTTAATTATTATTGAATTATAAGTATGTGGTAGGCAACTTAATTTGCATTTTGGTGTAACTTAAGTGCATATCTTCATAAGGGTTTATACTCCCACCTCTTTAAATAATTTTTTTTCTGCTTATATTTTGCGCACCGCCATATCATCTGGCAACCTAAGCGTCCTTCTTTCATTTCTTGTGGTACGCTGTTTGATGCAGGAAGCCATTTTTGGGTTTCCACCTAAATTTTGTGAAAAGTGCCATTGATTTAATGGTAAGAGGTATTTAACTCGTAATATTAAAATCTAAAACATTTGCTTTTTGCAGGCACTTTCTTTTTTTTTACTTTTACACTTTTACTTTTACCACTTTAATTGCACCTTTAATTCTACTGTTACGTACGCTTTCATTTTATGATTGCAGATCTAAATGTAGATCCCAATTTTTATCTGAACTTTCGAGAGAATGCAATAAACATTGGATTACCCAAAATTTCATGACGAGAAATTTATAAGAAGTAAAATTCCTTTTTGGTGAGGTTTACAACACAAAGAATTGTTATTGCATTGTTTGCATTTCCGCATTTATTTTTCACAATACCAGGGGTTCTCAAGAAGATGTATTATATTTTGTAACAGGTTTAATGATTTCTTAGTATAAGGCTAATTTTAAGATATATTTTATATCACCCTAAATTTAACTGTTAATAAACATAGTCTGTATATTTTTTTATTTTTTACATTTTGGTAAAATTTTTATTGTAAACCTCGGTTTAGTTATTCCGAGCATAATTAAAAAATAACTTGGCGTCCGAGATTATTTTTATTAGTGCTACATTGCAGATTTTTCTATTGATGTTAAGTGGAGATAACACAGCATAAGTTGTGGTAATTAGGCAAAACAAAAGCATGAACCGGCCTCTTTTAAACTACCGACTGGGACTAAGGCATTATTTTTGGTGAACGGGTTGTATCTCGAGTTAGTTTAACGATTTGTTTTGAGAACATTTAACACCCATTAGTTTATTACATTTTTAAACCTCTTCAACCACTTCATTATAAGATTATAAATAAAAAATGAATAAGAGGCAGGGATTGTTTTGCCTACCACGCAAGGGAATGGCGAGAATGTTATGTTATGTTATTCCGGAAATCCCATTTTTTAAAGACTTCCAAATACAATCGTAGATTCTCTGAATTTTGCAAAATTTGAGCTCAATAGTGATCAACTTACACGTCGAACGCATTATACTATTTTATCTTCTAGAGACTAATAAGTATCCTTCGGAGTGATGACTGATGACAAGTGTGCGTCATTCTGAGAGATTGTTTCTATCAAACATTTTCTATCAAAATCACATTGTCATATCCCCATTATTAGTTTCAACTTTCAGTCTCATTGTTAGGTTGAAAAGAATAATGGCGCAAAGCGTATGTGATTTGAAATGCATTAATAAAAGGCAACTTAAACTATCGAAATTGACAGTAATAATGACAAGCTTATTAGTCTCTTGAAGATAAAAAGTATTTCAAGATTGTGAAACAAATACACTGAAAGTTAGAAACAAATTCAAAAATATGTACAATGGCATTTATCAATTAAAACGAAGTGTGAATACTTTTATTTTGCCCGCTTATCCATTGCTCTGTCATTGCGAGAAGCTGGCCCACTAATTAAAGGTGTTGCACGCGCTAAGTAAATGTATGGCGAATTTTTTAGTTATATGCATATAATACCACAATAAATACAACTAAGAAAGATGTGATCAAAGATAGTCGCTCCACGATCTTGGATTGCGAATTTCCCGTTAAAATTATGACTTGACCATAGGTATTTTCGCATTTGGTAATAATTTAATGTCTGCCTAATATTATTATTGAAACAACAATAAATCAATTAAAAAATTATACGTGTTAATGAGAAATTACGCATATAAAAGCTTAAAATGCTACTACGACAACATAATTATTACCATATTATTACTTTAAGTACTTCTAAACTAGAAATATAAAAATACATGTTATCGAAAATAGAATCAATTTACTGTAATTTTTTACAAAAGAAGTTGATTGAACACTTTTCAGTTAAGGTCAGCTATAATTTAGTTTATTTTAGTTAACCTATTTTTCAAAAATACAAAATACAAAATCGTTTAAATGTAATTTACCGACGTTTTTTAATAATTATTAATAATTAACTTAGAAGATTACACGTATTAGGGTGGTCTACTTATTCATTTATTCAACCGTCAATTAATCACGACTTAAACGGATTTCCACACTGTGCAATAAGTCAATTTAAAACTTAACCACAATTACAGTTATTTCACTACGGGATCACTGGAAAGATTAAAGCTTCAAACTTTATCTTTTGCTTTCTAGGCCATTTAATTACTTATCCCGTTATTTATAAAATCTTAATAAAGTAATTAGAGAATTTGGTGCGATGGAGTTAACGTGTATTAAGAATCTTAAGGAGAATGGAAACTTATTTAGTTCTAACTTAATTATATTTTCTATTGTTAGCGTAGCTTATAGTATATAAATCTATATAATCGCTTTGTAACATTTAATATACGAAATATAATTCAGTTAAATTAATGTTGTGCAGAGTTATCGTTAAAGTAGTTAGTTGAAAAATCTACACTTTCTTTTAATAGAGGTTTGTATTAAATTCAATCTCCTGGTTTAAAGTCAGTTTGAATATGAGTATCCTGTATTAAGTACACATTGTTTTAAACTTTAAATGTTACGCATCATGTATAATTCAATTTATCAAAATAATACAAGCTGAATTTTTATAACTTTTTACATTATGAGTCATAACTAGGGCTAGGATTTGTATGCACTTGAAAATGCCAAAATATGCATGCACTTATGCACTATGAAATGCTGAAATATGCACTTAAATATGCTCTTAAAATTGGAGATATATGCATTAAAAGCAATATTTTATAGAAAATATGCGTTTTGCAGTTCGGAAAAAGGAATCAAAAAATAAAAATAATCACATTATTTTATTTATAAAAGATAATACAACTTTACAAAATAAATTTAGCCTATATATTAAATGAATTACTATTTACAATTATATACATTTTTAAATTATCAAAAGTAAAACTTTGTCGATTGTCTGTAAAAATATTTTTATACTTGGAAAAACTTCTTTCAACATCGCAAGATGTAACTGGAGCGTATTTATAATTGTTCGACTATACTATATTCTTTCAGTTCATCTGCGATAGTAACTTGACCAGCAAATTAAGGTAAAACCTACATTTTTCTTTAAAACATATTTCATTTTTTTATGTACTGCAAGGCCCTTTGGATCTTTAACTTTAGCAAGAGAGGTATTAATATTATCTACCAGATTAATACTTTCTGAAATTCAACAACCTTGTCTTTCTAATAAAGTAATTGTTTTTGACAAACAAACAAAATTTGAAAAAACAAACAGCAGTTCTTCTTTAATTCCTTTCGCATTAACTGCGTCTTGTGCATTTTGTATACAAAGTACATAATCTTCGTTAAATATGTTTACAATTTCTTTAATTGTATCAAAGTAATTTGAATAATATTCTGCTGCAGACATCCAGGTACCCTATCTTGTTATTACAGGCTCTGGGGGCAGTGGTATTTGGTGTGCTATTTCCTTAAATGCCTGTATATGATGTGGAGCTTTAGGAAAGACTTTTTTAACGTTTGAAATTAAATTATTCACTTTTGAATGTACTTCCCGCACTTTTTCCGCGACTCTGTGTAATCCATGTGCCAGGCAGGTGAGATGAATCATCTTCGAGTACAAGACTTGAAGGCCTGCTCCAGCGTTGAGCATGTAAGGTGCTGCATCAGTAACAAAAAGGAGTACTTTCTTGTACTGAATACCCTGGGGCCACAAAGGAGCCATGGAATCACTAAACATCCATGGTTAAAAGATATGAACTGATATTCGCCTCTCCAGTTAAAATACCTATTATAACGTTAGCAACGTATCTGAAAATAAATTTTTACTAGAATAAATCTTTAGTTGCAACTACAAACTTAAATCATTATTTAAAGAACAATACATTTTAAAAACGAGTATAGGTGAAATTCGACAAAGAAATATTCTTGATTTCGTAAAACCTTCGCATTAGTACATCAGCCATTTAATCTAACAAAACAATAATTAAGTTTTTACGTACCTGCCAACGCTGTCTGTAGCTTCATCAACCGAAACCCAAATATAATTGTCACCTATAGCTCTTCTAATTAATTGGATGGTATCATGGTACAAGTTAGGTAAGTAATTTTGTCTAAGAGTAGATTCATCAGGTATAGGGGTTTTTGAAATTTCTTCTAAAAAATTTCGAAATGCGGGGTGGTTAATCTTGCTTAATGGAATGTCCGCAGCCACTAACGCACTACACAGTTTTTTATTAAATTCCGCAGATTTATTACTAACACTACTTAAATTATTAAGACATCCCGGCAACAGAGACTGTTTTTTAGTTTTTAAACCCACACACTTTTGGTGTTTTAATGTGTTAAGGTGTTGTGTTACTTGAAATCGCTTGTTTGCACTGACTTTCTCCTCACACACTGTACAAAATAATATTTTATCGACGGTCGTAAAAGCTCGAATTCGCGAACGTAACTTCGCAGAGTTACAGAAACGGATCGCTTTTCTTTTCCCATCCTTAGGACACAAAGTTCTAAACTCAACTATGTAAATTACAATAACAAGTACAACAGTTACAGGCAGGTAGGATGTTCCAAGAAATATTTATGAAAGCTGTATACCTAAAAGGTATAATCCTCCAGTTATTAACAATAGGACAATAGCATACTTAATACTCAGAGGATGAATAATCTATAAATACTTCCGACTGTAAAAATAAATCCTCTTGGTAATTTCCATGTTAAAAATAAACACAAAATAAATTTTAAAAGAAGAATTTTTTAAATAGTCATTTTTAAATCACATGCAAAAGTAACTGTAAAATGTAAAAACGCGAGCAAAAACGTACAAAATATGCACTAACATTAAAATATTACGAAATATGCATGCATTTAGAAAAATCATTAAAATATGCATTTATACGCACTTTCAAATTCACATGTGTGGTGCACATACTCATAAAACATGCTTATACTTCACTTTGCATATGATTACTGTAAGCAAAAAAAAACATGCAAATGCATAGAAATCCTAGCCCTAGTCACAACTAAACATCGGATTTTTATAAAATTTGATATTCTATAAATGGTTAAATTCGTTTGAGAATTAGTATTTTTGTGTTTTATGATACAGACGTTTGCTACATGCAATAGAATAGTTGCATATTTCATCATATTTTGAATCCCACACCTTTTACCATGTAAGCTATTGGCGAAAACTTATAATTGTAGTGTAGCAAGGTTTGCTAATGATCTACTGAATTTACTTTGGTCAAATAGAATTAATGAAAAAGTAATGTATTCAGGTGGAGTTCCTTTTCTCGACGTGTTGTCGTTCTGGAGTTATCGTGGATACTAACATAATATATCCACGCGCTCGAAGAAAATGTCGATTGCATAACCTTATGTACCTACATAATATGTGTATGTAGTTAGGAAGGTAAAAATACTAATGAAACAATTCTATTTCTAATTGTAACATTTTTTTACACAAAAATACTGTCCCACATAATAATAATAATAATAATAATAATAATAATAATAATAATAATAATAATAATAATAGTAATAATAATAATAACAATAATAATAGTAGTAGTAGTAATAATAATAATAATATCTTTATTTGTCCAAATGATCTGTACAGATATAGGATAGGTCAAAACATGTCAATTGTAATTGATTATACAAATTCCTGAACTGAATAGAAACATTTTGAACATAAATAATTTGTTACAATTTTGAAACTTTGTTATACAAAGCAGCTCCCATGTAATATGGGTTACGCTTATATAATTCTAAGTTACGATTCTCGTAAGTTAAATTGATACCATGTCTAGTATTATAATTGTGATACGTATTTTGAAATTCATAAGCATTCAAGTTTTTCTTCACAAATTTTAGGATTTCTAGAATATACAAACAAGGCATGGTAAATACCTGATTATTTATAAATAAATCTTTGCAGGATGTGTAACGGTTAATGTGAAACATACATCTTAGCGCTGTCTTTTGTAAAACAAATATTCGATACTTAAAGCGTGCTGTTATCCCAAAAGATTATTCAGTATCTCATGATTGACTCTATGTTCGTAAAATAAAATATATTGGGAATACTCGGTTAGTTATGTAACTTAAGCTTTTAAACGCAAAACATTTTGATGCAATTGATTTACTCATCGAGGACATATGATCCTTCCAAGTTAAGAAATAGTCAATAGAAAGTGCTAATAATTTAACAACTGTTACTTCATCTTGATTTACATTTCGGTACCTTTATCAGTGAATTTGCATTATATTGAGAACATTTTGAATAAAATTGCATAATTCGAGTTCTTTCATTTCTACTGTGTCCATAAGAGACAGTAGTAGTGTTGTGTGAGACAGCATGCGCCAAATATACATGCAACTAATCACTCGGTGTGGAATTGAGTGAAACAATTTCTGTGTGTTAAAACAGAGAGCTACTTTGTACTTCATACTATATATATATATATATATATATATATATATATATATATATATTGAGATGATTGGAAGTAGACATAATAAAGGGGCTAGTTTATTGAGTTTGAAATTCTCTGTAATAGGCAAGTTAGATAAATTTGTGGAAGTGTACAGTTCGTTCTCAATGAGTAAATAGCTACGATGTGACAAAACAGGCTTTGTGGGGTTTGCACAAGGTTGTTATTTTCATAAAAACATTGAACTATACCAGTAGCATGTGAGAAAGGTCAACATGATTAATATTAATGGGTACGATTAGTCTCGTGTAACATATTTATGTAATTTCGCATTTTATTCAATGAATTTTAATATTTTGAACACATATCAGATATTGATCACATGAAGTACGATAATTATAATATGTAGAATGTATAGTATTAGGTACAACGCATAAACTATTTGAAATATGAAAGAAAGGGTATGGTACGAACATAATATATTTCTAATTCAAAGGCAAAGCACATAAAACATGCATAAGAAATGATAGTGACTTAAAAACATAGTTAAGTACATGAACAACAATTGTGCAGTGTGATATTTAATATAAAATTGCAAATTCTATACAAAAATTGTCAAAATAGTTAAACAATGTGAAAATGTGAAATGACAAAATTAAGGACTATGGAGTACAAGTGAACAGTATTGGTGTTAGATACAGATATAAGAACACATTTTATGAACATTTCAAGTGTTATAAACAGTTATTACACAAATTAAAAGTAAATTTATGTTAAGTTAGGTTAGGTTTCCCTCATTTCAACAAGGAATTTAACTATAAATATGTAATTTAAACATAACATTAGAAAAGTTAGGTTAACTACCTAAATTTGTAGATGTGAAGGTAGAAATTTTGTAAAATTTAAATGAAATGGGTTGAAATAAATGTATTCTGATACAGTTTTTATGTGGAATTTGAATATGTAATTAGTTTTGTTTTAGGATGTAAGATTTTTTTATATTAGTAAGTTTAGATTATAAATTGTCAGAATGAAATTTATGGAAGCAAAATAGGGCTTGTAAGATGTCTTTTTATGCGGAATTTTGCCCTAATTCCAAATCTGTAATTAAAAATTAAATCCGAATTGTATTAAAGAAGATATTTATGTTTTAGTTAAGTTTACAATTTTGTTTAGACCAATCAGAAGCTAGAATCTTTTGTGTGTAATGCAGAAAAAAAATTGAAAATTTGGTATCTAGGAGAAATGTATAAAAGGAATTGCTCCTGATTTCTCACTCTCTTACCTCTCTTGCTTTTTGAAATTTTATTGACTAACAAGTCATAGTGTTAGTGTTATTTGTGTTAACATACAAGTAACAATTCTCGTCAGCATTATTGGAATTGAAACGCGATCGACGTAGAGTTGAGATATCAGAAACAATTATTTTAACCTATAACTAAAGTTAAAAATAAGGCTACCGATCACAATCGTTCGAAAACACTGGAATTGTTTCGTTTTTCAAGATCTTGTGTAAACATCGGGTGATGTGTAATTTTTTTTGTATGTTAATAAAATTCTTCAATTATTTTGGATTCGATGTTAATTTTTTTGATAGTGATCAAGATCATAAAATAAATTTTCACTTCATAACGGAATCTAAAATAAAGGTGCAAGTGAATCCAAAAATTTACATAAAATTCAAATACAAAATTAAATCCGAGAAATTATTAAATAAATAATACAATATTTTAAAAACACAAATAAAATAAAGCGCTTGCCTATAAGTATTTTAGCATTGTAAGTACATCGTACTTACCACATGAAGAACAGTCAACAGTTATTTAATTTGGATAAAATTATGGAATATTAAGCAGCATATTTGCGACAACAAGGCAGTATCACCGATTTATGGAAGGAAGTCTACAGCCAAAGTTTAATGTGGAGCAACCCGACATGAACATTATTTGGAATTTGCAGTAACAAATTTTTATTTTTCTATCATAACCCTATTGCATTGATTATTTTTTCATGTCCTATATTTATTTTTTTATAATGTATAAATGTTTGTACGAATTCTCGTGTCAATATCTGAAAAGTAAATGATTCAGTGTTGTTATAAAATTAATAAGTTTACCTCAAACAAAATTAAATTTGTGCTCAATAATTTAGATCAATTGCAGAAATTTTTGACAGGCTACATTTATTTCAGTATTAAATACGCCGCATGCATAGTTTGTGCAGATCTCAACAAAGTTGGTTTCACATTGTAACTGTTTATTGTAATATACAATTTGATCATTTACATGAATATTTCCAGATTTAATTTATTTTGCCAACAATCAATGTTAATACAATTGAACCCCATCCCCAAAAGAGATTTTGAGCTAGTTCGGCGCATAATATATATTTTTCTTTATAAAGTTATTATTACAATAAGAAATATATCCCCATTTAATATATATACAGTGTGTCCAGTTTAAGATGAAATGCATGGGGATATTGGAAACCGTTAGAGATACGAAGATGGTTAAATAGAGAAAAAGTTGCGTCATTATATGCCCAAGAAGTAACCATGGTTACATGTCAAAAAAATCCCTTCCATTTACTAGACACAGGGTGATAACTGAAAATATGCGTTTTCTAAAAATCGCTATATCTTGTTTCTTGCAAGAGATACATCCACGATTTTTGCAGGATGGGGGTAACAGGTAGCGAGGATTTCAAAAATGATTTTGAAAAAAATCTAGGCCTACTAGATTTTGAGATAATGCACGCAACTTTCGATTTTCTTATAGACGCCATATTGGATTTTTGCATTTTTGAATTCTTCATAAAAAATGCTTTTTAACCATATATCATATGTTTATAATCTGCCAATGAGAAAGTGTCAAATTTTCCAACAGGATAAGGCTCCTGCACATAGTGCCCATATTATTACAGATTTCCTAAATATGGAATATCCTAATGGATGAATAGGAAACCAGGGACCAATAAGATGGCCGGCCAGAGCTCCTGATCTCTCTCCCATTGATTTCTTTGTGTGGGGCTATTTAAAAAACGAAGTTTATTCAAAGTCGTGTAACAATGAAGACGAATTACGTGATGCAGTTATCGAAGCTGTTAATAAAATTACCCCGGAGATGATAAGGAACTCTTGTGATGCAGTGCTAACTCGATGCAGATGGTGTTTGCAGGAGAATGGAGGTTTATTCGAGCATTTGATTAATTAATAGTAAAATTCAGTATAATATTAAATTTTATTTTTGTTGTTTTTGTCACTTTTATTATTATGATTTATGTTAATAATCAATAATATTGTTCTCAATAGTTAGTTTAATTTGTAGATTAATTTTCATTTAATTAAAATACATAATATGTCAAGGTTGCTTTGATATAAATTTAATTGTGTAATTTGACACTTTCTCATTGGCAGATTATAAACATATGATATATGGTTGAAAAGCATTTTTTATGAAGAATTCAAAAATGCAAAAATCCAATATGGCGTCCATAAGAAAATCGAAAGTTGCGTGCATTATCTCAAAATCTAGTAGGCCTACATTTTTTTCAAAATCATTTTTGAAATCCTCGATACCTGTTACCCCCATCCTGCAAAAATCGTGGATGTATCGCTTGCAAGAAACAAGATATAGCGATTTTTAGAAAACGCATATTTTCAGTTATCACCCTGTGTGTAGTAAATGGAAGGGATGTTTTGACATGTAACCATGGTTACTTTTTGGGCATATAATGACGCAACTTTTTCTCCATTTAACCATCTTCGTATCTCTAACGGTTTCCAATATCCCCATGCATTTCATCTTAAACTGGACACCCTGTATATGCCATTTACACTTAAATATAAGTTTGGCCCGAAAGAAGCGCAATTAGGAAATCTAATTTTTGGCAATTTATTGGGGGCGAACAATTCACCGCGTTATTGCTG
Source organism: Vesta saturnalis (assembly GCA_036346205.1). NCBI lineage: Eukaryota > Metazoa > Arthropoda > Insecta > Coleoptera > Lampyridae > Vesta > Vesta saturnalis. Next base: position 224,468 of record JARFJB010002223.1, read on the forward strand.
ATAGACCTCAATTACCGGAAAAGTGTTCAAATAATTTGACTTCCAGATTGTCCTTCATTAGATACTTGTTAAATTTGTCTAAAACAAAAAATTTGTAGGTTCATGATTTCAAAATGTGTTTTATTAGTTTTTTTTTGCCATATATGCTATATTTTACCTTTTTTTTTTGTAAAAATAATTGTAACTTTATGAGTAACGACATACATTTCTTTACTACTTTCTATATTTTAGCAGACAGTCAATCGAACAATAAAGAGATTCGCAAAAGACTTTTTTCTGACATGGATGGTAGGTAAGCTTATTAAGAAATGTTATCATAATAAACCGTAAATGTATAGATACGTTTTTTTAGAATACAATCTCGGCATTACAGATGATTCATTTGGTTCAAAAGAGAAAAAATCTCGTCAGATGGACACAATATCTGGTTTGTTTAAATTTTTCTGTTATTTTAATTGTTATTAAAGTTCATATAATTTTTTTAATACTCAGAGGTTGGAAGTATATCATCAGAAGAATTTGCTTTAAGACCACCTATTACAACATACGAAATAAATCCTTCAAAACAATTGTCCTTTCCATTAAGCACGAGAATTCCAAAAACCTTTTCCAGCAGATCCTCCTGCATCTGTCGTGAGCTTAAAGCAAAGAAATGAATTTCTGTCTGTTCAAATTGACATTTTAAAAAAAAGTTACAGAGTTAATTGTTTGAAAAATAAATCCAAGCTTATATCCGCAAATATTTTAAAAAATTTGTTAAAAAAAAACCTCTTTTGTTAACACATTTGTTAAAATGCAAAATTTTCATAAAAAAAAAATCTAAATGGGCAAAACAAGAAAACAATTAGGGTTATCCTTGCATTACCAAACACCTGCGCTTTATAAATTTATGAGAGACAAGTTACAGTTTACCCTACCGTCAATTCCAGCGATTCAGGATTGGATGTCTGTTGTTTACATTCAACCAGGTATCAAATCAACATTAACAGTAAAATTAAAAGCAAAAGCAAGCGCAATGAAGAAGCATGAAAAATTGTGCGTCTTATTAATAGATGAAATTTCTCTCAAGAAAGAGGTACATTTTGATACAAAAAAAGATGTTGCAGAAGGATTTGAAGATCTTGGATACCTTGGACGAAAAGGTGTCCCTGCTAATACAGCGTGAACGTTTTATATACGTGGCCTATTAGAAAAGTGGAGACTTCCCCTTTGTTACGTTACATCGGGGGGCCTGTTAAGGGAGGAACAATTAAACAATTAATAATAGACGTATTGAAAACGTTGAAACATTGTACTCTTAATCCAAAAGTCATCGTGTGTGATCAAGGATCAAACAATCGGAAAGCAGTTTTATTATTAGGCGCTACAGTTGACAATCGTACATTGGATTTAGAAGGAACAAAAGTTAATGTAATTTTTGATTGCCCACATTTGCTGAAAAGTCTTCGAAATAATTTCATTAATGAGAAATTAAATTTTACGTACGGTGAAGAAGAAAAGCCAATTTCATGGAAAGATATACGAGAAACATATGAAATTGGCCAAGCTAGCTCTACAACTCGAAGTCTATTAAAAATAACAGATAAACATATACAATTGTTTCCAGAAAATGCGAGTTTTATATGCAGCACAAATTTTCTCTCACTCGGTGGCAACAACTGTAAAAACTTTGGATGACACTAAACAACTTAATTCAACCACATCTAATACCGCCGAGTTTGTTCAGTAAATAGATGAAATATTTGGGTAGAAGAAACCGACGATCATTGTCTGTTTTTAATAATAACGCGGAAAACATATAATGAGGTGGTATAAATAGTATATGCTATAAAATTTAACAGGTATAAATCAATGTTTTAAAACGTTCTCTTTACAAATCGTTAAAATAACTAGAGACACATAATAATAAAAGATAATGCTGTTGGCTCAGTAGGTAGATTAAATCGGGCCTAGTTCATGCTCTTTGATTTGCTTAATTACCACAAATTTCTGCTTAGTTATTTCCACTTAACAACAATATAGTAACTTCATTGCAACAATAATAAAAATTATCTCGGACGCCAAGTTATTTTTTTTTATGCTCGGAATAACTAGGATACAATAAACCATTCACCAAAAATGTCAAAATAAAAGATATACAAATTATGTTTATTAAGCACTTAAACTTTGGGATTATATAAAATAAATCTTAAAACTAATGTTAATAGCCTTAACCTAATAAGTCATTGGGGTTATAAATACCTGTTACAAAATTTTGTACAACTTCTTGAAAACCTCTGATTATTATAAGGAATGCGGAAATATAAACCAAAGATGATGTAATCTTCGTATCAATGTTGCGCAATATATCGTATTTTCAATGTTTTACGTTGTAAAGTATACCAAAGTTGAAATTACTTCTTACAAATTTATATTCCTTGAAATTTGAATAATCCAAAACTTATTGCACTCTTGAAGGTTCAAATAAATGGTGTGATCTAAATTTAGATCTGCATTAAATGCAAAATGCAACCATAAAATGAAAGTGCACGTAAAATTAAAAATTTACGTAAAATTAAAAATTAAAAGTTAAAAGTAAAAGTAGAAGTGTAATTAAAAATGGTAAAAGTTCCTGCAAACAGCAAATGTTTCAGATTTTAATATAATACTAGTTAAAGGTGTCTTACCATTAAATCAATGGCACTTTTCACAAAATTGAGCAGGAAACCAAAAATGGCTTCTTGTTTAAAACAGCGTACATCAAGCAATGTTAAAAAGGACGCAAAGGATGCGCGAGAAATACTTCTACGAAATGGAAGTATAAACCTTTAAGAATATGCAACTTAAGTTACACCAAAATGCCAATTAAGTTGCCTACCACAACTTATAACTCAGTAATAACCAAAAACCCTGTTTTCTATATTTTACAACTAAATGAACGAAGAACGTAAAAGATTCGTTACAAACATTTTAAACGATAGCCTTAATTTGTTTAGAACTTTAGAACTTTTCAAAATGGAAAACTGCGAACAAATATATTTTGTATTCAAGGGTTTCAACTTTCTATAAAATCAAATTTAATGTTGTGGGACGACTTAAACACTAATTACGACATTAAATACTTATTAACTTCATTCTTAAATCAAGATCCGCTTGAAAACTTTTTTTCTCTGATGCGGACAAGAGGCGGTTATAACCAAACGCCCACTGTGCGTCAATTTCTAATTGCTCTTCAACATTACGCTAATATTCGGCTGCAAATCGCTGTGGATAATGGCAATTGTGACAAAGACTTTGGGCAATTTTTAGACGTTTTAAGTAACGAGGAAAATGCACATAACATTTACACCGCATAAAAAGCTGCTTCGAATGTTGATAAAAATATGAACGAAACAACAGTACAAGAAAATGAAGAATTTCAAGAAATTTTAGATGATATACTTTAAGAAGTAATAGAAGGAGATGATGAAGAAGTAATAGAAGGAGATGATGAAGAAGAAATAAAACCTGTAACTTTAGAAAGCACGACACACGCTTACGTGGCAGCTTTTGTTGCGCATAAAATTTAAAAAAAAATTTATTGACAGAAGATGATTTAGTAGATTCTAATTAAATATTTATAATAAATAAAGACTTTTTAAAATCAGGGTCAGCAAAATTTTTAAAGAAACCTGTTTCATATTATAAATGTTTTGTCTTATTAGAATCATTTTTTATTAATTTTGAAAAGTATGAATTCAAAAAAAAATATATATCAAAAAATATAACGGAAAGTTTAAAACCGTATTCCAGTAAAATTAATGTTTACAATTGTCATAAACAAATATTCCTAAAGATTTTTATGAAAATGATGATGTACCGAAGTTTCAAGTGGGAAACGGAAAAAATTCGAAAATGTAAAAGTAATAAAGAACAAAAGCAAAATAGAAAATTAAGAATTCTCGAACATTAATAATTACATATACAATAGATACCCTTAAAAACATTGTTGTTTTACTAACATGTCTTGTTTTATTATCATTATTTGTTATACTTGAACAATGAAAATAATAATAAGTTAAAAAAAAATTCTCTGGTTTAATTATATTTCATTGTTTTAATTCATTATTATTTTTTATAGATTTGTTAGGTAAGTACGTACAATATCTATGTAAGTATAACAAAAATAGTAATCTCGATTTTATTCCTAAAATCTCGAAACATCACATTTTATGAAGTGAGGCTTGTTTATCAAACCATTTTTTTTTATTTTAACCACTTTAATTTCTATTTTTCTATATGCAATCACAAAGTTTTAATGACCTTAAAACCACTAAACAAGTATATAACTAAGCAGAGGGAACATATAAATACTTATATACTTAAAGTCGTTCAAAAAATTAGCTCTTGCAAATCTCTAATATAAAAGAGGTGACTCATCGGTTTCTTGCGAAGTTGGAATAAAATCATGTTCATTCAAAGGATAGCATTTCATATCACCATTATAACACATACAAACTCGTGTTTACGGCCGATGCATTGTGGTGTCAACACTACATAGTACTTTAGTTTGTGGTTAGTGGGGTGCAGGGGAATACGGCAAGTGAGATAGCCTTAGTGTGTGGTAGAAACAAACATTACAAGCAAGAAATCACGTGTCTTAGAATTGTCGTGCTACTTTCGATTATCGAATAAAATTGAGCCTATATATTTAAATACAAGAATGTGCACTTTGAACTAGTACCATCAAGCTTCAATTTAATCAAGTACAATATTCGATTGAAATTTTTTTTTGATTTTGTGTTCAAGACCACAGCAAAAATCAGGGAATTTGGGGGTTACTTTGTGACAAAACAACTGTCCCAAAGTAACCCCTGTGGAAGTTATAACTTCAAACGTACTTAAAAATCACAAATTTAAATCGAAAACCCGAGTTTTTCAGGTTTACTATGCTACGCAATTATAAACGGAAGCTCAGATCCCGAAATTACAAAAATTACACTAACGAAAAGTTAGTAGAAGCCCTTGAAGAAATTAACAGAAAAAGAATAAGCATACGTAAAGCAGCAGAGAGGTATGGCATTCATGAGAATACGCTTTGGATTAAACTGAAAGAAAAACATGAGAAGTTACATGGGAGACAAACAGTTTTTACTAACGAGGAAGAACGAGCATTCAGTGGTCCCATAATTGTAATATCGACCTTAGATACGTTGTAAAATCCTATTTAGATCACAAGGGCAGGAATGTAAGTTGTTTCAATAAAAACTTACCCGGTTCTGATTGGGTAAATTTGTTTCTCAAGCGTCACAAAGAACTCTCTCAGAGATTTGCGCAAAGTATTTCACATGCTAGGGCCGCAACCGATGAAGAAATTGTAAACACGTTCTTCGATAACTTGGAGAAAGAATTTAAAGGAATCCATCCTTCCAATTTATGGAATTTTGATGACACAAATTTAGTGGATGACCCAGGATCGAAAAAAATAATCAACAAAAGGGGAACAAAGTACCCTGAAAGAATCATAAATGTATCAAAAGCGTACACTTCTATAACGGTATACGGAAATGCTAGCTCCACTCTATATAAATTATAAATCCCAAAAACTGTGGTCTACATGGACTGAAAATGGTCCTCCCAATGCACGGTATAACCGTACAAGTTCAGGGTGGTTTGATTTTCAAATTTTTGAAGACTGGTTACTAAATTTATTACTTCCACTATTGAAACGTCTCGATGGACCAAAAGCTATACTTGGTGACAATCTAAGTTTTCACTTGAATCTGAAAGTTATTCAAGAATGTGAGAATAATAATATTCGCTTTATTGCATTACCGCCAAATACTACACACCTTCTCCAGCCACTGGAGGTGGCGTATTTTCGTTCAATGAAAGAAAACTGGAGGAAAGTTTTAAACAAATGGAAGGAGACTACTCACGGAAGCAAGTTCACCTCTGTACCAAAGAAGAATTTCCTAGTCTACTAAAAAAGTTAATAGAGACGTTAGCAGAGAGAGACGTAGAACATTTAAAGGCGGGTTTTAGGAAAACAGGACTTTGTCCTTTGAACCGAGAAGTATTGCAGTGCTTGTGCGGCCTTATTGTCGCTGAAGAAGTAACTGAAGATGTTGGAAACAGTTTTATGCAGCATCTTAGCAACACACGAGTGGAAGCAACACGAACGAAACAAATAACGACTAAACGTTCCGCCTGGGAAAAGTATAAGCGCTACAGATTTTCATAATATCAGTGCTGTGGATTCAGTTAAAGATGATGCCATTGCAGACCTTGTTGAACCTCAGCCTTCTTGTTCCGCTACGACAGCCCAAGCTAAAAACAAGAAAACACGTGAGCGTCAATATTTCCCAGATACCAGTGCCGACGAAAAGGAAGTCCAATATGCAGAAAGTGATGACAGTCCGTAGACTGAGGAATTCCCTTCTGATGAAAACGGACCTGCTGATGATAGAGAAACTCCAGTTTTCAAAGAGATAGATAAAGAGGTAGGAAATTACGTCGTTGTGAAATTCGATGGGAAGTACTTCCGAGGAGAAATTTCGAAAACTATGAAAAAAGGAGCACACGTAAACGTAATGATACCTTTTGGAAGACTATGGAAATGGCCACAGGGAAAGGATGAAATATTTTATAATCATACTGAAATTATTATGACAATAAATAAACTAGAGCAACGAGGAAGGCGAGAATTATTTGATTTTCCAGAATTGCACCGCCATCTTAACTAGATTTTTCTACTTTTGTATTCATAATATACCGTTCCATTTTTTATTTTTAGTGTTTAGTGGTAAAGTTTAACAAGTTTCGTTTTTCTCCGAAGTTTATTCATGAATTTTACGTTCCAAAGCAGTTATATGGAATGAAAGTTGAATTTTTCATATTCCTTATTTGGTATTAAAATTTCCGTTCTTTAAATATCTTTTATATCACTAACTGAAACTTTTTAACGATCCTGTCTGGGTATTTTAGCTCTCTAATAATTATTAAGGTGTTTCTTTGTGACAATATTGCAATCCAACGGCATTCTATATCAAAAGTACGAGTGTCACAAAGTAACCTCCCTTTACGCTATATATATATATATATATATATATATATATATATATATATATATATATATATATATATATATATATATATATATATACATACATACACGGTGTATCCCAACATTAATTCCCTAGCCGCCGGGGTTAGACCCTATGGCCAAAGAAAGTCGAAAATCACTTATGTCAAAATTTCGAAAATTTCCTTCGAAACTATGGCCATATTAAAGATCGCAAATCAATTTTTGGTATCCAGGTAATTATAGTTACCTTTGACGAAGACAGAATATGACATTTTGTGTGTCAATGTTTGATATTTCAATTATAAACTGACATCCAAATGTAAAAAATTAAGTTTTCATACTTATTACAACGCCCAGAAGGTGCAGCAATCAAGAATATTTAGATATGATTAAACTACGGGGAGTTTGTAAAACTAATGCTCGGGCCGCACAGCGTCTGTACCGCCAACGTTTTCCTATTAGGCGACAACTTGATCATAAAACAATAAGTGCTGTTGAGGTCCGTCTACTTGAAACTGGGTGTTTGGCTCCTAACATGATTCATGCCAAGAGAAAATCTGAATCCTTATCACTTACAAGTCGTATCAAGGAAAGCATCCTGGGGATAGTAAGTTGCGGTTACTATTATGCAGATGGTTTCTACATTGCTTAGATACAAAGGACGATCTTTTTAAGCAAGTATTGTGGATTGATGAGGCCCATTTTAATCAACAAGGGGTATTTAACCAGCACAACTTATATAGCTAGAATTACAAAAATTCACATCAAATTATAGGATCACATTAGCAAGTGCGCTGGAGTGTGGATTGCTCTGTTGGACAGTAACATGATAGGACCACATTTTCTGTCTAGAATATTAAACGCAGAAAATTTTGCAAATTTTTGCAAAAGCACATTACCTACCTTTTCGGAACATATTCCTTTATTGCAACGTCAAAATATTGTGTATCAACATGATGGAGCGTCTGCTTATTATTCTCGTATTCATTGTATTTCAAAATACTTTGGACAGTCAATAATCTTATGATATTTCGCGATTTCAACTAACCTTTTTTTTGTTCCAGTTGGCTGTGAACGGACATTTGTCAATAATGTGGTAACGAATTGGTTATGCTACGCAAAATACTTATTTTTCCACCGCGTTTGATAGCAGTTTTTTTTCTATTGATACACTTTCGCCGAACTCATTTGGCGGCCTGCCCCTTGATTTAGGCGCACTGTGCCTCTAATGAGAAATAATGATATACTGTATGTAACATTCATTACTCATTGATTTAAGTAACGGTAGAATACCATTTTTCGTTAGATAAATCATCAGACGAATACTCGTGAACCTATTGTTGACGGATATGCTATGATTAATATGATTCGGTACAATTTCTGCGAGTTTTACTACAACGTTGCTACTGGATACCAATATTAGCTGCAGTAACTGTGCTGCTTTGAGAAGCAGTGAATGTTATTACGTTGTAAAGTAGTTACAAAACGTCGTGGTACTCGAGATGCGCGGCAAGATTTTCTACAATTTGAAAAACATCGATTTTTTTAACGATTTGTATCGTAACTGAATACATTTTTATTGGATGATCATTTGTAACAATTTCAAGTTAGGTATGTATTGGATTACCTATTTCATATTTGTATTAAAATAATTTTTTTAGTTAGTAAACATAACCTAACCTGTTCAACATCAGCTGTTTTTATCAAGGATTTGCAAAAATGAAGTTCAACGTCTTATAAACTTTTAATTACAACCAACAGATAGACAGAAAATAAGAATAACTTCTGATAAGATTTTTGGTTGTTAATCTTAGTAATCATCGAATAGGTAAATTGTTAAAACGCATCGTTGATTGCAGGTGTAAATATTTATATTTTTAAGAACCAACAACAGGAATCAATCAATTAGTGTCACTACATTAAAATATGTGTCACAAAGTGTTATTACAAATACGACAAGTATTTATTCAGTTAACACTATTAGTTTATTCCGCCGACTAGAAAATGTGAAAAATTATTTAAAAGCTTGAATGAAGCTTCTCAATGTGATTATAATATTAAACTTGAAATACTTCTAATAGGAGGACAGAACACAAACGTTGAAATAACTACTACGTTTCACAGCAGTGTGCAGCTTAATGACAGATAGAAAGGCGGCACATTAGGAAAAGATTTGAAGTTTTATTAAGTCAATTCAGTGCACTGTCCAAAGTTAACTAGATACTTAAAAAAACGTTTTTTCTATAATTTCTTTAAATACGTATCATTTCGTTATATTCATTATAAGAAAAAAGTATAAAGAAGAAAGTTGTATTTATTCATGTTCTTTATAAGGCAGTTAAATCAAGTTTTTGTTTTGAAGCTATGACATAAGAGTAGAAGGGGGGAGCTGAGTAAGTCACGTCATCAGTTGTGGGGGAGGTCACGTCTACGTGACCGGGTCTATTTCCCACCCCTATTGCTTATTTTTGGGGGCTTTTTCAAACCCTAGACTGAATTGTCAACCCTCGATAGTATTTTTACCCCTAATTCGAGAGCTTTTGGGTGGTGGTCGGCTTCTTTTCGGGTGCGATTTTAAACCCCTTGATTGAATCTTCAGCCCTTGGCGATATTTTTACGCCTAATTATCGCCTTTTTTGATGTAAAGCCCGTGAAGGGTGGGAAAATGTGCGCGGGGGTGGGGGGGTCGTCGCTAAGGCTGAATAAGTTCCTTATGGCTTCATTAAGGCGGGGGATAATAATAGACCACACCCATTCCTTTTACCTGCTACGCGTATTAAGGCGGGGCTAAGACTAGGCCACACCCATCCTTTCACCTGATTGGTAGTGCAATAACCCGACCATTTGGCTTCTTATTGATCCTTAGCCCTACCGCTGTGCCGGATTGGAGGATTAAGTCTGTTATGTCGGGAAATTTGAATCTGTATTCGAATAAGGCTAACTGATAATACAGGTCCTTGGTACTTGCTTTGGGGCCTGGCTCTTTGGAAATATGTTCGAGGCCTTCGTACATTGTCGTGTACCCTTGGGAAGTTTGAAACTTGTATTCTAATACGGGGACCTTAATGCTAATTTGTAAGATAGGTATGGGACTTGCCAACTTGTTCTCGGGCTTTCGCCCCCTTGTCGTGACTCCATTAGCGTAAAATTTGAATTTGTATTCTGATAAGGAGGCCTAATGCTATCTTATAAGATTTCTTCAGAACTTGCTTTGAGGCTGAACCCCCTGGCTCTTGGCTGTAAATATGTTCGAGGCCTTCGTACACAGTCGTGAACCCTTGGCGTGAAATTTGAATATGTATTCTAATAAGAGGACCCTAATGCTAACTTGTAAGACAGGTATAGGGCTTCGCAACTTGCTCTCGGGGATTCGCCCCACTTGTCGCTGTCCCATTGGCGGAAAATTTAAATTTGTATTTAAGTCTCTGCATTCTGCTTGATTATGGCAGGGAATTTGAATTTGTATTCTAATAAGGAGGCCCTAACAACTTGTTCTCGGGGCTGCGCCCCCTTGTCGCGGTCCCATTGGCGGAAAATTTAAATTTGTATTTAGGTCTATGCATTTTACTTGGTTATGGCGAGGAATTTGAATTTGTATTCTAATAAGGGGCCCTGTCTCTAACTTGTAAGACACTTCCCTAAAATTTGAATTTGTTTGTAGCGCTAAATTTGAACTTGTACCTATTCTAATAAGGGGGCTTAACGCTAACTTATAAGACAGTTGGGCTTTACAACTTGCTCTCGGCTAACAATGCTTCATAATCTTCAGGTATCGATTCTCCCGCTGTGTATACCTAGCCCATATGAGCGACCGCTTACTTTGTAGATAAGGCTAACCAACACTCAGAACTGGTACTCTTCCTAAACGTGAGGGCACCGGTGTAGGAAAACAGTCGATCATCCGCAAATCAATCTCAATCAATTCAATCTCAGTCAATCAGATCATAACCTGTAGCTTGTGAAAATCAGATTACAATTCAAAAATACTGGTTTGGCCTAACCTACAGCTTGCTAAGACCAACCACATATCAAAAATGCATCAAATTAGTTTGTAACACTATTGCAGAGTTTTACATACAGTGCTAAAAATACGTTTTACATTTAAACTAGTTTAAAATGCCTATACGACAACGAATATATAACCAAACCCAAAATCAGGCCACTGTATTATTTTAGATACAAGGCGGCAAGTCTTGGCAGAAATACCTCTGACAAAAGGGGTTGTAGATTTATAAACAAGGTTGAATAACTATTTTGTTTTTGAAATGTGACAATTTCCGGGGGGATAAATAATCAAGCTGTACTTTCATTTTCAATTTTGATAATACAGTGTGCGAATTGAAACTAACACCTATTTCGTTTCGTAAGGCAGCTGTAGGGGTCTGTGTTTTATTTTACACAACGCTTATTATTATCATTAGAGTCATAACAATAATATCACTCAAATCCGAAAATACTTCTGATAAAAAAGGCCCTAAATTTATAAAGAAGCTGGAACACACAATTTAGTTTTTGAAAACGGACAAACACTCCAAGCTCGCTTTCATTTACAATTTTGATAATACACAAACGTTTTGAAACTAACACCGATTTCGTTTCGTAAAACAATTTACAATTTTGATAATGCACAATCGTTTTGAAACTATTACCTACTTCATTTTGTAAGGCAGCTATAGGACGCTATTTTATTTTAGACACGCTCATCATTATCATTAGACAACCATAATAACAATAATATCCAGCAAATTAAGGTAATCACAATTGTCGAGTTTTGCATACAGCGATAAAAATACGTTTTACAGTTAAATCGGTAAAAATACCTGTAGAACAGTAAATATAACCAAACTTGAAATCAGGCCTTTAACAATTCAATAAAGTAAATAAAAAAAGGGTAAGGGTTAAAATAAAAAACGAGCACCTATCAGTGGTGTTGGCAATAAACGTACTGGACCAACGCCTTGACAGGGTAAACATCTGCTTACAATCACAACACTTTAAGCGTCTTGCTTATACTATAAAGTACTTCCAGCCATCATTAATATAAAGTAATTGTTTTCTGATTTCACCAGTTATGTAACCACAATAGCAACCATTCGCTATCCATGTGCATCTAAAACCCTAATTAGCTAATTACGCTAAAGTTGGACTGCGCAAGAAAATGTAAATATGATGGTCACATTCTTTGCGCGTGTGATTACACTTATTTTTAAAATAAAAATTTCTTGTGACGTCATCTAATGGTGTATTTTTAAACTAGCGTATATGTATAGTGATATATTTTTAAACTAGTGAATGTTTTCTGTAATAGAAGTTGATCTTGCTCGTTTTTCTCGTCTCCCCAGCGTCTCTATGGTAACCCTCGCCTCTCTCGTTTCCCTCGTCTCTATCGTTCTCCCTCGTCTCGCTCGTATACCACTTATTTTTCGTATCTCCCGCCTATCTCTCCCCTCTCGCCTCTCACTCTCCACAGCTCTCTATCGTGCGCGCTCTTTCCCCATCGTCTAAAAATACCAGCCGTACACTCGTGAAATCTTTATGAAGGTGAATTGGATTCAAGTATATGATGTACACATTCTTTGCGCATGACAAAAAATCTCTCCAATTAGATTGCACTTATTTTTAAAAACAGGCCTGATTGCTTGTGACGTCATCTAGTGGTGTATTTTTAAACTAGTACATGTTTTCTGTAATGGAAGTTACAAAAGTTAGGTAGCAGATAACAGACTTTATAATTTTTATACGGTAATAAAATTGACTGCGTGACGAATAAAATACAGTTTTCTATTTCACATAAGCATGACTATTAGCCATTAAATAAGTGCCTCATTATGCACGCCCTGTAGAATTCTAGATAACTGTAAATACATCACTAGTTCCTGTTAGTAATATAATATTTATAATTAAAATTGTATTTGGATATATTCATTGGTTTAATAGTTATTAATGTTTCTCTTAAAAACGTTTAGGTATAGAAAATGCTTAGGAACGTTCGTCTTTTTACGCTCAAACAAAAGCATGCTATGGAAAACAAGCGAATGTGATAAGGGCGTATTATACATTTGGAATGATAGTCCCGTTGATTATTTGAAAATTTCATCCAAATAAAAGGAGTTTTAACAAATTAGAGTCAAATCTCAAAGAGTATGGTTTCTTTAAAAAATCTGGAGTTTCTCGGTAAAAAATCAGCAATGAAGGAAAAGTACTCAATGCTTTGTTAGCTGTTACCGAAAATCCCGACATATCAACCCGTCGAAATGAACAAAACGTTGATATACCGAAATCAACGGCACATTTTACTTAAAAAAAAGACTTCATCCATACAAGCACAGAATTTGCCAAGGTCTTGAACCGGGTAATCATTCTGTGAATGATATACAAGAAAATGTCAGGAAAATGTGAATTATCCATATCAAGTAACATGGTCTGATTTATTTTATTTACCATTATAGTTCATATACCAATTGAATTTTGACGAGTAAGGTTCTGTTATTCCAAGCTCCGATAAAGTAAACAAAGTAAATAGTGTTAAACTCCGTAACTGATGTGTGAGTGTGAGAAGGGTGAAAAGGTCAGAGGCCCGCCTGGGTCGTTGATATCAGAGACGCTTTTGAGGTAAATATGCATATCTATTATTTAAACAATTTTATGGAATCATACATTTGTCCATAAACGCCTACTGAGTCGGTATTAGCACAACAAAATCAACCATTATTTAATGAAAACCAAACAAGTAGTCAAAATCAACAAGCATTATATAATGCTTGGTTATTTGAAAAGCAAGCTAGGAAAAAACTGTAATATAATTTGTCTCAGATGCATAACCAAATAAAGAGGAACTGCAAAATAAGATACAAGAAAAGAGCGAGGGAAAAACAACAGTAAAAAGTAAAGAAAAATTCCAAACCGAGTATTATACGGACGAAGAAGAAATAAGCTGAGAAACGGAATGGATTAGAACTAAAGGTAGAAAAAATCGAAAGGCAAGCTCTTCCCAGCAAGAAGTTAAACAATCTCAAGGCTCAGCTACTCAAGTAAAACTTAAGTCACCCCCGTCCGTCATAGTTAATAAGTTGAAAAGCTATAATACTTTGGTCGAAACTCTCAAAGATAATCAAATAAGCTGTAAAGAAACTATGCTTTCGGATCGTAACATAAAACTCAATGCGGAAATTGAAACTAGTTATAGAAATCTAACACGATCTCTTAATAATACCGAACTCGAATGGTACTCGTTTGAAAATAAACAAACGAGACAGACCGATAAAGCTTGTTGTAAGAAAACTACATCACATATGTAAAACGGAAGATATTCTTGGATACTTACAAACTCATGGCTTCAAAATATTAGACGTTAGACAATTACTCAAATGGAAAGATAAGACGCCATTACGCGTCTTCGTGTTATCTTTTAGTAAACACGAAGATGTCAAAAAGGTATATAATATTCAAGAAATACTGTATACGAAAGTGGAGAATGAAGCATTTAAAAAAACCCTCCTTACTCCCTCAATGCAAAAAATCTCAAGAATATGGACGTACTCAGAATTACTGTGGTAGAGAAGTAAGATGCGTCAAATGCGCAGGAGAACACGATACCAAAAACTGCCCAAAGAATAAAGATGTGAAACTTAAATATATTCATTGGGGAGGGGAACACCTAGCTAATTGTAGGGGATGTAGCATATCGATGGCCCTCCAAAACCTGAGAAATAAAAGACTGAATAAGAAAATCTCAGAAATACAATTAGTTAATAAGGAATATGAAGAAAATAGGCCTGTACAACATAGGTAAGTAGAGGCAAATGTATCTTACGTCTCAATAATAAGAAATGAAACTCAACGAGATGATTCTAGTTCTGATGCCTCCAGCAGATTAAGAACTGGACGGAAGAGCAATAAAATCAGCAATAAAACTAAGCATTAGTCATGGCTAACGATTTTAGAATTCTTCAATGGAACGCTAACGGATTCGTGCAACATCAGCAAGCGTTATTAGTAATATTAGAAACTCGATATATTGAGGTAGCCCTAATATCAGAGACACACTGTACGAACGAAGCGTACATTAAAATGATAAAACTATCACGCCCTACATCCATCAAATACAGCTAAAGAAGGAGCATTATGAGAAACAAAAGTACGAAACAGAGGCAATACAAGCCGTCAGTATATGCATAAAAACACAAAACCGTCTGGTTACAAGGGCAACGGCATATTTCCTACCCCGACATAATCTAAAAGAAGATTACAAAAAATTCTTGCAAACTTCAGAGGAGAGATTTATTATAGGACCAGACTTTAATGCCAAAAACATGCACTGGGGGTCGAGATTAACGACGAGTAATGGCAAAAACCTTTATGACGCAATCACAGAACCTAATGGTAGTAGGAATTAAACTGGTAAGCCTACGTATTGGCCAACGGATACGACAAAAATCCCAGATCTACTGGATTTCTTTATTTCAAGTAAAGTACCAACAAATTTCATACAAATTCAAGACTTTGATGACCTAATGTCTGTTCATTCACCTATTTTGTTGACATTAACGGAACCTATAGTGACTAAGAAAGCCAATCCGACATTAATTAATATGTTAACAGACTGGGAAGGCTTTAAGTTAGAGCTTAACGAAAACATATGGTTAAACGTACCAATCCAAACAAAAGAACAACAGGAATATCAAGCAGATAAATTTATGTTAGATATTCAAAAGGAAGCATGGAATAACACCCCAGAAATAAGACGATAAGGAACAATTATGCAAAAGAAATCATTGATTTAATTAAAGAAAAAAGGGGAGCAAGAAAGACGTGGTAGAGATCGAGAACAAGGGAAAATATGAATTGACTGAATGCTTTTACATTACAACTCAAAAGGAAAATTTAAAAACTTAGGAATAAAGAACTAAATAGACATCTTAAACAAATAACTAAAGATCAGAGTACTGAATACTCACTCTGGAAAGTCACTAAGAAAATCAACAGGTCAATAAAGCAAATCCCACCGAAGCGCAAGAACTAACAGACAAAAAGCAGATACATTTGCAGCTTACCTAGAAGATATATTCCAACCACATGTAGAACCATGTATAAGCGCAAGAAGAATCCATAGAAAGAGTAGCAAATATGCCGCAAATCTCCCCCAAGGAAGTATATAAATAAATTAAAATAAACGTTCCTCCAAAAAAGACTCCGAGATTTGACCTGATCAGTGGAAAAATATTAAAATAAGGTATTCTGAAACTTATACACTTGATAAATGCAGCATTCAGACAACAACATGTTCCAGTTGTGTGGAAAACAGCTGAAGTTATTATGATACCTAATCAGGGTAAACCTATTAACGACTTAAGTTCATATAGGACAATATCATTGTTACCCATAATATCAAACCTGTTTGAAAAGCTACTTCTAAAATGAATAAAGACGATAATCCAGGATCAATAACTCATTCTCCCACACCAATTTGGGTTTCGTAGTAAACACTCTACGGTAGACCAAGTACATAATATTATACACATGATGAAAAATCCCTTGAGGAAAAGAAAATATGCTCAGCAACATTTTTAGATACTTCTAAAGCCTTCGAAAAAGTGTGGTATGTTGGCTTACTAACGAAATTAAAAAGATACTTTCCTATCCAACATGTCCAGCTCTTGGACTCAGACTTAACAGATCGAACCTTCAAAATTAAGCAAAGAAAATGAACTCTCCGAACTTAGAATAATAAAAGCAAGTATCCCACAGGGAAGTGTCCTTGGACCAGTATTGTACTTGTTGTACACATGCGATATTCCGGAAAAAGGGAATATTAAATTAGCTACATTTGCGGATGACACCGCAGTACTAGCTACAGGAGATAGTGTAGAAGAAACAACGGCCCACCTCCAAGGCGCAATTAATGAAATAAACATATGGATGAAAATGAGTTGTATAAAGACCAATGAAGAAAAATCTGCTCATGTAAATTTTACGAATAGAAAAATTAACAATCTTCCAGTAAACTTGAACAATAACAGAATTCCTCGTCAAGGACAGCCAAATACTTAGGCTTAAACTTAGACGAAAACTAAAATGGAAAGACATGTTAGAAAAAACAATTGAACTAAAATTAAAGTATAACATCATGTATTGGCTTATAGGAAGGAATTCCCAGCTATCTATTAGAAATAAGGTTCTGGTCTACAAGTTGTGATGATGTAAAAAAAAGCAATTATTTTTGCATCTAGAAATTTCAAAATAGAGTGTTACGAAATATGGTAAATGCCCGATGGCACGTGCTAGTCAAGGATCTGCATCGGGAACTCCAGGTGAACATGGTCGAGGACGGGATTAGGAAGTTTGCCAAAAGCCACGAGGAAAGGCTCCATGAAGACCCAAATCAAGAAGCTTTGTAACTTCTTGTTAATTAAGATCTTCTCAAAAGAACGAAACTTTTTGAGCCAGTGTAAAGTGTAAACCCTATCATGATAGTGAAAAAAACAGTATAGTGCAAGTATAGCCATGACAGGGAAGTGCGCAAAATGTCTCAGGAACTAGGATGAATCGATGGAAACATCCCGATTAACAAGTACTTTAGTATTTAGGACATAAACAAAATGTTAGTTAATCTTATAAATTAGGTGCATTGCAATAAAATATAAAAAAAACATTATAGTTTAAGAGCAGAGCATTACGTTCATTTACTGGAAAATTATTTAGACGATAATATCAAATTGATATAATGGAAATAAAAGCAAAAGGTTTTAATGGTTTATTATTATAGCTACAAGTTTAAAATCCACGAATACGTACCAGCTGTTGTAGATCTGATTTTATGACGTCATCCTATAAGAGCAATAATACATTTTAAAAATCGTTATCGATATTTTTCTGAGCAATACCAGGTAAAACATATATTAAAAATAATACGCATACCTTCAGATGTATTTTTTCTTTCGACTGTTCAGTAATAACCATATGTTGAACTGAAATATATTTATACAGCTCACTAGACACGTTTTCTACTTATGAATGGCTAGATATAAACTGGCTATTGCTCTCCCTTATTAACTAATTTAGAAAGTAATATACAAAACCTGATTACTGCAACTCGTATTTAGCACTTATATTGTACTTATAAATTTACATTCAAAATAAAAAAAAAACGACGATAACAGGTTTAAAAAAAATGATTTTCACTTTGATCCTTTAAAAGCCAGACTTCATCAGTTTTTTATGTTGTGTACAAACAAAAATATTACCTAGGTGTTATAAATAAATAACAGTCCTCAAACTGTGTTTTTATTTTGTATATGTACATACAAATTGCTTTAAATAAACGAGTAGCTAATTAACTAAGCAATCAATTAACATTGAGTTTTGTAATAGGATTTATTATAAAGAGGTTGCACAATTATACTCTGTCATAGAAATTGTATTCTAATAAAGAACAAAGACATGTAAAGATAATGACCTGTTAACATGTGCAAAGGTTATTTCTATTTTATAGAAGCGGTCGGCCTTGGATTTCTTTTTCAAGTTAACATGTACCACATAGGTTAAATTTCGCGACGCGATACTTTCGGCGAAGGCTGTTTCGGCAATCCCACTCCAACCCTTCCCGAGCATAACCGAGATAGTAAGACAGGTGTAGGGTGTCGCAACTTGTTCTCGGCTCTTTTCCCCTTGTTGTGATCGCAATTTATTCGTAGGCCTTCGTGCATTGTCGTGGTACCCTTGCCGGAAAATTTGAATTTGTATTATAATAATAAGGAGCCTAATGCTAACTTGTAAGACAGTGTAGGGCTGCGCAACTTGTTCTCGGGGTTTTGTCCCTTGTCGAGGTCTCAATGGCGAAAAATCTGAATTTGTATTTAAGTCTCTGCAGGTTAAGGCTGTAAATATGAATCTGTATTATAATAAAGGGTATAATGCTAACTTGTAAGACATATGTAGAACTTATCAACTTACTTCCAGGCCATCGCCCCTCGACCAAAGATTTGAATTTATTTGTGACGCCATCTATGAAGAGACATCTGAACTTGTATTATAATAATAAGGAGGCCTGATGCTAACTTATAAGATAAGACATAGGGCTTTGGAACTTACTTATTTTCGGGTCTTAGCTCCTGCCCCTTGGCAAATTTGAATTTGGGTTTGTATTTAAGTGCTTACATCCTGGTTACTTATTGCGAGAAATTTGAACTCGTATTCTAATAAGGGACCTATTGCTAGCTTATTAGACAAAACATAGGAAACTGTGTTAGGACCTGCGCCCTCCTGTCGTGGCGCTTTTTGGGAAATTTGAATTTGTCTCGTCATCTAGTTGTGTATAGTCTAATCAATATTTTCTGTAATAAAGGTAGCATCATCTAGCGTTATATTTCTAGGACAATCGGGGTTTTATTTGTGGCACCATATAGGGGTATATTTTTAAACTAGCGAATGTTTTTTACAATAGGGGCGGCGCCACCTGGTGATATATTTCTAGGACTAATTAGGGTTGTTTGTGATGCAATATAGTGGTGTAAAGGCTAATGAATTTTTTTTGTAACAGAGGTTGATCGTGTTCGTCTCTCCCTCGTCTCTTTCTCAAACATACAAATCAATTACTCAAATAAAATTAATCAAATCAATTAAATACCAAACTGATTTAACTTAATCATACAAAATCAGCTCACAATTCAAAAAGTAGCAGTATGATTGAACGCACAGAGTACAAAAGAAAGATAGCCAATCTCACACATATTGTAGCTACACATCTAACCGCCCTTTCGCATTAACTGCAGCATTGTTAGTGCAGGTTCAAACATCGTTAGGAAAAACAAGTTTATTAACAAAATTGAAGGAAAGCTTAGCGTTTGAAAATATATTATTATTATTATAAACAACAACACATCATTTATTTAATCGCATCCTTTACAGGGCCTCTTCTTCTTGAACCGTGATTCGTCGCTATCATCATCCTGATTTTGACACTCGTTCTCCTCCACCTCATCGTTCTTCTTCCTCTTCTGTGAATTATCACCATCACCTTGGATGTGAGATACATTCAGCTCATCCACGTCATTGTTCCAATCATCATCTTGAACGGTTATGTTGTAATCGTTTATTAAGAAGTCAGTAAAGTCTCTAATGTCCGCTGATGTTGACTCATAAACAGGAAAATACATTATAATAATACTCACTCGCTGAAGTCTGGCTTTTAAACGATCAAAGTGAAAATCATTTTTTGAAGCATGTTATCGTCGTTTGTTTATTTTGAATGTAAATTTACAATATGTGCAATGTACAATATAAATGTTAAATACGAGTTGCACTAATCAGGTTTTGTGTATTACTTTCTAAATAAGGGAGAGTAATAGCCAGTTTATATCCAGCCATTCATAAGTAGAAAACGTGTTTAGTGAGCTGTATCAATATATTTCAGTTCAACATATGCTTATTATTGAACAGTTGAAAGAAAAAAACACATCTGAAGGTATGCGTATTATTTTTTAATATATGTTTTACTTGTTATTGTTCAGAAAAATGTCGATAACGATTTTTAAAATATATTATTACTCTTAGAGGATGATGTCATAAAATCAGATCTACAATAGCTGGTACGTATTCGTGGATTTTAAACTTGTAGTTATTGTTAGTTCGCGTATAATAATAAACCATTAAAACCTTTTGCCTTTTATTGCCATTATATCAATTTCATATTTTTAAAACATGTTAATTTAATTTAACTCTATGTTATATATAAGTAATTATTAACTTCTAGTCCTTTTAATGAGGTTTTTATAACTGTTAATGAACACGATTCTATGAAACAATTTTGTGTCTATGTAATTGAACATGCTAATAAATCAGACATAATTTTCCGAATGTATAGGTGGTGACTGTTTAGAAAGAGAATCTGCTTCTATAAAAAAACCATTGCATTAGGGTAGAAATTATTTACTATTCACGTAATATTTAATTCAGAGTTTTGAACTGTAAGCTGGTTTCCGCAAACGGTAAGACATGACTTATTGATATTGGTTGATTGATTGAGGTTGATCTGATTGATTTGATCGAGCATGATTTGTTTGAGATTGATTGATTAATTAATTAATTGATTTGTTTGTGTGTGACAAAAAGCCGAAAGAGAGAGAGAGAGAGAGAGGCGAGAGTGACGGATAAACGAGAGAGAAAGAGAGAGGTGTGCATGATCAAATTCTATTGCAGAAAATGTTCATTAGTCTATACGCTATGGAGCTAAAAATCAATTTTAACTCAAAAGGGGCCGGGGCGCAGACCCTCATTCAAGTCCAGCCTTACAAGGCTAGGGGTACCTTATTAGAATACAAATTTTTAAGACGAGGGGGGGCAAAGGCCTACAAATGTAAGATTAGGTTAGGACCCCACATGCAATTGCACCAAGAGGGCCACGATAGGGGCCAAGGTCCAAGAGCTAGTTTCTGTACTTATATACCACTTCCAATCAGAGGTCGCGATAGGGAGCGAAGGCCCGAGAACAAGTTTTGAAGATCTACACATGTCTTACAAGTTAGCATTAGGGCCCCTTATTAGAACCTTGTATGCGCACGCATTTGCCTACCTTCCAGGGGCTAAACTACCGAAGAGGTCGTAATTAGGGTGAAAATTCCATCAAGGGGTTAAAAATGACCACCGAAAAGAAGTCATAGGTGTGAACTGACAGAAAGTCCTTAACACAACCAAAAGAGCTCTAATTAGGGTGATAATCGACGGTTGAAAATGGCCTCTGAAAAGAAGCCATAAAAAAAGTTCGTAATACGACCAAATTAGGCTAAAAATCAAGGGTTGAAAATGCCCTCCGAAAATAAACCATAGGGTGAAAAGGTACGATCTCTACGTGGGCATGTAAAAAAGTGAAAATTGAGGTGCTCCACAGCTCGGGGGCTTGTGACGTAAAAAAGTGAAAGGCGTAGTCATCGGAAATCCTCCGAACTAATTACGTCTTACCTCGTAATAGTGAATACTAATAATAATAGTTTTGAAAAAAACAGTTGTTTACAAATGCAACGGAAACTAATAAATTACGAAGCGAAAGATAAGTTATTATAACTACAAAACACGATACGATTATACGAAACGAACTACGAATAATAATTTGAGGTTTGACTTTAGAATCGACATACGTTTTAAGTCCTGCATTTAAATTATACTGCCGATGTATATTATATAACCCGTCTTTCTTTAAGTGGGAACTTCGCACTAAGATAAAGGGAAACAGATGCATTTCACAGTAATAATTATATCCCCATTCTCGAGTGCGCCATGAGACACCTCTCCCCGGCGTTACTATAGGTACTTTTAGACCCGATTGACCCCTAAAAATGCAATTTTTGTTTAAAAAATGATAGAACAAAAAACAATCTAAATTTCTTTCCTAACCACCTATGAAACACTTTAGCCTATCGTGTAACCAACTTGTGGTCTCCTACTCCAATTGGAAGTATGGTTCCTAGATAAGGTTTTCCAATGCAAAAAACACGAAATTTTTAGCGCACCGTTGCACTTAACATGTAACAGCAAACTGATCGTTGACTAGCGAAAACGCGCACGCTGGAATGCCGACCAACAGTTCTGACTACTAAAACCATTTTGATTATGATGAGTTTTCACACCATGATTTATAACCATTACTACGTTTTATCATTTTACTTATACAGATTCTCTTGATAATGAGACATGCTGTATTGGAACGAATTGAGAAATAAATAACTGTATAAAATAACTTGTGGAATTGTATTGTATTTAAACATTTTTTTGACTCTTTTTCTTTATTGTATAATCAGTCTTATTTAAACTATGAATAAAACTTATGCAATACCTAACCTAAAACTTAAAAAGTAATAAGGTGACATGAAGAGTAATACTCTAAAGGGGAATACATTATGTAGATGTAATTTACTTATTTAAAACATTCGTGCTATAAAAATTAAGCGCCTACGGCACAATTACCAAACATGCATTAGACTGTACGTTTACTTGCATAACAACTATGCATGTGGTAATGAAATCATTTCTGTGGAGTATTTATTATTCAAAGCTTATATCGAGATGAAAACGAATATTCACAAAGTTTTATACAAAGACTCGTAACCCTTGCGTCGTCATTTTAATGGAAACAGTCCCTTGATAAAATTATTGACGCTTGAGTATTAAATTCAACGTTAAACAATTTTAATGTTATCGCCATATGCATTAAGTCTACATAAGTACATGTAATTTTAATACAGGTTATAAATAAGTGTGCCTTCAAGCATAGTGTGTGGTTTACTTTCTGCTAGTCTTAAATTCATAATCCTATTAACAGTATTAATTATTTACCTTCTCAAGTGTGAGGTGAAGTAAAAACAGCTTATTTCTTTGTTAATTAATTTGTAACTTGCTAATAACATATATAATTAGGCTCATTGATGTATAGATTTATTGACCAATAAACACCTAATATGATGTGCGTTAGCACAGTAATTACTTCATAATGATGAAGTATTCAATTCCGTAGAGAATAAGGACAAGTAAATTTTAATTATCAATAAATATACATTAATAGTGAATTAAACCATAATTGTTATACTATAAGCTTAGTAGATAGATCTGAATGTTAAATATTGCTACAGAGGAGTCATAGAAAAAGTGTTGCATGCATTTGCAACATACTTTTGCCATTTACAGAAGCGAAATTGGTTTTTAACGTTAGTAATCTCATTTATGGATGCAATACACTGTTTATAATCCTTCGATCAGACCGCTAAATACAAACAAAAAAAACAGTCAAAGGTTAGATATGAGAAAAGATTAAATTGAAGTGAGTTGATGAAGCAAATGTATATATGTGGCCCACTTAAGCGGGATTGCACCCTTACTATTACAAATAAGAAAAAATGTCTTATATAAAAGTTGTACACAGTCATAAACTACACGTTTTAAAATTATTTTCAGAAATGGCGGACTTCCGGTTATACCGGAAACTCATGTCAATTTCGTTATTTTAAATAGAACAACCCATATATATTATTACATCTTTGAATTCTTGAATTTAAAGGTCACTTTAATAACCATACTATGGGCCTACGTCGCATTGCTTTTGAGTTATTTGACATTTTGTAGAAAAAATGACGTTTGCAGTGCCTCCGAAAACTTTCAATATCTCGAAGACAGATACAGCTAGAGAGATGTGGCTTCCTTTTTTTTACTTCCGAAAAGGTTACCGCACCATTCTCATTCATTGCCAAAAATCT
Source organism: Vesta saturnalis (assembly GCA_036346205.1). Lineage (NCBI taxonomy): Eukaryota > Metazoa > Arthropoda > Insecta > Coleoptera > Lampyridae > Vesta > Vesta saturnalis. The sequence goes on from JARFJB010002223.1 coordinate 248,753, forward strand.
TGCTTTTAGAATTTAATAATTTCTATTGCTCCGAAAATAATTTTTTCAAACATGGATAACTTAATTTTTTTAAATGGAACCACCCATATTTTCTTACATCAGCGGATAGGAAATTAAATTTCCTTTCCATTGATGTAACGTTATCGCTATCTTGGAGTGATAGTTTTCGAGATATTCACATTTTTATCTAATTTCAGTTTTTATTGCACATTGCCGCGGTGCTTTTGAAAACGTTTGTCAATTGTTTTAAACAACTGATAAGAAACGTCAGTTTCTCTAGCTTCTGTTGTGCTTTGCTGTCTTGTGTATCGGTTAATGTGTTTCTACAAGACATTTCCATTAAAATGTTGCTGTCCGACGCAGAGTTGATCGATATGACTTTCATTCTTGGAGAATGCCAAAGAAATGCGTTATTGGCGTCAAGGATTTATGCCGTACGGTATCCTGAACGAAGACTTCCCCGAGAAACAGCCTTTCAAAAGTTGTTGCAACGTCTTGCTTTTAGAATTCAATCATTTCTATCGCTCCGAAAATAATTTTTTTCAAACATGGATAACTTGATTTTTTTAATGCACAAGAAATAGACAATAAATACTCAAGAATTAAGAACACAAAACTCAAAAGAAATACACAAGAAATACATAAGGAATGAACAATAAATACATAAGGATTGCACAAGTAATACAAAATAATTACTTAAGGCTTACACAAGAAATAGAGAAGAAATGCGCAAGAAATACACAATTAATACATAAGAAACGATCAATAAATACATAAGGACAATTACTTAACGATTACAGAAGATATACAAAAGGAATGCACAGAAAATACAGGTTATCCTGCTGACACGTTCCCTTGTTTCATACTGCACATTTATTTTCGGAGCGATAGAAATTATTGAATTCTGAAAGCAAGATTTTTGTAAATGAATGAGAATGATGCGATACCCTTTTCGGAAGTAAAAAACGAAAGCCACATCTCTCTACCGGTATCCGTCTTCGAGATATTGAAAACTTTCGGAGGCACTGCAAACTTCATTTTTTCTATAAAATGTCAAATAACTTAGAAGCAATGCGACGTAGACCCATAGTATGGTTATTAAAGTGACCTTTAAATTCAACGGGGAATTAAAAAATGTAATAATATATAAAGTTGTTCTATTTAAAATAACCAAGTTGGCGTCCATCAATTTGGCTACACTTTGCAAAGTAGCGTTTATATAAGGACGCCAAATTAGTTTCCTTCATCATTTTCTTAGTAGCAGTTTTAGTGAAGCACCATTGGTAGCGGTTGAATACGATGGAACCCAGGAATGTTCATTATGAGTATGGTTTTCATATCTAAACAGAGATTTTTAAAAAGTCCCTTGAGACCAAAACCCTAAAATACTTAAAATTGTGTAGGAATTTAGTTCACCTTGCCACCACGGTGCTATTTCTATATATATTTTTACAACATATCTTCCATACGTCTCAAAGCTTTCTGGCGTCTTTAAGTGACAGCACCGTACAACGAATTCGTATTTAAATAACTGCCAAGGTAAGATGCACGACAAAACAACTCGGAATTATAGACACGCGAGAATAGCACGTGTAAATTCGGACTCGGGATAAATGGACACGTGCGACACAAGCATGCGGCTAAATTAGGACGAGGCGAAAATTGACGCGGCTAAGTTATAACGCAAGATCAAAAGACGCGAGTGATAATCTTCAATGTATATAGTTATTCACAAATACATAACTCTTGCTTGCACTTCCACCAAATGGTGAACCATTTGGTGCACCATTTTGTACAAACTTAAAATACGAAACATCAGCGATTGAAGTAAATCAAACCCGTCAGCTATTAAATTGGTAGGTATAATATTCCACAATATAAATTTTAAAAAGTTTGAATAGATGTTATTAGAATACCCTAAGAATAACTACAGTCAACTAATGGTCAGCCTGGATAAAGTGCTAAATGACAATTTAGAGAAACTATTAGAATTTACACAAGTTTAATTTTCGCGTTATTACTTATTTTAGAATCAATGTGCGTGTGAATTTTATTGGATATGTTCTTTTGTCGTGAGTCATTTTGCCGCGGCGTCCTTTTATCATGGACGTCCTTTTTCCGCCCGTCCTTTTGTCGCGGCACCGTCAAATTCATGAAATAAAAAAAAATATACTAATTATCGTGGAGAAACTTAAAAAACGTTCCATATTATGTATTACGCAATCCTTTTAAGATTTGAAATTTTTGGCGTTTGAGTTTGTAAGGTGTGGCTTGTAGGTGGACATCTGTGTGAGCCTTGAAAGTGCATCTTCTATAAATCAGTGTTTAATGTGTTTTATAGTTTTGTCACAGCAGAGTTAAGTTGAGCGTTATCTTGGTTTTGTGGTTTTCCTTGAGCCGCCAAGTGTGTACGACAGCAGTTTACATCATTCACTGTAAATACGTTTATTTGTTACTAATTCGTAAACATCAACTTAACAAGTAAGCTTATTGCCGTTGAAAGTTAATCTTAACAGCTACTAATTAAAAATTAACAGGTTAGAGACCACCGTACCTTGTTCACATTGTATTAGCAAAATAATAAAATAAGCGCCGTTGTCAGACTAATGATTTCAAAGGTAACGAGACATTTTTGTTAACTTCAATTAATATATTTGCATTTTGAGTAACAAATAAAATATATAACGATACACGCAAGGTAACGGGTTTTACTGGCTGCAGAAGACAACTGGCTCGACTTCGGCTTGCCAGTTATATCCTTCTGTCCGCCAGTAAAGCCCTTTTTACCGTGCTAGTAATGTTATATCCTAAGGCTAGCGTCCCAAGAAATCTAAACTGCGTAAATTGTGTTAAACTCTAGCTACCCCAAAGAGAATAACTGGATGCGTATTTTGCAATGTAGTCAATATGCAATTTTTGTTCTATTTTAAGTGTGACTTTTACATTACATTTTGAGTTCGCTTCTCGGAGATTAATATCAGATGACAACATACAAGTTTTGTCCTAAAATACTTATAATGAATAAAAGAAATTTACGTTGTTTGCTATTTCTCTCCCTTCTTGACGCGGACAACAGGGAAGTACAACGGAAGTCCTGGACAATAGAGTAATTTTTCGTATTTTCTATTAATTTTCTGGGAGAGTAAAAATTGTAATTCCTTTGCATAAAACTGGTAATAATACTTAGAAGATAAAATATCTGGTATAGAACACCACACATTCACCAAAATTGAAACTAAAAGAAATGAAATAGTGCATTAATAACATTTTTTTAGGATAATTATAAAAAACCACCGTGGAGATTCGCTCCGCGCTATGATCAAAATACACCTCAATAACCGTTTACGATATTTATTTAAAGGTGAAATTTTTCTTAAACAAATATTTAGTTGTGAAAAAATGCTAAAAGTATGCTTTTTTTTAGTTAGAAGAATCATGTAAATTGTACGGATTTAAAATCGTGCTAGAGTCACAACACGTTTCAGAATACATCTGAACGTACCTTGATCGTGGTTATTTTATTTTATCGAAAATAATGTATATTTTGTTTAAAATGGGATAGAAGTAGAAAATTTAATTAAACTGACGAATTCAATGCCCGTGGATTAACCCACATTGAAACTCCATTAAAACTCAGCACTAAGCTACATATATTTTTAATACAGTTATTTTTGTTATTTTGATCAAATATAAAACGTATCGGATACCCTAAAAAATATAAATTTAAAAAATTTCAAAATTCGTGAAAATCAAAAACATGAATGAATCGAATGAACCATTTTTGAGCTCATCGGTTGGATGGTTTCCAAGTCTATAACGGACATAGGTAGAAACAATGTTTGTTTTATAGATATAGAAGAAGAAAATTCATTACGAAAATAGGCAATATTAAAAACAAAACGAATAATCTATGTCAAATAGACGTCTAAAACTTTATGTCAGACATGTTAATAAACATGATGATGCCAAATTAAAAAAATTAAGAGAAATGAAATAATTTTAATTATAATTACAAACTATGCAACCTCTTTTTTATATGTTCATAACGAAAACAGGCAACATTGTAAAAACAAAAACAATAACCTATGTCAGAATGAGGTTTAAACCTCCATTTCAGAGATTAATGGACATAAATATACTAAGTGACATAGAAAGAAGAACACCCAGTAATAATGAATATTTTGTAGAAATTTTTTGGGAATGTTTGTTTATGTTAAGATAAAATTTTTTTTGCCATATTACTGTAGCGGTTTTTGCGTTAACCTCTTTCAAAGACATTCACGATCACGTAGCCTTAAAACCATTTGTAACTATAATTGTCATTTAAGACGTGTAAAACACTTTACAAAAAACTTCTTTAATAGAATCACGATGTCTCGAAGACGCCAAAATTTTTGGCAGTTAGGTGAGTTTGATAGGAGACGAATTGTGGGCTTACGAGAGGCTGGTTTGTCTATGCGAGATATAGCCGATAGAACTCAACGGAGTTTAAACACTGTGGAAGTCTGCGTTCGGGCATGGAACCAAGAGGACCGTACACCTCGAAGTGAAAGGTATAAGACGTCCTCGAAGAACCACAGAAGCCGAAGATCGCCGTCTTAGAGTATTGGCTCTTTGGGACCGCTACTCGTCTACACGAGCGATTACGGTCCAGTGGTTTGCAGAACATGGAAGGAATGCGAACTGTTTATCGCTGGATAAGAGCCTTTGGACTCTTTTCATACCGTCCCAGTTTTGTGCTACCACTGACTCCTGGGCAATGACGTGATCGTATAGCGTGGGTAGAGAATTGGCAAATTGGGACCAAGAATGGAATTCAATTGTCTTCAGTGATGAGTCCAGATTTTGTTTGAGCATACGTGACGGTCGTACAAGAGTGAGAAGACGGCGTGGCGACAGAGAAGATCCCCAATTTTCTGTGGAAGGGCATGTGCACCACTCAGTCGGAGTTATGTTATGGGTGGCTATTGCTATTGGAACTAGGTTACCTTTGGTCTTCATTAGAGGTAACATGACCGCTGCGCGCTACATCCAGGAGATCATAGAACCCCATATTGTACCTTATATTCAGACCATCCCCAACAGCACTTTCCAACAAGACAATGCACGACCTCATGTTGCTAGGCCTTTTTGGCTAATTTTTCGGCCAATCAAGTTGCTTTGTTGTCTTGGCCACCGAGATCTCCCGATCTTTCACCCATCGAGCACGTCTGGGATATTATGGGAAGAAGATTACACAAATTACCCTACTCCCCACAAACCCTAGTGACTCTGCAGCATGAGTTACATATAGCATGGGATGAGATACCTGAGGAGGAAACTGATTCCTCACTAGAAGTATGCCCAGACGTGTTAATGGGTGCGTAAGACATCGTGTTGGCATAACAAATTATTAAACTTTTTGAAAAAGTTAACAGTTTAGTTTTCATCAAATTGTATAGTTGTATTGTTGTATAGCTGTATATATGTATAGTTGTATAGCTGTATAGTTGTATAGTTATATAGTTGTATAGTTGTATAGTTGTATAGTTGTATAGTTGTATAGTTGTATAGTTGTATAGTTGTATAGTTGTATAGTTGTATAGTTGTATAGTTGTATAGTTGTATAGTTGTATAGTTGTATAGTTGTATAGCTGTATAGCTGTATAGTTGTATAGTTGTATAGTTGTATAGTTGTATAGTTGTATAGTTGTATAGTTGTATAGTTGTATAGTTGTATAGTTGTATAGTTGTATAGTTGTATAGTTGTATAGTTGTATAGTTGTATAGTTGTATAGTTGTATAGTTGTATAGTTGTATAGTTGTATAGTTGTATAGTTGTATAGTTGTATAGTTGTATAGTTGTATAGTTGTATAGTTGTATAGTTGTATAGTTGTATAGTTGTATAGTTGTATAGTTGTATAGTTGTATAGTTGTATAGTTGTATAGTTGTATAGTTGTATAGTTGTATAGTTGTATAGTTGTATAGTTGTATGTTGTATAGTTGTATAGTTGTATAGTTGTATAGTTGCATAGTTGTATAGTTGTATAGTTGTATAGTTGTATAGTTGTATAGTTGTATAGTTGTATAGTTGTATAGTTGTATAGTTTTATAGTACTACCAAGTGATCTACGATTAAGTGGATTGTTTCTTTAATGACTCTACAATTTATACCATAGTAATTAATGCAGTACGAGTCACTTAACTTTTTAACGGCAATAAGGACTTCGTATCTAGTGACAGGATTAAGAAAAAAAAATGTAATATTCTGTGTATTCATTATTCGATCGGCAGCATAACCGAAGCATAAACTAAAGTCAAGGTGAGAAATGATGTTTAGGCTTTGGTGCTGCGATCTTATTTCTCTCAAAGTTAACTAAGTACCATGCATCTTTATTCTTATTCTGGGACTTTTGTATGAAAGCTGTATAAGAGCGATTTTTTACTCATAGGCTTTCTGTGTATGGTTTTGAAAGCAGGATATGGTTTATAATCGTTAGTAGAGTCACAAATAATTTTTAAAGTGCTTAGCGCATTTTTCATTTTTTTTAATTTATTGCTGAACCATATTACAGGAGCTTTATTTTGCTTTACGCTTTAAGTTTGAATTCCTGGATGCCATATTATTACCAAAAATGTTCCAATCTATGTTTTACAAATCAAATTTAAAATTATTTATTCTTCTAGCTGAAAGATCTATGAACGAGCACAGAGTCCTTGTTTTCTGGTTTATTTTTCTTTATTTGCAAGTATTGACCTCGATCATCAGATAAACATGAATGTATTACACCAAATAAAAACATTTCTTTAGGTAAATTATGCAAGATACTGTCGATGCATGTAGCTGTAGACGCAGTATTTCTAGTGTAATCTGCAATTGCAATTTCTAAGCCAAATTACAACACTGGGGATAGAAGATCCGATAACGATTCAGACTTTTGCCAAAAGTTTATGTTAGAATCTGCTTATAAAATAATGGCCTTAAAAGTAACACAACAATGATCTAATAACAATTCTAATTGCTCTAAAAACAGATTAAAATGTCCTTTTGGAGAACGACACGGTAATGATGACTAGTTTCCATTCCTTAACTACTACTAGCCAGAATGCAGCATCGATTTCCGAACAAAAATTTGTAACACACGTATTATAGCACTCAACGTTATTTTTACTGAAAATCGACACGCTAACGTGACCGTAGTCATATGCATATGAGTGTTCACTGTCATAGCGTTACTATACGTTTTTCGTTATATAAAGGAAACGTACATACGGTGTTATAGAAATTGTACGTTTCAGTTTTCACGTTGTACCTCCGCAGCAACGTAAGAAAACTTCTCCGACATGGACTAACTCAACTTGATTCCCATTTAACCGACATCATATCTTTCATAGTTTTCAGCACCTTTATAGTGCACTTCCTGAACATCTGTTAAATTAATCAGTAGTATCATCACCTATGAGTAATTATTTCTCACTAATACATGCAGTATTGGCATAATTGCCTATCGACGTTTCGGTACACACCTTTTTCTTAATTTGGTTTTGTCAAGAATACTCATTTTACATAACAAATTCTTACGGTATGTAAGGGTGTTTTAAAACACATTTACTTAGATACAAATAGCGCTTGATGTTATTATGCACTAATACTATAATCCTTCTTAAGAGAGTTACCCTGTTGTTTTCGCTCTTTAAATGTGGTGTTCATAAGAATATGTATTGCGTGGAAAACATGACTTAAAAACATTAACATCGTAACAAGATAAACGCCTGTTTTAAAATATGAGGAAGCACATCCAATTAAACATTAGTAGGTGCAGCGGCACTAATAAATGTTTTACTTATTTGCCGATAATAGTTGCCCGTCGAGAAATGGATTTTGGATGTGACAAGGTAGTTACTCTATATAAAAACAGTAAAGCAAAGTAATCTCTTTATCACCTCTATTCAACTCATGTTCCGCGAGAAACGTGTTTTAAGATTGGCGCGTGATAAATCAGGTTACAAGTGTGTGGAGTTGCTTTGTGGATGTATCTTGGCTTTACTAAAATACCAATTTATATTTCAAAGAGATTTAGATTCGACTGAAAATGTTTAGAAGGGCGACCGGTTGGATCTTGTAAACCGCTAAAAAGTCAATAAATATTAAAATAGAGGAATGGTTGAATACTTTCAAAAACGCACTACATGTGCTACAAAATAATTAGGAGGAAATAATTCAAATAACGCAATCAGAAAAAAAGCGAAAGCGGGACGAAGGAAAAAGCGATATGGACAAATACCAACACACGACATACACACACGCACGCACTCGCGCGCACACACACACACACACACACACACACACAAGTTTATTGTCGCCGTGTGTTAAATATTATACCATCGAAATCAGGTGAAAATAATAATCTATTATTTCGAATTTAATGTAAATAAAGTAAAGAAGCGTATGATGTCGTTTTATTGATGGAAATACAAGTGAAGGTTGTTTTATTAAATTAGCTAATGTTAAGTTTAATTATGATTAAAAATATTACATGGCCTTTTATTTTTATAAAAGGTAGATGCATGATGTTGAGCACTACAGTAATTCACGCTTTAAGATAATATACCAGGTGTTCTGCTAAAGTTAGCCAGTGGCCTTACATTGGTAGGTAACACATAGCTTTGAAGAGAGAAAATCATAATAAAACTGCACATGAAAAACAGTTCGAAATAATTTTTAATTTCTTAAGATAGTCGCTACAGTATGTAACAGGTACTAAATTACAAATCACGTTTTCTATGCAAGGTGTCATTTTCAGGTAGGGCAAGGGTATTCGTATTAAATGCTTCAGAAATTTTGGAACATGTTTTGTTTTTTGCGAAATTTGCAAATCGAACGGTAGTATATTTTTGACATTGACAAAAAGATTGCTAAACACTAAGTGATTTGGTGACATGGGCAAATCTCTATCCCGTTCCAAACTAAAGATATTAAACAGTCAATAACAGCTTACTTTGCAAACACTTTACAATTTATTCAACCGGAATATAAACTAATACAATAATGACAGCGGTATGGACTGAATTGAACATTAGGGTAGTAAACAGAATGTTCAACGTTTTATAGTTTCTTAGGGTATCTCGGCTATGAGAGCAGATATAGAAAAAGGTATAGAATGTAGGTATTCGGATTTCCGCGGGTAATGACTATGTTGTTTTTGTTTTTTCGGGTTCTTCCCACGTTAGTTGGTTCTTAAAAAAATCCTAAAACAATATTTTTAGCACGGGGAGGAAGTTCTACAGCGGACCAAGAAGTTCGAGAAACTACGGACCAAGAAGACCAAGTTACTTCGTGATTTGGATTTCCTGGAACGATGCAGAAATCAAGATGTGATAACTACGAGCCTAAAACTAGCATTTGACAAACGCAGCATAAGACAGAGAACATGTTAAAACGAGTAAGCAAGGCGCTTCTACTAGAATCGATCCATAATATCAGAAACGAATGGAATATGGACCTCCAATAAGCAGATTAAGAAGTTCCAACGGACTGCATACTCTACAAAACCCGAAAAGGACAACGTCCAACCATCGATGGATCAATAAAAAACCTACTGGCAAAATGATTGAACTACCCGGTGGCACCTTCAACGATTCCAATAGAAAACATCATATGTAGCGTAGAGGCTTCAATTACCACTTTACCAGCGGATACAGCAGAGGCAATTCGCCAAGACATCATGAGGGTCATCAGAACAGCAAAGCTGCCTAGACCAAACCTCACACCAAAGGAACAACGCGCACTACGCAAACTGAAAAACAACACTCAAATGATAAGAGTACGGGCTGACAAGGGAAATGCTAGAGTAATAATGAACAAATCAGAGAAACTTCAACGACAAATAATTAACAAAAAGAAATTATAGAAGTGTCCAAAGTTTTACGGACTACCATAAATTCACAAGGAAGAAGTACCATATTGACTTATCAGTTCCATTGGATCGCCACTACAAGAATTAGCCATCAAAGCAACTCCAACTACATACAACTGAAGCAAAATCAAGCATAAAGAACGCCAACGATTTCATCGAACTACTGAAGGGATGCGCAGTGGATCCTGGGTATCTACTAGCGCCCCATCAAAGAAGCACAAAAGGTCGGTCGTTCAACGAAAACATCAAGTGCCTCAACAATAACTACTTCATCTACGGTGATTAACGACACAAATAATCGAAAGGAGTACCGATGAGATCACTACTATCGCCAGTAGTTGTAGGTACGTTCATGCAAGACTTCAAGACCAAGGTCGGAGAAACCAAAACATTGGCTAGTTACGTTTATGACACGTTTGCTATACCCCAAAAGCATACACACCAATCAGTACTTGAACGCCAAGTTTCATCACCATCCAGCGCAACTAGAATCAGTAGTAAAACGTTGACAAGGAGATTGAAGCACCTAGCAAACGAAAACCAAATTCGGCAACAAAACAAGACCGCACTGCTACAAAATGGGTTTTCAGGAAGAATACGAAGAGAGCAGAAAAAACGTCAAAAGTAAAAGAAGCTACTGCGTAGCCTATAGCCAAGACATGTTTCGCATGTGTGAGAGGTGGGACAGAAACGATAGGAAAACTTCTGAAGAAACATAACAACGAGAGCTTCTTTACCACCACCATGCAACATACTCCAGAACCCGAAAACAAAAATTTCACTCGAGCAATATGGAGTAAAAACCATGTGGAGAGTGTGCAAAAAGATACACAGGACAAACAGACCGCAGAGAAGAACATCGTAATGCGGTGCTGAAAAGTCTGGAAACCTCTTCACTGGCCCACCATGCACAGGAGAAAGCGCCTAAAACAGACTTCAATAACGTCAAGATGCTAGCCTACACCCAAAATGAAGCACACCAAATATCATGTCAAGTTTGCTGATGTAATTTAGCCGAAACGTCGAGATCAATGTTGATCAGCGTATCAGTTTTGGTCTTCAAGAGACTGCTTTGGTTTGGCAAAATCGCATGTGCCATATTCCTGTCTCTACTTTTCTATTTGTATGGATCGCCTTCTACTTGTGTTTAAGCCGGTAGGTATACATGTGGATTTCTCCTTTTCCGAAACTGTGGTGGTCAGTTTTTCCCGTTTGACTTTCTTTTTCTTTATATTATGATCACTGTGTTTTTCTTGAGTTATACGCTGTCGGTAATCAAATTGTGCCGTATCTGGTTCGCCAATGATTTGGTGTTGTCAAACATACCCTGTATATAATACATATGTTGGTTAGTGTTTTTATTAAAAATTTTAACTGTGTAAATCAATAAACAAAACAGTATCCGATAGAACGAGTACGTTAACGAATCAAGAACATTTCAAGAGAAAACTCGGAAGAGAAGGACCTATCTAATTAAGAATGGATTTAAACACCGTAACATCCACAGTAGTTTACATCCATCTAGAAAACCATGAAAGAAGAACAACCATATCTCGCTAACGCCTTTATGCCAAGCGTCGAACGCACAACAGAGGTAAGGTAAGTAGCATACTCCAAAAATAAAAATAAAAAGGTATTTACACCACTCTGGATTAGTGTATGAAAAGACAATTCTACACAATTGCATGGAATGATGAATGATAATAGATTTATTTCAATATCGAAATCAAGTGCAATTAATTTTTCCCAAAATGAATCACGTGCAAATAATTCAAACACAAATTCAAAAACGATAATTAAAATTTTGGAACATGTTTTGTTTTGCGAAATTTGCAAATCGAACGGTAGTATATTTTTGACATTGACAAAAGATTGCTAAACACTAAGTGATTTGGTGACATGGGCAAATCTCTATCCCGTTCCAAACTAAAGATATTAAACAGTCAATAACAGCTTACTTTGCAAACACTTTACAATTTATTCAACCGGAATATAAACTAATACAATAATGACAGCGGTATGGAGTGAATTGAACATTAGGGTAGTAAACAGAATGTTCAACGTTTTATAGTTTCTTAGGGTATCTCGGCTATGAGCAGATATAGAAAAGGTATAGAATGTAGGTATTCGGATTTCCGCGGGTAATGACTATGTTGTTTTTGTTTTTTCGGGTTCTTCCCACGTTAGTTGGTTCTTAAAAAAATCCTAAAACAATATTTTTAGCACGGGGAGGAAGTTCTACAGCGGACCAAGAAGTTCGAGAAACTACGGACCAAGAAGACCAAGTTACTTCGTGATTTGGATTTCCTGGAACGATGCAGAAATCAAGATGTGATAACTACGAGCCTAAAACTAGCATTTGACAAACGCAGCATAAGACAGAGAACATGTTAAAACGAGTAAGCAAGGCGCTTCTACTAGAATCGATCCATAATATCAGAAACGAATGGAATATGGACCTCCAATAAGCAGATTAAGAAGTTCCAACGGACTGCATACTCTACAAAACCCGAAAAGGACAACGTCCAACCATCGATGGATCAATAAAAAACCTACTGGCAAAATGATTGAACTACCCGGTGGCACCTTCAACGATTCCAATAGAAAACATCATATGTAGCGTAGAGGCTTCAATTACCACTTTACCAGCGGATACAGCAGAGGCAATTCGCCAAGACATCATGAGGGTCATCAGAACAGCAAAGCTGCCTAGACCAAACCTCACACCAAAGGAACAACGCGCACTACGCAAACTGAAAAACAACACTCAAATGATAAGAGTACGGGCTGACAAGGGAAATGCTAGAGTAATAATGAACAAATCAGAGAAACTTCAACGACAAATAATTAACAAAAAGAAATTATAGAAGTGTCCAAAGTTTTACGGACTACCATAAATTCACAAGGAAGAAGTACCATATTGACTTATCAGTTCCATTGGATCGCCACTACAAGAATTAGCCATCAAAGCAACTCCAACTACATACAACTGAAGCAAAATCAAGCATAAAGAACGCCAACGATTTCATCGAACTACTGAAGGGATGCGCATGGATCCTGTATCTACTAGCGCCCCATCAAAGAAGCACAAAAGGTCGGTCGTTCAACGAAAACATCAAGTGCCTCAACAATAACTACTTCATCTACGGTGATTAACGACACAAATAATCGAAAGGAGTACCGATGAGATCACTACTATCGCCAGTAGTTGTAGGTACGTTCATGCAAGACTTCAAGACCAAGGTCGGAGAAACCAAAACATTGGCTAGTTACGTTTATGACACGTTTGCTATACCCCAAAAGCATACACACCAATCAGTACTTGAACGCCAAGTTTCATCACCATCCAGCGCAACTAGAATCAGTAGTAAAAACGTTGACAAGGAGATTGAAGCACCTAGCAAACGAAAACCAAATTCGGCAACAAAACAAGACCGCACTGCTACAAAATGGGTTTTCAGGAAGAATACGAAGAGAGCAGAAAAACGTCAAGTAAAAGAAGTTACTGCGTAGCCTATAGCCAAGACATGTTTCGCATGTGTGAGAGGTGGGACAGAAACGATAGGAAAACTTCTGAAGAAACATAACAACGAGAGCTTCTTTACCACCACCATGCAACATACTCCAGAACCCGAAAACAAAATTTCACTCGAGCAATATGGAGTAAAAACCATGTGGAGAGTGTGCAAAAAGATACACAGGACAAACAGACCGCAGAGAAGAACATCGTAATGCGGTGGTGAAAAGTCTGGAAACCTCTTCACTGGCCCACCATGCACAGGAGAAAGCGCCTAAAACAGACTTCAATAACGTCAAGATGCTAGCCTACACCCAAAATGAAGCACACCAAATATCATGTCAAGTTTGCTGATGTAATTTAGCCGAAACGTCGAGATCAATGTTGATCAGCGTATCAGTTTTGGTCTTCAAGAGACTGCTTTGGTTTGGCAAAATCGCATGTGCCATATTCCTGTCTCTACTTTTCTATTTGTATGGATCGCCTTCTACTTGTGTTTAAGCCGGTAGGTATACATGTGGATTTCTCCTTTTCCGAAACTGTGGTGGTCAGTTTTTCCCGTTTGACTTTCTTTTTCTTTATATTATGATCACTGTGTTTTTCTTGAGTTATACGCTGTCGGTAATCAAATTGTGCCGTATCTGGTTCGCCAATGATTTGGTGTTGTCAAACATACCCTGTATATAATACATATGTTGGTTAGTGTTTTTATTAAAAATTTTAACTGTGTAAATCAATAAACAAAACAGTATCCGATAGAACGAGTACGTTAACGAATCAAGAACATTTCAAGAGAAAACTCGGAAGAGAAGGACCTATCTAATTAAGAATGGATTTAAACACCGTAACATCCACAGTAGTTTACATCCATCTAGAAAACCATGAAAGAAGAACAACCATATCTCGCTAACGCCTTTATGCCAAGCGTCGAACGCACAACAGAGGTAAGGTAAGTAGCATACTCCAAAAAATAAAAAATTAAAAAGGTATTTACACCACTCTGGATTAGTGTATGAAAAAGACAATTCTACACAATTGCATGGAATGATGAATGATAATAGATTTATTTCAATATCGAAATCAAGTGCAATTAATTTTTTCCCAAAATGAATCACGTGCAAATAATTCAAACACAAATTCAAAAACGATAATTAAAATTTTATTAGATGATAATTGACTTAGTTGTTCTAGATTTAGTTACGGTTGGCCGCCTGTCCCTCAGTTAATATTTCTTAATGTGCAAATACAGTTCGAAACGGTTTTTTTTTTGCGCAAAATCGCTACAGTGGGTAATTATTGTATTATTAACAAAACAGAAGGTCTACATAATCAACACTGTTGTGAAAATAAACAAAAAACTTAAGACAACTTTTCTACTGTACAAGATGTAAATTGAAATTATTATTATAAATAATTGTTACATTTATAATACATGTAACCGTCTTTTGGTAGGCGTCCACCCACAAAATTAATTTATCTGCTTAAACCTCAATGTCTGTGGTCAGTGGTGACACGATCTGCTTAGCATTCGGGAGGTAACGGGTTTGATTCCTGTTACCGTCTATCTTGTATGAGGTTTTTTTTAGGAATTTTTCCTCACATAGCGGTATCACCACTGCGTAGTCGCACATCATGTGTGGCTATGTAGGCGCGAACCGAAGTAGTAACTTAACTTTCAAAACTCTAACTCTTGTCCGTCCCATCCTGTCCTGACCTCACCTATCCTTAATCCTTAATGATTACATACTTATTGTGTGTATGCGCTTAAAGAGCTTGAAAAGCTCAAGCAATGTAATGTACATACATATATACGTATATACTGAAATCTATGCTATAATGAAGTTAAATACCTGGTGTGGAACACCACACGTCCTTCCAACCTACAAAATAGAAATTAAAGGAAATGAAATAAAATTAATAACATTTCTTGTAGCAACCTCTTTTATAATAATTTCATTACTAAACAAAAACATTAATCTATGTTAATAGACGTCTAACTTGAAAAATTAAAAGAAATTAAATAATTTTAATAAAAATTTTTTAGGGTAACTACGCAGCCTCTTTTTATACGTTCATAAATTCACAAGGAAGAAGTACCATATTGACTTATCAGTTCCATTGGATCGCCACTACAAGAATTAGCCATCAAAGCAACTCCAACTACATACAACTGAAGCAAAATCAAGCATAAAGAACGCCAACGATTTCATCGAACTACTGAAGGGATGCGCAGTGGATCCTGGGTATCTACTAGCGCCCCATCAAAGAAGCACAAAAGGTCGGTCGTTCAACGAAAACATCAAGTGCCTCAACAATAACTACTTCATCTACGGTGATTAACGACACAAATAATCGAAAGGAGTACCGATGAGATCACTACTATCGCCAGTAGTTGTAGGTACGTTCATGCAAGACTTCAAGACCAAGGTCGGAGAAACCAAAACATTGGCTAGTTACGTTTATGACACGTTTGCTATACCCCAAAAGCATACACACCAATCAGTACTTGAACGCCAAGTTTCATCACCATCCAGCGCAACTAGAATCAGTAGTAAAAACGTTGACAAGGAGATTGAAGCACCTAGCAAACGAAAACCAAATTCGGCAACAAAACAAGACCGCACTGCTACAAAATGGGTTTTCAGGAAGAATACGAAGAGAGCAGAAAAAACGTCAAAAGTAAAAGAAGCTACTGCGTAGCCTATAGCCAAGACATGTTTCGCATGTGTGAGAGGTGGGACAGAAACGATAGGAAAACTTCTGAAGAAACATAACAACGAGAGCTTCTTTACCACCACCATGCAACATACTCCAGAACCCGAAAACAAAAATTTCACTCGAGCAATATGGAGTAAAAACCATGTGGAGAGTGTGCAAAAAGATACACAGGACAAACAGACCGCAGAGAAGAACATCGTAATGCGGTGGTGAAAAGTCTGGAAACCTCTTCACTGGCCCACCATGCACAGGAGAAAGCGCCTAAAACAGACTTCAATAACGTCAAGATGCTAGCCTACACCCAAAATGAAGCACACCAAATATCATGTCAAGTTTGCTGATGTAATTTAGCCGAAACGTCGAGATCAATGTTGATCAGCGTATCAGTTTTGGTCTTCAAGAGACTGCTTTGGTTTGGCAAAATCGCATGTGCCATATTCCTGTCTCTACTTTTCTATTTGTATGGATCGCCTTCTACTTGTGTTTAAGCCGGTAGGTATACATGTGGATTTCTCCTTTTCCGAAACTGTGGTGGTCAGTTTTTCCCGTTTGGACTTTCTCTTTTTCTTTATATTATGATCACTGTGTTTTTCTTGAGTTATACGCTGTCGGTAATCAAATTGTGCCGTATCTGGTTCGCCAATGATTTGGTGTTGTCAAACATACCCTGTATATAATACATATGTTGGTTAGTGTTTTTATTAAAAATTTTAACTGTGTAAATCAATAAACAAAACAGTATCCGATAGAACGAGTACGTTAACGAATCAAGAACATTTCAAGAGAAAACTCGGAAGAGAAGGACCTACTCTAATTAAGAATGGATTTAAACACCGTAACATCCACAGTAGTTTACATCCATCTAGAAAAACCATGAAAGAAGAACAACCATATCTCGCTAACGCCTTTATGCCAAGCGTCGAACGCACAACAGAGGTAAGGTAAGTAGCATACTCCAAAAAATAAAAAATAAAAAAGGTATTTACACCACTCTGGATTAGTGTATGAAAAAGACAATTCTACACAATTGCATGGAATGATGAATGATAATAGATTTATTTCAATATCGAAATCAAGTGCAATTAATTTTTTCCCAAAATGAATCACGTGCAAATAATTCAAACACAAATTCAAAAACGATAATTAAAATTTTATTAGATGATAATTGACTTAGTTGTTCTAGATTTAGTTACGGTTGGCCGCCTGTCCCTCAGTTAATATTTCTTAATGTGCAAATACAGTTCGAAACGGTTTTTTTTTTGCGCAAAATCGCTACAGTGGGTAATTATTGTATTATTAACAGAACAGAAGGTCTACATAATCAACACTGTTGTGAAAATAAACAAAAAACTTAAGACAACTTTTCTACTGTACAAGATGTAAATTGAAATTATTATTATAAATAATTGTTACATTTATAATACATGTAACCCGTCTTTTTTGGTAGGCGTCCACCCACAAAATTAATTTATCTGCTTAAACCTCAATGTCTGTGGTCAGTGGTGACACGATCTGCTTAGCATTCGGGAGGTAACGGGTTTGATTCCTGTTACCGTCTATCTTGTATGAGGTTTTTTTAGGAATTTTTCCTCACATAGCGGTATCACCACTGCGTAGTCGCACATCATGTGTGGCTATGTAGGCGCGAACCGAAGTAGTAACTTAACTTTCAAAACTCTAACTCTTGTCCGTCCCATCCTGTCCTGACCTCACCTATCCTTAATCCTTAATGATTACATACTTATTGTGTGTATGCGCTTAAAGAGCTTGAAAAGCTCAAGCAATGTAATGTACATACATATATACGTATATACTGAAATCTATGCTATAATGAAGTTAAATACCTGGTGTGGAACACCACACGTCCTTCCAACCTACAAAATAGAAATTAAAGGAAATGAAATAAAATTAATAACATTTCTTGTAGCAACCTCTTTTATAATAATTTCATTACTAAACAAAAACATTAATCTATGTTAATAGACGTCTAACTTGAAAAATTAAAAGAAATTAAATAATTTTAATAAAAATTTTTTTAGGGTAACTACGCAGCCTCTTTTTTATACGTTCATAACGAAAACAGGCAACATTGTAAAAACAAAAAATAATCAATGTCAGAATGACGTTTAAAACTTTATGTCAGATAGAGATTAATATATACACGATATTGAAACTGGTCGCTCTGTGTTGTTGACACAGCGATGAATTCGAAACCAGTTTAATGTTGGTCGTCATGGTCGTGTTCCCAAACGGGATACCATTATAAAGTGGGTGAATAATTTTTAAATAACAGGGTGTTGGAAACCGGGGAATGGACTGGGAGGTGATCGAGCTGTACGGACTGCGGAAAACACCGAAAGAGTGCGACAAGAGCTGGAAGTCAGTCCTCGTCATTCGGCGATACGTCACGCAGGCGCTCCTCAGATGTCAGACTGGTCAGTTCGCAGAATCTTACACTTGGACCTTGATTTTCTTCCGTATAAAATTTGTTCAAAACCTGCTCCAAAACGGCTTCATGAGACGACACAGGTTCGCAGAAGCGATGTCGGAAATGCTGTCGGACGATATCGCGTAGATCAGGGTGACAAGGCCCACTTTGATGTATCGTGGATGGTAAACAAACAGAATTTTCAAACCCACAACAACTGCACCAGAAACTTCTGCACATCTCTGTTTGGTGTGGTGTATCTCGAACATGCAGTATTGAGAATTATTTTTTTTGTGAGAACGGCTGAACGGTGACTCTTAACTCAAATCGATACATTACCATGTTGCATGATTATTTCTTGTCAGAAGTCTGAAGACGAAACATCGATCTCAGCACAATTTGGTTTCAATAAGATGGAGCGACTTGCCCGATTTCATTGCGTGGGGAGACGGAGTGGCCGCCTCGGTCACCGGACCTATCTCCTTGTGACTATTTTTTATGGGGCTACCTAAAAGTTCAAGTTTACATACTTGGAAGATGTATGGAAAATTTCGCCACCCGTCTACAAGAATGCGTCGACAGCAAATGGACGCCATCTAGCTGATGTAATTCGTCGCAGTTGATTATTTTTTTACTTTGATGTAATTTTTCGCAGTTGATTATTTTTTGCAAATGGCAATGTTCAATAACGTCAAGATGCTAGCCTACACCCAAAATGAAGCACACCAAATATCATGTCAAGTTTGCTGATGTAATTTAGCCGAAACGTCGAGATCAATGTTGATCAGCGTATCAGTTTTGGTCTTCAAGAGACTGCTTTGGTTTGGCAAAATCGCATGTGCCATATTCCTGTCTCTACTTTTCTATTTGTATGGATCGCCTTCTACTTGTGTTTAAGCCGGTAGGTATACATGTGGATTTCTCCTTTTCCGAAACTGTGGTGGTCAGTTTTTCCCGTTTGGACTTTCTCTTTTTCTTTATATTATGATCACTGTGTTTTTCTTGAGTTATACGCTGTCGGTAATCAAATTGTGCCGTATCTGGTTCGCCAATGATTTGGTGTTGTCAAACATACCCTGTATATAATACATATGTTGGTTAGTGTTTTTATTAAAAATTTTAACTGTGTAAATCAATAAACAAAACAGTATCCGATAGAACGAGTACGTTAACGAATCAAGAACATTTCAAGAGAAAACTCGGAAGAGAAGGACCTACTCTAATTAAGAATGGATTTAAACACCGTAACATCCACAGTAGTTTACATCCATCTAGAAAAACCATGAAAGAAGAACAACCATATCTCGCTAACGCCTTTATGCCAAGCGTCGAACGCACAACAGAGGTAAGGTAAGTAGCATACTCCAAAAAATAAAAAATAAAAAAGGTATTTACACCACTCTGGATTAGTGTATGAAAAAGACAATTCTACACAATTGCATGGAATGATGAATGATAATAGATTTATTTCAATATCGAAATCAAGTGCAATTAATTTTTTCCCAAAATGAATCACGTGCAAATAATTCAAACACAAATTCAAAAACGATAATTAAAATTTTATTAGATGATAATTGACTTAGTTGTTCTAGATTTAGTTACGGTTGGCCGCCTGTCCCTCAGTTAATATTTCTTAATGTGCAAATACAGTTCGAAACGGTTTTTTTTTTGCGCAAAATCGCTACAGTGGGTAATTATTGTATTATTAACAGAACAGAAGGTCTACATAATCAACACTGTTGTGAAAATAAACAAAAAACTTAAGACAACTTTTCTACTGTACAAGATGTAAATTGAAATTATTATTATAAATAATTGTTACATTTATAATACATGTAACCCGTCTTTTTTGGTAGGCGTCCACCCACAAAATTAATTTATCTGCTTAAACCTCAATGTCTGTGGTCAGTGGTGACACGATCTGCTTAGCATTCGGGAGGTAACGGGTTTGATTCCTGTTACCGTCTATCTTGTATGAGGTTTTTTTAGGAATTTTTCCTCACATAGCGGTATCACCACTGCGTAGTCGCACATCATGTGTGGCTATGTAGGCGCGAACCGAAGTAGTAACTTAACTTTCAAAACTCTAACTCTTGTCCGTCCCATCCTGTCCTGACCTCACCTATCCTTAATTCGACAATGATTACATACTTATTGTGTGTATGCGCTTAAAGAGCTTGAAAAGCTCAAGCAATGTAATGTACATACATATATACGTATATACTGAAATCTATGCTACAATGAAGTTAAATACCTGGTGTGGAACACCACACGTCCTTCCAACCTACAAAATAGAAATTAAAGGAAATGAAATAAAATTAATAACATTTCTTGTAGCAACCTCTTTTATAATAATTTCATTACTAAACAAAACATTAATCTATGTTAATAGACGTCTAACTTGAAAAATTAAAAGAAATTAAATAATTTTAATAAAAATTTTTTTAGGGTAACTACGCAGCCTCTTTTTTATACGTTCATAACGAAAACAGGCAACATTGTAAAAACAAAAAATAATCAATGTCAGAATGACGTTTAAAACTTTATGTCAGATAGAGATTAATATATACACGATATTGAAACTGGTCGCTCTGTGTTGTTGACACAGCGATGAATTCGAAACCAGTTTAATGTTGGTCGTCATGGTCGTGTTCCCAAACGGGATACCATTATAAAGTGGGTGAATAATTTTTAAATAACAGGGTGTTGGAAACCGGGGAATGGACTGGGAGGTGATCGAGCTGTACGGACTGCGGAAAACACCGAAAGAGTGCGACAAGAGCTGGAAGTCAGTCCTCGTCATTCGGCGATACGTCACGCAGGCGCTCCTCAGATGTCAGACTGGTCAGTTCGCAGAATCTTACACTTGGACCTTGATTTTCTTCCGTATAAAATTTGTTCAAAACCTGCTCCAAAACGGCTTCATGAGACGACACAGGTTCGCAGAAGCGATGTCGGAAATGCTGTCGGACGATATCGCGTAGATCAGGGGTGACAAGGCCCACTTTGATGTATCGTGGATGGTAAACAAACAGAATTTTCAAACCCACAACAACTGCACCAGAAACTTCTGCACATCTCTGTTTGGTGTGGTGTATCTCGAACATGCAGTATTGAGAATTATTTTTTTTGTGAGAACGGCTGAACGGTGACTCTTAACTCAAATCGATACATTACCATGTTGCATGATTATTTCTTGTCAGAAGTCTGAAGACGAAACATCGATCTCAGCACAATTTGGTTTCAATAAGATGGAGCGACTTGCCCGATTTCATTGCGTGGGGAGACGGAGTGGCCGCCTCGGTCACCGGACCTATCTCCTTGTGACTATTTTTTATGGGGCTACCTAAAAGTTCAAGTTTACATACTTGGAAGATGTATGGAAAATTTCGCCACCCGTCTACAAGAATGCGTCGACAGCAAATGGACGCCATCTAGCTGATGTAATTCGTCGCAGTTGATTATTTTTTTACTTTGATGTAATTTTTCGCAGTTGATTATTTTTTTTTGCAAATGGCAATGTTTGAGTAATTTATGAAAAGAATAAATTTTAAAATTGGTTTGAAAGTAAATGTATGGCAGTCATTTCTAAAGCACCATACTTCCCTGCCGGAAGCTATGTTTAATTAATTTTTAAACCTATATATTAAGAAACCTTATAAAGAAAAGTTATATGAGATTAAATTTTCTTTGAAAGCTACGTCTACGCCTTTTCTTGTAAAATTAATCGTTCTTAAGATATTGAAAAAATTGAATTCTACCTTAGGAATTTTTTTGTCACTAAATTAGGCGTTGTATCAAAAAATTGCATAGATTTATCGACGGTGAAAAAGAAGTCGATTGCATAACCATTTATACCTACATATGCGTATGTAGGTTGGAGGGTAAAAATTGCAGTTATTTTGTTAAATCTAATTAAGAAACCCGAAGGGTATTTAGTTACCGGTATAATACATTTTCAGGAGTCAGCTTTGTAGCACGAACTTATTTTACAAGGTTTGAAAGATAAATATTTGAACGATTTATTAAATTTTAAATTAAATTAAAGAGTTTTTACAATGCAGACGGTTGTCGTTGTGGTAACGGAAAGCATTTAGTGCAGGGTTGATATGGGTAAGAGAGTTCAAAATTTAAAAGCTATATAGTTAATTAAATACAAGTTACTATCGTATCTTTTAATACAGTCTAGTCTCACCCATTAAAATTATCAATGGTAAAATATTGATACCGAATGAATAAAGATGAGAGGAATTTATGAAGGTTCATTTAGGATGCTGTGGTTCATGCTTGGGTGAGTGCACCTTTTAAATTTTTGATAATTGTGATTAAATGAAGCTTTTTGGACATTAATAGTGATTTGTGATGGTTAGAGTACTGGAAAACGCAGTCAAAAGGCGAAAAAATTAGGCTCTTGAAATCCGTGGGCCTGCGTAACGTGGCAAACTATCCCAATTCGAGGTGTGTAGCAATTAAAGCTTAGGATTTTTAATTGAAGGATTTTGAACAAATCCCCTATTCAGCACTGGTATAGTTAAAGGAGAAATTTGTCAACAATTTAAATATTGTCGTGGGGTCAATTTATTGTGTTTAAAGTAAAGGGCCGAAGTGAGTTAAGTAAAAGAGGAGACATTGTTTTGGTTGTTGACATAGGAAACTGTAGGGTACCGAATAAGTGAAAAATCCGCAAGGTTTTCTTTAGTAACGAGAAGGACATTTCTGTTGCTAGATTTGCTCCAGCGTAAGAGATAAACGGTTACAGACAACCTCCTGAACTCCACAAGTGCCAGAGTTTAAAACAGAAATGAAGCTGTTTTCTTTTGTATTACGACAGTGTTTTCTAAAATACAGCACAAAAACATTTACCATTAGGCCAAAGTGAGCGATAGGAATGCACATTAACAGAAAACTGAAATGTGAAAGTATTTTATTTTGTTGAGAATAACTAGATTATGGATGTTTTAAAATCGTTCGTAATAACTTGTTTAATTTTTCGCTCTTAAATTTTGCCACGTGTTCTAACCCCATTTGGTTTATTGTAGTACAGCTGACTCTGACTGAAGCTTGACCTTATTGTGATTCTATTTGGCGAAGGAAGGATTGGTCGAATTAAATAACGTATTTACGAAACTGTAGGAGAGGGCTGCCTCCAGCAGTCCAGACCACAGAGGATTAAGGTGTAGTAACGTAACGGCACATGCTACCCACAAATATTAAAGGTTTTCTAGTTAGCATTAGTATTACAAAATCCGTGAGAGGATATCAATAATATTAAAGGAATTGGTTTATCGTGTTTCAAGTAAGGAACCGGGATGGGTTTAGTATAAAAAGCATTGCATTCTCTAATGTAGATGAGAGTTGAGCACAACAAAAAACTTGAAAAATCTTGGTGTTTCTTTAGCGACTACAATACTTGAAAGATGTGTTCATCGTTAAGATAAAAGTGAAAATAAAAAAAGGAAGTACCTTGGTGTAGCTGGTACATATTCAATGCCGGTTGCGGGGTTGAACACTTAAGGAGAAAACCACACACAATTTGGTGCTTTAACTTTTTGCTTAACTCCCTATAATTGGCAGCAGTTAGTTTATAGTGTCCTTCAGGTGATACAGTTTAAGATAACTCATATATTAAGCCTAATTTTGCTTTTTATCTGGAAACCGGGACGCGTTTAGGACGCATTAACTACTTGTCGGTCAAATTAGATTATACTGATGTAAATTCAGTTCTACATACATAAAGACAAAATTTACATCGATTGGGGCTTGAACCTTGATGGCGCAGTTGGTTAGCGCGGTACTCTAGCAAAGTACAGGTCGTAGGTTCAAATCCTACTCGAGGTAAACTTTTTATTTATGTATTTAATAAAATTAATAATAACTTTTAATTACATATTTACCTTTGAACTTACTCGTTCATAACAAAAACTTATAATAACTTAAAGGTTATGTATAACACTTAAATTTTTACCAAATATATTAGGGTAGGTTCTATACAATCATATAGGAGTAGCTTGTTCACATCTATGGTTTAAGTAAACTCAGAAAATTTAACTTTAACCCGGATGTAAACCAGTGACACCAAATCGTGAAAATCAGTATTAAGTACGAGTGACCGTCAACATGTTTTAATACAGAAATTTCTTAATTTAGAAAGTATATCTAAGGAAAGACTAACTAACGAAATTAGCGAAAAAGTAACAATCAGATGAATTTAACAGCTAATTAAATTTAACTAATGGTGTAGCATAGGTAACGAATGTAAGCCGTTTTGAAAAGAAGTTGAAATGAATATTAAGCTGAGTGAATAGTTTGCATTCCTGCTTCATGCAAAAATCTGGATCGTGGCGTGCTTTGTTGTAGGTTTAAAAACAAGTGAAACCAACTTGTCTTATATTACCATGCACTTCTTCTGTACGGGTTGGTATACATTTGACCGTTAGCAAAAGTACTATTTCAAATTTGCTAATTAGCTAATAATACTTACGAAATTCTTACTTACATTACCTGATTGTATTCAAATAAATTCTTGGTCTAATACCCATATTTTTAATTTTGGTAAGTAATATTACTATATTAAAAACTGTTGCACGAGTGGATAATTAGAAAATGCGCTAAGACTAACTACTTCGTACCATTGTATGTTGGTACACTAGCCACACTTACTGTATCCGAGAGATACTACTACGTTAAGAACAGGTGCACTAGTGGATAGTTAGATAATGTGCTAAGACTGTCTCGCTTCCTCATTTAGAAATAGTTTTCTTTAAACGTTGTTTACCATCCAGTTGGTTGCCTAAGTCACAGTTAACCTACCCGAGAGACACTAATATATTAAGAATTGGTGAACCAGTAGATAATTACAGAATGCGCTAAGACTAACTGATTCGTTTCCTTATTTATACATTTTCTTTAAACTTATCGTATGTTGGTTACCTAACTCAGAGTTTACGTATCTGAGAGACACTACTATGTTAAGAAGTGGTGCACCAGTGGTCAATTAGGAATACGGTACACTAACCGTCTCCTTCATCATTTAGAAATTTCCTTTAAACGTTTTTACCATTGTGTGTTGGTTGCCTAAGTCACACTAACCTATCCGAGAGACATTCCTTTGTCAATGATAGTATTTAGACACATCTGATACATTCATGTGGAAATAGTAATTTAATAAAAGATTTTAGGATTGATTACAGTAACAAAAATATCTACTATAAAAGCTTTGGGACCGAAAATATCGGCCTATTTCCATAGTTTTGCTTTGTAGGCGATAGTTGAAGCGAACTCTGATTCCGTCTTCAGACTTCTTAACCTGATAAGGACGGAATTCATAGTCCGCTTTCCAAACGTGCGCTACAAAGCAAAACTGTAGAAATAGAGCGATGAACTCAACTAACTCATAAATATCAAAATGCATACTTTCAAGTTTATAATTCGTTAATAAGATAATTTTTTTGGGTTTAGATCGTGTATTTTTATTTATATTTTGTGTAATTATTTTGCAGTTATTGTTATCAGTAAATTATAATAGTTTTAAAACTGCCATAAATACATGAAATAAAAAATTCAAAACCAAGCCTGCTATAATAGTTAGCGAAGAAACATTTAATATTAATTTCAAAGTGGTATTTGCAGCTGAAAGCTTCTTAAAATCTAGTGAAATCGCAAGAAGTGTAAAAAGAAATTATTTTGTTACTACTTAAAAGCTGCAATTGTTGTAATACATAGATAACAGAATGTGTACATTTAATATTATGTTAATTTTAATTGTACAGGGTGTCCCAACGATAGAGTAAAGTAAGTTTATGCTTAACTAGAATTATTTGTGTAAATATTGTATGGACCATGGGGTAGAGGTAAGAAGTGTGCATTTTTTAAATATTGGAAGTTATACAGGGTGTGCCAGAAAAGCAGGACGTGAAAAGTATGATTTTTTAAATAGAACACCCTGTATTTGATTTTAGTTTTAATTCTACGTGTCCATACAAACATATTTTGTCATACAAAAGATTGGCTGAAAGTTTTAGTTCTTGAGATATTCGCGTTTAAAGATTATTATGGTCATTTTCGTGGGGTTGATGAATGGGCAATTGTTCCGTTATTTCACAATAAAAAATTGATATTTCGTGTGAAAAATGAGTGATATTATACTAACGTTTAGACCGAGTAGTATTTCTAATTTTCTCAACAGGGTGTTTGTTATAACCATTCAAATTTGAAAATTCTCAAATTAAAAAAATCAGTTTTTTAATTGCACACCCTATATATTTTTATTTCATTTTATTCGGGATTAAAAATCTATCATTTTGTCAAATATATCCTATATCTATCTTTGATAGTTTTCGAGGAATTTCGATTTTTCTCACTAGCTACGTTACATACGATACTATAACATTATTGTGGATCGTGGTAGCCATGGAAAACAATTGCGACGAAATAAAACAAACCACCTAAGCGAGAATATTAACAGTTTTTATTAATGAGAAACAGTAATTCAATAATTATTCAACATTGCGTCTTAGTAAATGCTCAAATAGACGGCCTTCTTGCTGAATACACATATTGAGCCTTTTCTCATGTTCTGTCTCACTTCGGATAACATAAGAAGGGTCACTGTGCGACAAGCTTCGAATTCTATTTTCATGTCCTCCTTGTTGTAGGTTTAATAATATACACCCGATCTTTTATGTATCCCCATAGGAAAAATCCAGTGGAGTTAAATCGCATGACCTGGGTGGCCATAATATAAAGCCATTACGTCCTATCCATTTCTCCGGGTATTGCTGGTTCAAGAATTCCTTACGTCCCGATAAAATGTGGAGGTGCACCATCCTGTTGCAACCACATATTTAGTCATCCTTCTAAATTGATATCCTCATAACACAGGCAATTCTTCACGTAAGAAATGCAAACAGCTGCGGCCCGTTAATGGATCATCAAAAAATAGGGACCGATAATTTGGTCATTAAGTATACCACACCACACATTTAGTGACCAATGATTTTGGTTTTGAACTTCTCGTAGCCAAAATGGATTATCAATGGCGTAATAGTGCATATTATGCCGATTTACAGCCCCATTACTTTTAAACGTCGCCTCATCGGAAAACATTATGGAGCACAAAAGTTGTTATTTAATTGCAGCCGTTGATTAATGATATTGCAGAATTCAATTCGTCTTGTAAAATCCTTTCTCGCAATTCTTGATGAAGCTCAATGTGATAGGGATGGTACTTCAGCGTTGTTCGATTCACGTGATTTGGAGGTATCACATATCGTCGCTAATGTTCTAGAACTCACTTGAGGATTTTCTTGAATATTTAATAATATTTCAAGTTCTTTTTCTTCATTAGCTGCCCTTTTATTAACAACTTTACGTTTGAAGTATTTAACACTACCGCTAGAATCAAATCTATCCATCAAATTTTCCAAGCCAACAGTAGTAGGTATTCGACGTTCAGGATATTTCATTTTGTAGATTCGTTGTGCCGATAAAGGGTTTTTCAGCCTCGCCCAACATGTATATCATATCAATTAATTCATTTGTCGAATAATCCATAATTGATAACAAGTTAAATGCGAAAACGACAAATTTAATATGTGTTTATTTTGACAAATAGGGAAACCTTTGTAACGAATGTAAGCCGTTTTGAAAAGAAGTTGAAATGAATATTAAGCTGAGTGAATAGTTTGCATTCCTGCTTCATGCAAAAATCTGGATCGTGGCGTGCTTTGTTGTAGGTTTAAAAACAAGTGAAACCAACTTGTCTTATATTACCATGCACTTCTTCTGTACGGGTTGGTATACATTTGACCGTTAGCAAAAGTACTATTTCAAATTTGCTAATTAGCTAATAATACTTACGAAATTCTTACTTACATTACCTGATTGTATTCAAATAAATTCTTGGTCTAATACCCATATTTTTAATTTTGGTAAGTAATATTACTATATTAAAAACTGTTGCACGAGTGGATAATTAGAAAATGCGCTAAGACTAACTACTTCGTACCATTGTATGTTGGTACACTAGCCACACTTACTGTATCCGAGAGATACTACTACGTTAAGAACAGGTGCACTAGTGGATAGTTAGATAATGTGCTAAGACTGTCTCGCTTCCTCATTTAGAAATAGTTTTCTTTAAACGTTGTTTACCATCCAGTTGGTTGCCTAAGTCACAGTTAACCTACCCGAGAGACACTAATATATTAAGAATTGGTGAACCAGTAGATAATTACAGAATGCGCTAAGACTAACTGATTCGTTTCCTTATTTATACATTTTCTTTAAACTTATCGTATGTTGGTTACCTAACTCAGAGTTTACGTATCTGAGAGACACTACTATGTTAAGAAGTGGTGCACCAGTGGTCAATTAGGAATACGGTACTACTAACCGTCTCCCTTCATCATTTAGAAATTTCCTTTAAACGTTTTTACCATTGTGTGTTGGTTGCCTAAGTCACAACTAACCTATCCGAGAGACATTCCTTTGTCAATGATAGTATTTAGACACATCTGATACATTCATGTGGAAATAGTAATTTAATAAAAGATTTTAGGATTGATTACAGTAACAAAAATATCTACTATAAAAGCTTTGGGACCGAAAAAATATCGGCCTATTTCCATAGTTTTTGCTTTTGTAGCGCGATGTTTCGGAAGCGAACTCTGATTCCGTCTTCAGACTTCTTAACCTGATAAGGACGGAATTCATAGTCCGCTTTCCAAACGTTGCGCTACAAAGCAAAGACTGTAGAAATAGAGCGATGAACTCAACTAACTCATAAATATCAAAATGCATACTTTCAAGTTTATAATTCGTTAATAAGATAATTCTTTCTTGGGTTTGAGATCGTGTATTTTTATTTATATTTTGTGTAATTATTTTGCAGTTATTGTTATCAGTAAATTATAATAGTTTTAAAAACTGCCATAAATACATGAAATAAAAAAATTCAAAAACCAAGCCTGCTATAATAGTTAGCGAAGAAACATTTAACATTAATTTCAAAGTGGTATTTGCAGCTGAAAGCTTCTTAAAATCTAGTGAAATCGCAAGAAGTGTAAAAAAGAAATTATTTTTGTTACTACTTAAAAGCTGCAATTGTGATACATAGATAACAGAATGTGTACATTTAATATTATGTTAATTTTAATTGTACAGGGTGTCCCAACGATAGAGTAAAGTAAGTTTATGCTTAACTAGAATTATTTGTGTAAATATTGTATGGACCATGGGGTAGAGGTAAGAAGTGTGCATTTTTTTAAAACATTGGAAGTTATACAGGGTGTCCCAGAAAAGCAAGACGTGAAAAAGTAT
Organism: Vesta saturnalis; assembly: GCA_036346205.1. NCBI lineage: Eukaryota > Metazoa > Arthropoda > Insecta > Coleoptera > Lampyridae > Vesta > Vesta saturnalis. The sequence continues at coordinate 278,633 of JARFJB010002223.1, forward strand.
AATTTTTTTAAATAGAACACCCCGTATTTGATTTTAGTTTTTAATTCTACGTGTCCATACAAACATATTTTGTCATACAAAAGATTGGCTGAAAGTTTTTAGTTCTTGAGATATTCGCGTTTAAAGATTATTATGGTCATTTTCGTGGGGTTGATGAATGGACCATTGTTCCGTTATTTCACAATAAAAAAAATTGATATTTCGTGTGAAAAATGAGTGATATTATACTAACGTTTAGACCGAGTAGTATTTCTAATTTTCTCAACAAGGTGTTTGTTATAACCATTCAAATTTGAAAATTCTCAAATTAAAAAAAATCAGTTTTTTTTAATTGCACACCCTATATATTTTTATTTCATTTTATTCGGGATTAAAAAATCTATCATTTAGAATGTAGAATTAAAAACTAAAATCAAATACGGGGTGTTCTATTTAAAAAAATCAAACTTTTTCACGTCCTGCTTTTCTGGCACACCCTGTATAACTTCCAATATTTTAAAAAAATGCACACTTCTTACCTCTACCCCATGGTCCATACAATATTTACACAAATAATTCTAGTTAAGCATAAACTTACTTTACTCTATCGTTGGGACACCCTGTATATGTTAAATCATTGCAATGCTGTGATAACATACTTCAATGGTAAAGTATTTACTTCCAGGTCTGAGAATAACACAGCCAACAACCTAGTCATATCAAAGTTAATATTAAAATTAAGATGTCTATTTTTAATTACACCCATAACCAAATATACGACGAGACTATCTATCTATTTAGAATTTAATTTTAACCTCGTTTACGATGTTATGTTGGTTGCTAAATCACAGTTAACGTATCCGAGAGCCATTCCTTTATCCGTGATAGTATTTAGCCACATTTAAAACATCAATGTGGAAAAAGCAAAGCTTTCAAGATCGATTACAATAACAAAAATATTTAGTTTCAAAGCTGTAGGATCAAAAAAATATTGCAAATTCATTGTACAAGCACACTCACAAATATCACGATTACCATTTATAAATCTTTGGGGTTTGAAATCGTGTACTTTTCTTTATTATTTGTACAAATTTAAACGTTTAAATAACAATTACAGCTACTGTGCTCAGTTAACGATAGTACTATTAAAATATTAATTAAGCTCTCAAATAAATATGTGAAATATTGTTACTCAACTAAAGAATCTAATTTTATATTAGTGAAGTTTAGCTAGATCTCTAATAGATTAAATCTTAATAAACTGTTTTAAAAATGACAAATCAGTAGCGTCCAAACAAATGAAGTGTAACAATAAAAAATGCCATAATCAGAAAACCAATTTAAAGAAATTTTAATAAAGTCCAAAGTTGTAAAAAATTATTTGAATATGGTAGAAGCATTTACAGAAAACACTTATTAAAGGTTTAATTAATCATAAATCTAACAAGGAAATGATTTTTGTTACTACCTAAAGATTGTCATTGTTATGATACATTAAAAACGGGATGTGTATACTTAATATTATTTTAGTTTTAATTACATATGTTAAATCATTGCAATTCTGTGATATACTTCACTGGTAAAGAATTTACTTCCAGGTTTAGGATTAACTCATCAAACCTATCCTACCAAACGTTGAAATTGAAACCACTATGTGTTATTTTAATTTAATTTAAACGAAGCGTGTTGTTAATTATTTATTTATTATGAATATATTAACAAGTAATATTTAACAATTGCCGCTTGTGCTTTATGATGCAAAATTGGAAAGGCAATGCTTGAACATCCCTTAGTTAGTTAACAAAATGGCAACATACGAGTAAAGCCTTCTCTTAAATTTTATTTCTTATTTTCATAATTGTATTTAGTTTTTCCATTTTATTAATAGCAATGATCTAGTGTAAACAACAAAATATACTTTAAAAAACGCTTAAACACTGCACTTGTGTATTAGGAAATGTTAACGATAGTATAGCCGACAAACCGTAACTAAATCTAGAATAACTACACCACTTATTAATTGTAATACATAATCAATATTAATTTACTCTGTCATTTGTAACTGAGTAGCTTGTTTAAGGAATTGTATATTTTTATACATTAATCCAAAAAAATTCCGTATTCCGTTGCATGTCACAAACTAACGGAAAATAAATTATTAATCCATATCTACACGTATATGATCAGAAAGTAATCATCAAGGATTATTAGGGATTTATATATCTAAAAAAATTAACATCAATCACATATGTAAATTGAAAGATTGGGTCAATTTATTAATCAACGGTGAATTCGTAAATTTAAATTAGCAACTTTCACAAGTAAAATAAGAGTAAAAGAGAAAAAATAATTTTTGATTAAGAACGTATGTTTTTGCAAAAATTTGTGTAAAATTAACAAGAATTTATTTTCAGCTAGCAAAATCCCATGTAAAAAAGTTATTCATTTGTTCGTATTTTATCAAATGTGTTCTGAAATTTTAGCACAATTTAAAATTCAAATTATTTATAAAGCTATCTTCTTAGTTTGAAAACTTTTACTTAAGCGCGTTAAAATTTTGTCAAATTATTAATTGTGCCCTATTCATAATGATTAACAAACATTTTACACAAATTTTGAAAGTTACCTGTGCAGACTACATAGGTTAATTTAGCAAGCTTTGAACATAATTAAAGCCTAATTAAATTTGGTACGATATAAATAGATCCACTTATAATAGAAACACGAAGCCAAATGTTTGAAAAACAAAACAAACATAAAACTTACGTTTAGCTTCCACTACATCAGATTTAAATATAAGGAGTGCAACCATTGCGAAGAATGATACGAAAGCTCCATTAGACCAATTCATTTTGATATTAAATTAATATATTTTAGAGTTCGCGTAATAATGTATAATAAACGACACGGAAATATAAGCCAGGTGTTTATAGAGAAAAGTCTGGTTTGAAATGGACGGGAATGTTTCGTGTGCGCCTTTTCATTTAAAGTTGCGCCTTGCGCGCGTTAGAACTTAGTTTCCCCCTCTTGATTTTTCTCCCAAGCTTTTCCAATACCAATGAGAAAATTTATGTATACGTAAAGGAATCATTAAATAACGTTTAACAATGACGTTATGCTTTGATCACCACCACTTTTCTAAATAATATCGATACTGACATATTACGTTATTCACTTCAGTTCCGTAAAACAAAAATTAAAGTTGCGTTATTAATCATAAATTCTAATTCAGAGAGTTCAATCACCCATATATCTTATGTTTATCAATTTATCTAAGCAGTAATGAATAAAAATCATAAAATATGTTGAAAGTTTCTTCGTTTTCGTTTTTACCTTCCAACCTACATAACACATGACGGTATAGAAGGTTATGCGATCGACTGTTTTTCACTATTGCTAAATCGACTAATTAGCTCATTTTACAACTTGTGGCCAAGTTTCGCCAAAATCGGTCATGATGTCAGGATGTGTCTGTGTGGGTGTACCCACAATAACTCCAGAACGATAATACCTACGTACTTTTTTTTACTTAAGTTTGCTTTCATTGGGTTTGGAGCTGATTAGATTCTGGGAGAAATCCAGCAGAGGTTGGGGGAGGGGGGAGGGGGGTTATTAGAGTTAGTTTTTGGTTTTTAACAAATATATGTAAAACAGCTGAATATTTCAAGGATATAAAAATACATTGAAATAGATTTTAAACATATTAATTAACTATGTTCCATCCAATTCTTTGATACGACACATAATTGAGCAGTAAAAAAATTCCTAAGGTAGAATTTCAGAAATATAAAGAAACTTTAATTTTACATCAATTTTCTTTATGAAGTTTTTTAATGTAAAAAGAAATAAATGTAAAAAATAAATAAATATGAATGAAAATACTGAAGCTGTGTTATCGATACTTTTATACAAGCGGACGGCTTTGGTATTTCGTTAACATGTATTTACGTCTATTAATCTCTGACATAAGTTTTAAACGTCTTTGTGACATAGATGATTGTTTTATTTTGTACAGTGTTGCCTGTTTTCTATATGAAATTAAAATAATTACATTTCTTTTATTTTAAGTTAGCACCTAGATTCTATTAACCTCTGTTTGACATGAAGTTTTAATCGTCCGTTCGACATGGATTATTGTTTGTTAGTTTACATTGTTACCTATTATGGTAGACAACTTTTTATAACATAGATTGCATAAATGTCCTAAAAAAATGTTATTAAAGTAATTTCATTTCTTTTAATTTTTATTTTGTAGGTTGGAAGGTCGTGTGGTGTTCCACACTAAATATTTGTTTTTACAATGTTTCCTGTTTTCGTTATAAAAGTATTTTATATTAAACCTCTGCCTGACATGAAGTTCTAAACATTTATTTGACATAGACTATTGCCTTTGTTTTTTACAATGTTGCTCATTTACGTAATAAACTTATAAAAGAGGTTGTATAAATATCGCACACGCACACGCACACACACATGCACACGCATACGCCCACGCACACTCACACGAATACGCACACGCACCCGCACACGCACACGCACACTCACAAGCACACGCACACGCACACGCACACGCACACGCACACGCACACGCACACGCACACGCACACGCACACGCACACTCACACACGCACATCCATACGCATGTAGACGTCCGCGTCTGCGTCTGCGTCTGCGTCTGCGTCTGCGTCTGCGTCTGCGTCTGCGTGCATCTGCGTCTGCGTCTGCCTCTTCGTTTGCGCCTGGCTTTGCTTCTGCGTCAACTTCTGTGTCTGCGTTTGCGTCTGCTTCTGCGTCTTCGTCTGCGTTTGTGTCTGAATATGTGTCTGTGTCTGCTTCCGTGGCAACGTCTGTGTCTGTCTCTGTCTGTGTCTATGTCTGTGTCTGTGTCTGTGTCTGTGTATGTGTCCGTGTTCGTGTCTGTGTCCGTGTCCGTGTCCGAGTTCGTGGCCGTGTCCGTGTCCGTGTCCGTGTCTGTGTCCGTGTCCGTGTTCGTGTCCGTGTCCGAGTTCGTGTCTGTGTCCGTGTCCGTGTCCGTGTCCGTGTCCGCGTCCGTATCCGTGTCCATGTCCGTGTACGTGTCCGTGTCCGTGTCCGTGTTCATGTCCGTGTCCGTGTCCGTGACCGTGTCCGTGTCCGTGACCGTGTCCGTGTCCGTGTCCGTGACCGTGGCAGTGTCCGTGTCCGTGCCGTGTCCGTGTCCGTGTCCGTGTCCGTGTCCGTGTCCGTGTCCGTGTCCGTGTCTGTGTCCGTGTCCGTGTTCGTGTCCGTGTCCGAGTTCGTGTCTGTGTCCGTGTCCGTGTCCGTGTCCGTGTCCGTGTCCGTGTCCATGTCCGTGTACGTGTCCGTGTCCGTGTCCGTGTTCATGTCCGTGTCCGTGTCCGTGACCGTGTCCGTATCCGTGCCCGTGTCGTTTGTCTGTGTCTGTGTCTGTCTGTCTGTGCCTGTGTCTGTGTCTGTGTCTGTGTCTGTGTCTGTGTCTGTGTCTGTGTCTGTGTCTGTGTCTGTGTGTGTCTGTGTCAGTGCCTGTGTCTGAGTGTGTGTGTGTGTGTGTGTGTGTGTGTGTGTCCCTTTCTCCCCCTCTCCCTCTGCGCCTGCGTCTGCATCTGCGCATATATATATATATATATATATATATATATATATATATATATATATATATATGAGGTGAGATTCAAAAAGGCGAAAATCAATTATGTCAAAATTTCAAAAATATATTCCATACGAAAGTATGGCCATCTTAAAGATCACTATGAAGGTATATTTGCAAATCAATTTATGGAATAGGTATTCAGGTGAAGATAGTTTACTTACTATTAAGTCACCCTTGTCGAAGACAGAATATCGCATTTTGTGTGTCTTTGTTATAAAATATGTCAATTTTGAACTGACATACAAAGATAAACAATTAAGTTTTCATACTTTCATAGTGCCCAGAAGGTATAGCAATGAAGGATTTTTAGATAAGATTAAATTACTTGGAGTTTGTAATAATTATGCTTCTGCCCCAGACCGTCTGTACCGCCAACGTTTTCCTCCTAAGCGACACCCTAATCATAAAAGTGCTGTTGAAATTCGTGTATTTAAAATTGGATGTTTTGCTACTAACATGACTTATGTTGGTCGAGCTAGACAGCTCTCATAGCAACAGGATGAGCAATTACTCTATGACACTGAAGAATATCCGTACTAGGATCTTGAAAAGCAATCGACATCATCGTCGCAGTACTATTCCCAGATTCATTCCAAGAGAAAATCTGTGTCCTTATCACTTACAGCCGGTTCAAAAATTGCATCCTGGGGATAGTGAGTTGTGCTTACTATTCTGCTTGGATACAAATGAAGACCTTTTTAAGCAAATATTGTGGAGTGATGAGACCCATTTTAATCAACATGCGATGTTTAACCAACACAACTTGCACAGCTGGAGTTATGAAAATCAACATCAAATTAGATAATCACATAAGTGTGCTGAAGTGTAAATGTGTGGATTGGTCTGTTGGGCAGTGACATAATAGGCAGAAAATGTCTGCCTAGAATATTAACGGCAAACAGTTATGTAAATTTTTGCGTAAACACATTACCTACCTTTTTTAGAAAATATTCCTTTATTGCAATGCCAAACTATTGTGCATCAACGTTATTAAGCGCCTGCTCACTATTCTCATAATGTTCAAGAGATATTATATCGGCGATTTCCCGATAAATGGATGGTTCACAGAGAACCTACATCTTGGCTACGCACGTCCCCAGATCTCAACCCAATATACCTTTTGGCATTGGGGTTACTTGAAAAATGCGGTATATATATATATATATATTTTTTTTTTTTTTGTTAGTTTGCTCATGCTTATGGTGTTAGAAATTACTTATTTTAGCTTTTGTGTATCTTGTCGTGGACTGTTCAGGAGTCCTTCTCCTCTTCAGCCCTGGTTATTCAATTGTTGTTGGTGTTGCGATGTTTTTGTTATTGTATTGTGTACAATCATGAGGTGCGGTAATTTTTGGTAATAAAAAAAAAAGAAAAAGAGATTTAATTTTTGGATGTGATTTTGAGGCGGGTGTTGTGTGGTGATGCTTTGGATTGGTGTGTTCGTTGTGTGGGCTGTCCTGTTGTCGCTAGGTTGCTTATCTGGAATAAAAGAAATATGTGTTAGTAAAGTGTAACACTGTCGATATTTACAGAACAGAGATTATGTAATTAAAAAATCGATACTAGATACTTATCTCGGGCGCCAGACTTCGATCCGGACCGTCGTGTGTTTACCCTAAAGGGGTAGCCACCTCCTGACTGTGTGAGAGGAAAACCCCCCACAAGTCAGTCGCAGATTCCACCTTAGCGAGTGCCTCTGCCACCTTACGGATGACAGGTAGGGCCTTCTTCATATTGAGCCCTCCGAGGAAGGTCAATAGGTAGTCGAACCCTAAGGCAGATTGATCGGGCGGAGTAACGGGAGCGGCGGGAGCCACTCGGTACTTCCGCCTTCTCAGCCTTGCCTGCCGTCGCACGGGCGTAGCTGACTCGGTCCGAGTCGAGGAGGGCGCCGGCGGTGTCCTCTTCGGCGGTCGCTGCGGTGCTTCCATCTTCTTCCGTTGCGGAGGTCGAGGAACTTCGGGCATCCACGGTAGCTTCGGGTGGTCCCCACCGCAGTTAACGCACTTAGCCCGGTCGGTACGGGGTAAAGTGCATTGACTGCTGTGGTGATCACCGGCGCACTTCACACAGCGTGCTGCCGCCCTGTAGCAACGCTGTGCGTGGCGGAAACCCCGACACCGGTGACAGTGCCCAATGCCGGATTTCCGCAGGAGGTCTTCTACGGTGACACGGAGGCGGGTGACGTACTTCACCTCCCGGATCCTCTTCTTGTCCTCCTCGCTCGGTAGGTGTACCAAAACCAGGGGGATCGCGCGGCCGCGCTGCGTCATCCTAAAACAAGAAACTGTATTAATCCCTTGTGTCGTCAAATCGGAGCTTACATCCGCTTCGGATAGCTCTACGGGCACGCCACGTATTACTACCTTGGCAAGACGCTCGCTCCTTGCCTGATAGGTGTGGTACTGCGTACCACACTTATCGAGATACCTCATCAGCCTGTCTTGGCCCTAGAGTGAGGCAGGCTGTATCCGATTCCCTCGAAGGTCGCCTTGGCCCTGGTGAAGGCGATCTTCTTCCGGTCTAGTTCGCGGAGAAAGCAACCCAGTTCTCCTCTGACGAAGGATTACCGGGGTACTTTCTCCCTGGTCTCTGCTGCGGCGGTCTGCTCCATCGCTGTGGCGGTGTCCGTGTACTGCTCCAGGGCGTGGTACACGTTGCTCGTCGGTGGCGGCGTAGGCGGGCGGACGGTCATCTTCTTCGGCCTCTTCTTCTGCGCCACGAAGTCATCGGGGCTGGTGGATCCAGGACGGGGGTCCTCGCTTCTTCTCTCTTCGGCGGCTACGGCGGCGGCGGCTTGCGGCGGCGGTGCTGCTCTTGTTGTTGCCTCGGCTAGCGGGGCGAAGTCTTCTGCGGGCGGAGCTGTCTTCTTCGGCCTTCTCCTCTTCTGAGCGGTGGCGGCTGGTGGCGCGTCGCTTCTGGCGCCCTTCCATTTTTTTGCTTAAAATATGCGTATTACTCAACCCAATCGTCGACCGAAATTTCAAATTTTTAGCGAGTGTGAGTAGTAGTTCCGTTGTCACCCTATATATATATATATATATATATATATATATATATATATATATATATATATATAGGTGGCCAACGGATTTATCTTAGCAACCGCGCATCCTACATCATTGGGAAAAAAAATTTATTGACAAATGTTGCTATGAGAAATCGTCGTAAAATATTTAGAAGTTCCAAAAATCACCACTAGAGGGCGAAATTGGCAAGTCAACATACAAAATCTTAAAAATTTGAGATTTAAGTATAACCAACGTATATGAAATATGCGATATTATTAATCTACGTATTTTTCGCTTCAAATTTTCTCAGAACAATTTTCACCTAGGTATTATAATAACAGCAGGATTGAGGTTATGAGTACAAAATATTTATTTGACCTTAATTTCGGATTCCGCCAACCCAATTTTACATCATATGCTTCATTGTACAGATAAATGTCTCCTCTTTTAAGTTCATTAAGGAATATTTTTATATTAATTCTTTAAAAGAATAAAAAATTTAAAATAAAAGAAAGTTTATTTCTTCAATTCTTCAATGATGTAGGATGCGCGGTTGCTAAGATAAATCCGGTGGCCACCCTTATTGGATCACCCTGTGTGTATATATATATATATATATATATATATATATATATATATATGAATTTTTTAACGTTATATCGCTTATATATTGATTATGAAATGTTAAACAACCCTCAAATTGGATAGGAGTAAATGTGTTATAATAAAAGCTAAAGACAACAAAATTATAATATGATAAATGTATCTTTTGATTGTACAAAATAAAAGTTATAATTACTCTTATCTCAGGGTCGTTGTGAGGTGCCCATATAATTAAATTATTATGATCAAAACACTAGCTTCTTTGAAGCTGGTCATACTGTCAACTAATCACTGGACGAGATCTTTGTTGAAAATTGAATTTAAGCATAAATTTGTGTTTTGCAAAAACGTACTTGTTTCAAGTCCAAAATAAATGTTTCCAACTTTCATATACAAACTACTTGAAACATTTTAATTCCTTTATGAAAATACAAAGCTTTTATCAAATTATTTTAATTACTTTTTTTTAAATAATAGGATTATAAACTTCACCAAATTGTGATAATCAAAGAAGGATAAAATGAAGAATCTGAACACTTGTCATTTATATTTTAACTGGTTTTCTTTAAATGTAACCCAACTCGCACAGAAAATTTTGATAACTGAAATTCAATTTTCTTACCAAATCCTTTCCGTTTTGTACAAGTGGCAAAATTATATACAATCCTAAAGAACACCAAATTAACAATATACAAGTTTCAAATTTATAATCTGCAAATTCCAAATTTATATAAACATCCCGCAATTATCTTGCGTTCCTAAATTAATTCTTCTTTATCCAAAATCCTTTTATTTTATAAACCAACATTTTCAATACTTGTTCAACTTTCCAATCGTTCGCCAAATTTATTATTGCTTCTTCAAAAATTTAAATTTTTACAGAAAATTCAAAATTACAAAATATCAAACTCCAATTAAAAAATTATCAATCCCGAATTTATACAAACCAGTTTTTTAATTATTATTAGGTACTACAATGGATGCTCCACTAATATCAAGTTGGAATTACACACTTTTAATAATAGGACAGAGAAGGTAAGGCACGTCCCCTGTACCAATATGTATTATCATCTGTCTTTTTCAAAAACAAAAAGCAAACCACCGCCTAAGAACCTAAATCTGTTTTCATAAAACTTTCCCACGCAATTTTGATATTTTATTATTTTTATTCTTTTAAGCTTCCAGCCTGAAATGAATTTAGGTTATTTTCTAAAATAATAATTTAGGTAAGGGTTCTTGTATTAAAATGAACGTAGGTTAAACTTCTTTTGTCAAAGTCAAATTGACATGATTTAAAATCAAATTTACACCATCCACATATCTTAAAATAATAACAAATTTAAAAAGGTAAATTTGCAAAGTTAAAATTAAGAACTGTTAGGACCAATAAGAAATATAATTTCACTCATTTTTCTTAAATCAAATATAAAAAGCAAAATTTAAATTTTGTAACCAATTTCCATATAAGTAACCTAAAATGTCATTGTTATATATATATATATATATATATATATATATATATATATATATATATATATATATATATATATATATATATATATATATATATATATATATATATATATATATATATAAGTGTGTGTGTGTGTGTGTGTGTGTGTGTGTGTGTGTGTGTGTCTGTGTGTACAGGGTGTCCGAAAATTATGCGCATGGGGGTTATTCTACTCGATAAATTGATATCACGTTTCTAAAATAACGGAGAAATAAGGCATTAAAATTTGAGTTTTTGAATGTTATTTTTTAAGAATTATTTTGTGACTGAATAGATTTTCTTGAAATTTGGAATACACAATTTATTACATTATTGTACCAAATTTGATGCAAATATATCAATTCCAGAGGACCTATTTTACACTTAACCTAAGTATTATGATCCATATCTTTTTTATTTGAATTCATTTTTTAATTTTCTATGCATTCATTTAAAGAGAAGCAAATATTCTTTGAAAAAGGTTCCCTCGCTGCGTGACAATAAAATGAACTCTTTATTATTACATTTACAAAGCGTGCCATGGATAAATACATTTAACAAAAGGTACTATGGATAAAACATAAGAATTGCTTAAGAAAGTAACAAATACTTCATTCACAACTATCAACAACA
>JARFJB010002223.1:292500-630214 GCA_036346205.1 Vesta saturnalis
TCCAAACGGTAACTTAGGTAACACTGGTAACTTATGTTAGTAAATATGGCGACAATAATTGCATCGGGAGCTATTTTAATTATTTCATTTCAGTGTTGGAAAAGCCGGTTTTATGTCTTTTACAAAAAAATTTATTTACAGAAGATAGCACTCACTTTTGCTGAAAAATGCCGACCCTTAAAAAAGAAGGGGTTACTTGGGAAAATTTAAATTAACGAGCTTAAACTAGAAGAGATTAAAAAACTGATAAATCTGGAAAAGACTGGTCCGAAAGGGATAAACAACAGATACGAAAAAGTTTGGAGGAAAAAACGAAGAAAATGGAGACAAGTAAAACATGACTTTTCCCGTTGTCGCTTAGCTGTCTTTATAGATTGTGCTCCCCTTCCAAGTCTCAACCAGATGTTCAACAACCTTCCAATGCATCTGGGGTCTGAAAGAAAGGAGGGAGAGACAGAAGTGCGGCTTATAAGAAAGGAATCAAAACTTGAAAAAGAGTTAAAAACGACTTCAATAAAAATAAATGAACATCAGCAGCGAATTCATCATTTGAAAGAAAAACAAGAACCTTCAAATTCTCCAAAGACAAAATTACGCAAGGTTGAAAGGTTCCAGAACCTATAGAAATAAAATTGCTTACCAAGCAAACCTTCCTTGATGAAATGAATAATAAATACCTGAATGCCAACAGTAAAAAGATTAATTAGCGTTTGGTACAAGTGGCAACAGGACAGCGCATGCACAAGTGTAGAATCAAAGCTTGGATGATGTGCTTACGATAAACGGTCAGATGAGGAAGAAAACGTGTACATAAGTGTAGTATAGATATTAGGTTATTTTCTGCAGAAACGATAACAGCGCACAAACTCCAGGAAAAAAACGGACCATTACTTTCCATGGCGTGAAGAAACAAAAGCGACTTCAAAACGACAACTTGGAGAGTCGCCATATGAAATATCTTAGAGTTCCAAGTGGCAGTATATAAACAATTGGGTAATCTCTCGTATGAAAATCGTTTATATGTCGAAACTATAACAAAAGTAAGTAAGATAGGAAACTTTTGGAACACCCCACAATTCCAAGGTCCCACATTTCCAAGGTTACCACAATTTTAAGGTTCCACTGGATGAAAGTCGCGAAACAAGTAGGTCATGTGTATACTACTTTCCCAAGGTTGCACATGTACATGATTACCACAGCTCCAAGGTGAAATATCATACGCAGGTTACTAACACTCAACACATTCTCAAGGCTGTATGCTCACTCTACCTACTCAGACACCCATCTCAATTTTTCAAGGCTTGCTCATGTAATTTTGTACACTTCTCTGATAGCACACTTAGAACCAAAATAAAAAAAGATAATAATACCCTAATATATTTATTTCTTATATGTACAAATGTATTTAGTATATTATTCAGATATATGATTTTCTTTAGGAATAAAACATTTTGATTTAGTACAAGTGCAAATGGTCCTTTCCACTTTTGTATCATAACACCTGCGTGGACGTGTTGCAAGTAATTGAGCGTACGTGCAGTGTGGTGCCCATCGGAGATGTTCCTGTAGCTGAGTGTCAGATGACCACCATTGGTTTATTCGAACTCCACATATGAAGCATTCAACTGTATCGTCTGAAGATGCTCCTCTAGAGGACTAGCAGATGTTCATCAGCGGTACATGATGGTATACCATCACAGTATCATTCGGCATCAATGTTACTGCGAATTAAAACCAATTCTTGTCTGATGTTCAAAATCACTTTATTGTAATCTTCCGCAAAGCCAAGTAGCATTCGCAAAAATGGACACAACCATTAAAATACCCTAACGCATTTGTTAGTGTGCTATTTGAGGTAGGAAACCAACCCACATTTTTATGGCGAGCGAGGTCGTTGGGTGTCAATGATACCAATCTTTTCATTGTAGACGTTAATCAAACCTTCGTCACGGAATCTACCACTATTCAATTCATTTCGTATCTAATTTCATGGAATAAAAATGCATTGCCATTATTAACAAACCGCGCGGTGTTAGAGATAGCACCATCCTCACTCAGCAATCTTCCCTCTACGTAGACATAATTTTCTGATGGTAAAGTGCACATGTCAAGACTTTGCAAGTATGCTATATTCTGCGCTGTCAATGCTTTGAGCGTTAACCGCTTACTAACTTTCGGATTTCCACACTTCGATATTTTATAGTTCACCTTGCTGTGGTTACACGCACATGTGTTACCGCCTCATCATATTTTCTTTAAGTGTAATCCTATCGTTATGACTTCACCGTTAAAATTGACGCGGTCTCCATCTTGGTCTACTATTAAAATAATAACAAATTTAAAAAGGTAAATTTACAAAGTTAAAATTAAGAACTGTTAGGACCAATAAGAAATATAATTTCACTCATTTTCTTAAATCAAATATAAAAGCAAAATTTAAATTTTGTAACCAATTTCCATATAATAATAAAAATATTATTGCTATATATATATATATATATATATATATATATATATATATATATATATATATATATATATATATATATATATATATATATATATATATATATATATATAAAAGGTGACCCAAACTCGATGGCCTGAAAACAGCTGATTCCTCTGGCCAAAAGGAACAAAAATTGTTAATACAGGGTGTGTCTATTGTTGATGAGTTTCAAGATGTTAACTTTTTTAATTTTTTCTATTTCGTGGAATTATTTTTAAATCACGCTGTATCTTCCAAACTAGAAGAGTTACAAGAAAACACATTTGGAGAAATTTGTAGAAGATGAAATTGCCTTAATGAATATTGAATTCATTCGAGATAAGCTCATCATTCAACATTTTTAATGACATAATGAATTCAGAAATGATTTTTTTTTTCAAATCCCAAGACAAATTTCCAAGACGAATATTTTTCCAATAGAGATGGATTTGATACATGGCCGATAAAGGAAAAACTTCCTTTTGTCATAAGCTTCACAACGATATGAAAAAAACTTATGGTTGACGTACTAATTACTGAATTGTTACAGGAATACACCTCAGGAAAAACTTTTAGAGCATAAAATTACCTTCAAAAATATGGTAGAGTAGATGAGAATTGACGATTTGTCCCTCACTTTTCAATCAATCTGTAAATTTACGGCAAGAAATACGTCTCCTTTACTGATATCTTTTCATCACCGTAGCAACGACTTGACATTAGTAAGTTAGTTGTCAAAATTTGTTTGCTATTATAGTTTTGCTGATTTCAATACGAGTTCTTTCTGTTGTAGTGATACTGTAATTTAGTTTTTCAGTCGTTCTTGTTCTTGTTATTATTATTGTTCTTGTTCGTGTTCGTGTTTTCCTTCCTGAGTCATGTTTTCAAATGAAGAATATGCCGATATTCATTATTATTATAGTGTTGCCCAAGGGAATACGAGTGAGGCTGCTAGACTGTATGCAGCTGCTTTCCCAAGAAGAATTCATCCAGAAAGGAGAGTTTTCTCTAAAGTACACACTGCTCTAAGAGAGAGAGGATCTTTTAGGATCCTGAGAGATCAAGAGGAATTTCATAATGTTGAGAAGATTGACGACGTAATCCAGCATTTCGAAGCAAATCCTAAGACTAGCTTGCGGCGGTCATCCAATGTATTGCAGATGCCACGGGAAACAATACGGAGAACTCTTAAGGCTGACGGAAACGTGCGTATCACGTGACGGGAGTTCAAGAACTTTTAGATGGAGATCTAGGTCGGCGGAGTTTTGCCAATGGTATCTCAATTCAGTTAGGAATGATCGAGATTTCCAAAAAGCAATCTTGTGGACGGATGAGGCCACCTTTACAAGGTCAAGCATCTTCAATATCCATAACACGCACGTCTGGGCACATGAGAACCCACACACTATGAGACCAAATAGCTTTCAACACCAGTTCAAAGTTAATGTTTGGGTTGGTTTACTCAACAATCAACTTATTGGTCCATATATTCTGCCAGATAGAGTCAATTCAGTGAATTTTTTGAATTACCTTCAAGAAAACCTCCCTGAATTGATGGAGGAGGTTTCATTGGCAACAATAGCAGATATGTGGGTTCAACTTGATGGTTGTCCTGCCCACTACGGAAGAGGTGTGACAGATTGGATAAACGAACATAATCCCCAACGTTGGATTGGAAGAGGTGGTACACTGGCGTGGCCTCCAAGATCTCCAGATCTCACCCCTCTGGATTTCTTCCTCTGGGGATCTCTCAAGGAATTGGTCTACAGCACTCAACCAACAACCAGGGAAGAGCTTATTGAAGCAATTCATAGATCAAGTCGGCTGATAACACAGAGACAAATTGCTTCAGCGACAGATTCAGTACAAAGACGGAGTGTCCAGTGTATAGCAGCAAACGGCAGTAATTTTGAAGCCCCTTTTTGACAATTGAATAAAAGGCTCGAAAGTACTTAATTTTGGCCACAGGAATCAGTAGTTTCAATTTAACCATCGAGTCCTGGTCACTCAACATTGTTATTATCTATTAATGGATTTGATTGTGGTACCTCGATTAAATCTTGAGATTTAAAAAAAACTCATTTGTGAATTCATTATTCCATTAAAAATGTTGAATGATGTGTTTGTCTCGAACCAATTCAATATTCCTAAAGTTAATTTTATGCTCATTTCTGAATTCATTATGTCATTAAAAATGTTAAATGATGAGTTTGTCTCGAATGAATTCAATATTCTTTAAGGCAATTTCATCTTCTACAAATTTCTCCTAATGTGTTTTCTTGTAACTCTTACATATATATATATATATATATATATATATATAGCCATTTCATTCTACAAGATACAGAATTACCTATTAAAAATTATGGCATCACCTTTAACAAAAATCACTACTCAAAACATAGTGGTCTACTAAAAGGAGGTTGTAAACGAAGTATAATCGTCGGTCCATCAGGTTGCGGAAAAATAAATGTTATGATTACCTTATTAGAACATCCAAATGGTTTACTTTTTGAAAATGTTTATGTATACTGCAAATCTCTATATCAGCTCAAATACCAGTACCTACGAAAGTTACTTGCACCTACAAAAAATATCGGGTATTTCGAATACAGTGATAACAGTGACGTTATATCCCCTAGTGGTTCACGTAAAAATTCAACAATGATTTTTGATGATGTAACATGTCATACACAGAATGAAATAAGGGATCATTTCTGTTTTAACAGACACCAAAATAATGATTGTTTCTATCTGTACCAAACGTATTCTTCTATTCCAAAACAGCTCTTAAGCATGTGTATGAAGACCACGTTAATGTAGAAATGCCATTTGATTGATTTAAGGACTTGTATTTCTGTTGTTGGCGTGACAAGTTTGGATTTCTTGTGATTTGATTGTCCCATTGCATTATAAATACTGCACTTGTTATGTAAACGTGCAATAGTAATGGAGGAGCGCTTAGTACAAGACATTTTGCGCGCTGGCAAGAGGTGCAACAAAAATATGCTTGTTTAAAGGAAGATACTGCAATTACGGAGCGTTCAATGGAGGCACACTTTAAATCTATAACACAACCATTGAAACAATCTGTTTACTAAACAAGATGGTTTTTTCGTCAAAGCTGAACCCTTTACATCAGAATTCGGAAAATCTGAGCCTATTGCACATGAAAAGGGGGTTTTGTTACATCATATGCCTAAAACATCTAGAACTTGGAAGGCACCACGTATTCTTGTTCCTGACGTCATTCCAGAAGTTTTATAGGAAACAGTGATTGCTGATACCACACATGATGACGAGAGGGAGATTCCTACTTTACAACAATTGAAATCAGAACTGTTAGCTGCTGGATCTCAACCTGGCCTTTGAGGAGCACCTTAGTTAGAATGAAGGATTAGCGAAATATTATGTGGAAGGTATATTTAGAGATCCCGAAGACGAGTATGATTTAACATACGGTGAACACTTGCTTTCCGAAAAAGAGAAATTTTTTATTGGTGATGCTGAACTAGACTTTGTTGGACAGAATTGTCGCATCGCTCTTCCTGATTCATCATCCTTAGATTGTGATGGAACTCCGAGATTATATGAGCTACTATTTAAAAATCTGCTACGGGATACAAAAAGAGTAATCTGTAGCAATACAACGAGATTTTCCGCCGCACAGACGACCAATCCAAGGAACAAATAGTAGGAAATACGTTGAGATGATTAAACGATTACTTCAACCTAGAAAACGATCCGCTACATCAGCTATTGCACCTCCTACCACAAGATCTCGCACAACTTCTATCTCCAAAAGAGGGGGTGGAATGCAATTATTACGATATAATAACAAAGCGAGGGAGTTTGTACTTTGGAATCATCCCAATAAATTGGTGGATTGGTTGCGGGAGTTATAGGGCTCAATGTCGGCAAGAAATACTAGCAATCACAACGAAATAATATATATAATTGACGAATTACGTAAAGCGAGAGTAATAAAGTAGGATCTCTTGTTATAAACCTGTTACTATGTTCATTTCATTTTATTGTTACAACGACCATCACTGTAGATACTACTGCATATCCAGCACTGATGTCAATAGATAAATTTGGTGGACACCTTCGTCATCAAATGACAATAGATCAATTTGGTAAACATATTGTTCAGCATTCTGATGATCTTCATTAGGAAAATTTTATTTCTTTCTGTGGAATAACTATTAAAAAGAGAATTAGTATCCCTACTTGTATAGTTGACACCTATACCTTTCGCTGTAACGAGGGTACGATAGTGTATTGCAAGTGGTATCATCCAGGTGTCGAGCTAAATATAAATGATAAAAAGTTTGAGCTTGCTAGCGAGGTAATTGGTCACCATATAACAAGGAATGCCGCAATTAGAGTGACTATACCAGAGATTATACAGTTTGCAACTGCCACGATGTTCCATGTAGAATTCGTAGTACAATCCAAATTGATACAATGAGTAAAGCTGGTGTTGATAAAGAACTACATAAGCTAGCAAGAAAATAAGCTGATTTAATAGAAATAATACCTTATGCTCGGGTTAATAAAGGATTTCCGTCCATTTTAGTAGTAATAAATGCATTCTCTAAATATGCCTGCACTTATCCCATCAAACGCAAGAATGGCAAACTCGTTGCAGATGTAATGAATAAACTTTTGTCCGGTATGCAAAGGACGCCTACACATATACAAACTGACATGGGAACGGAGTTTTGTAACGCTAAATTTAAAAAAGCAATGGCAAAATTTAAGGTTAATCATTACAGTAGTTATTCAAACTTGAAGAGTAGCATAGTTGAACATGTAAATCACACTCTTAAAGCAATAATGTGGAAAACATTCACTATGCAAGTGACCTATAAATGGCTATCAATATTCAAGAAAGCATAGAACCACCGGATATAAACCTATAGATGTAACGGAAAAGAATGCCACTGTATTTTGAAACACTTAAAATGTCATAAAGTTCTTCACCGTAAGACGCCTAAATTTAAAGTGGGGGATTATGTACGTATTAGCAAACACAGAAGCATATTCTCCAAGGGTTACACGCCTAATTGGAGTTATGAAGTCTTTCGAATAATAGCAGCGAAACGTTCCAGTCCAATAACTTATACATTATGTGATAGTCGACATGAAGAGATACAAGGACGTTTCTATGAACCAGAAATTCAAAATGTTAAAGATCTTGACATTCACTTGTTGAACGTGTAATACGATGTTAAGAAAGTATGTCACTCGTTAAATGGTTAGGGTTTGATAATTCTCACAACTCATGGATTTCTAACGAAGACATTATATAATACGCTCTGTGCGATTCATTTTATATATTGTAATATTATTATGTAATAAATAATCCTTTTTTATTATTAATACATACAATACTATACACTACTAAAGCGTTTCATACATACGTAATCAAGACGTTGCTTTTCCAGGACTGCTGAAATTATTTGTTGTACTGCACTAACACAATCTACAGCCTTAGGCCACGACTCTGCACTGTAACAACCACATATTGACTAAACATTTATTATTATCCCTTTTTTCGATATGTTCGTTACCCTCAATTATTACTTAACAGCTTTCGCAACTTCTACCTTAATATCAATTTTCTCCTTGGCAAATTCTACAATTTCCATAACACATGCAACATTGAGATCAAACATATCTTGTAATGGAACTATTAACCTGTGTATGTCAACATCAGGCATTTTCGCTGCCGCATTTATTATTCTACTATAAAATGCAGGAAATTCCATAGTAGGTACTAAATCCAATCGGTAACTGACTATCTTAAGAAGTCTCCATAACTGTTCTATAGACTGCCATCCCAAATAGATTTCTGATTCTTCACAACCTGAGATCCGTATAATTTTCTTCTTGTTAATAGTTTCATACGATATCGTTTTCGAACGCATCTTTGTAAGTAGCCATGTCCTTTCAGGTGTGTAGAAATAATTTGTGATTATCCCTTGATTGTCCATAAGTATGTGCCATTCCTGCTTATCAAACACCACTCCATTACTCTTCCATCCACCAAGTTTCACGACTAGTTCAAAATTGAATTGGGGCGATAGACCGACACTAACATACTTCGATTTACTTTTATTTAAAAATACCGCACGTTGTTAATTAAAACATCACGACATCCACTTAAATTCGAAACACTCACAACTTTCGCCTTTTCTACAGCTTGACGTAATATGTTCTCCATTATATACAAAACTGGTTTCACATGTACTCCCTCTCGCATTTATATCCTAGTTTCCCCACTATTTTGAACGACAAGGTTAGCAGCTTCACCTTGATCCCCACACTACACGCTATTTCAGCAATCCTACCGTTTCAAGGCCAACATTCTTGGTGTTTCGCCAAAGTTGTCGGGAGATCACCAATCACTTCACCTTTTCGGCTCCCACACTTACAAGGTCTTCAATTATCAAGGTTCCCACACTCACAATGTGCTCCGCTTCTCACAATTACCACATCTCCAAGGTTACTCAATACCGATATTGTCATTCCACAAGGTTATCTACACATGTTTCTACAAGGTCGGTGCTTTCTTTAAAAGTAGGGGTAACTACATATATAGTCACGTGTTACTTCCAACCGTGTCAGTATGTCTGCTAGCCCAGTACAAAACAATTGGGATACGAAGTGCTACCAACCATTACCACTTTTTAATCTAAGTGTGCGGCGTGCATGTGAAATAATTCCAAACTGGGTGCAATTTGAAGAAAAGGGTCTACTGCCTTCTACGACATTAGAAGCGCTAAAGAATACATATGAAGATGTGCAGTGGAATACTGAATGGTTTGCCAATCTAGATAAACGAGTTAGCTACCTCCACCATCACGCATTCATGGGTAATTTGAAATATTATTCACACGCATTTGCCCTTCATACTGTTATCACCTTGCAACCAATTCAATACCGAGTTATTGACCACCATATACATATGGACAGATGGGTCGCCATTTACCATATGCCACACCAAGAATACTCATCATATAGATCACCGCTAACAATGCTGCACGAGGTATATGAAGATTATTCATGCATATTCTACGGTGAAGTGTATTATTTGGACAATGAGTTTTTTTATACTGTATATATTGTATATAATAAATTATTTCCCATTTAGTATCTTACTGTGTTCTACGGTGAGACGATGTGTGACTTTTATTATCCTCAGTATTACAATTGTTTCGATAAACGTTTACTTACGTATCTAACATGGTCCGTAGTTTACTCACCTCCATCGCTTGCAGCAGCAGGGTTCATTTCCATATCTTCGGACGATACGGTTGAATGCTTCATATATGGAGTTCGACTAGACCAATGGCGGTCATCTAAAGGAACATCTCCGAAGGGCACCAGACTGCACGTACGCTCAATTACTTGCCCCGACGTCCATGCAGGTATATATTAAAAACAAAATTACATAAACTTACGCCCCGTTTAATATTTGTCACTATATGTTTTAATCTCACTTGATAACTAAATTCCTAATTTTCTATAAACTTGATCGATTTTCTTCTTTAATTCTATCAGTAGCATGTGAGGAAGGTCAAAACGATTGATATCTGTGGGTACGAACAACACTGTTTTAACATGTTTGCTGTTTACTGCAAATTTGTTTAAACACTACTTCAATTTTTGTGAAAGTTTCATAACTACTTCCAACTCACATTAATTACTTTACTTGTAAACATTTTAATGTTCTATCCTCAGGAATGGGGATTAGCCGAAAACAACTAAATGCATAAATTGCGACACTTACCATTTCAGTATAAACTAGCACAGATCGTTATGTCCTCTTTGAAGAAAAAAAAAATAAACTCAAACGCGCGGCCGTTCTAAGGGTTCACTAATTCCCCCTACCACACTTCCTCTTTTAAAGGTGCTAACGTACATCTTGGTAAACGTCATCAAAATCTAACCCCAAAATTAAAGACAACCTCTCTCTAAGCGTTTCAATGCCTTTGCTGAGCATCATATCTAAAAGGGAGCTAACGCAAAATTCGGGACATTCATCTACGCTACCTCGAAATTTCTACAAAAATCGTGATAAGGCACACATGTGTGTGTGAAGTGTCCTTCCGCAAAATTCAGTAAATTTCAGGGTTATTTGCCATTGAATCACACATAAAATTTTCCATTGTAGAATTCTGGCTCATTCATACAAATAAAATGTACATATACTCCTTTTTTACTTCAATATTACACTAACATATTATTAATTCCCTCACACTTCTCGTTCACAGCAATTGTTGAACTTGAGTTTCTGAAAATTCGGAAGGCATTGCGATGGTACCCATTATCGTTATAATAAGGGTTTTACTAAAATGCCATTTCTCATGCAAATTTAGTTCTTCCAACTCATAAACATTTATACAACATTTAAATATGCTTTTAGATAATACTCAACGCTTTACTAAAAATTCCAGTGGCGTAATATTTACTCCAGACTTACATTATGTACACAAAAAATACTCTGATGCAAACTCAAGTTCATACTATATCAAAAATACGTCTTATGCAAAACAAAATAATAAATATGCCAGGACTCATCGTGAAAAAACACTAAATCCACACACATTGTTTGACTGTATTAAATATCTCAAATTGCTTCTAAGGATCTGCGTTATTTATCAACTGATTTTAACAGTTTTGCTTTCTTGTATTGAGTATACAAACAGTATCAATTGGGGTATTGCAAGGGACACTTTGTTATTTGGATTTTTAGGGAGTTGGGGGGTCAAGAACTACATGCGAGACCGTTAATTTGAAAATAAAAATTGGCGAGACCGAATATTTTTGAAAACTATTTTGTCAGCGGTTTTTTAAAATTTATCCGTAACTTTTGGTAAACATTGTATAATGGGGAACGTGCACATTTTTTTGTATTGTATAAAAGGTTCAGTTATATTAGCAAATAAGATATCCAAAATGTGACGTCTCGTTCTTTTGTAATTAGTATTTAATGTTGCGAATTCTAACGGAGCATTTCAATTAGTAAATGCCGTTGTCGACATTTTTTTAAATTGTTTGCGACCTTTAGTATATTCGTTTTACAACCTTAAACGGATTTTTGTATTTCGAATGCTTTTAAAAGTGGGAACTTATTTCGCTAATGGGATTTCTGAAATGGGGAGTTTTTATCTGGACGGGCGCGTTCCTCACTGTCAGATAGAAGCTGATTTCCTGATTCATTTAACATGGCTCTCGCAAATGAAAGAAAAGAGTAACAAATTTTCCAACTTTTATAAACTGCATCACTCACTCTGAGATTCCTTAGAAACTTAATTTGTTGATGGATGTGACTTTATCTGTATAGATAATACCATCAGTAGGAAAACTATACCTAATAACTGGAGATTAATGAAAATTCCTAAAACGGTATCGAAAATCAATATTTCATCCATTATAAAAACTGATTTCTAAACTCTCTTACGTGTATACCAATAAGCAATTCATGTGTAACCTGATTAAGTCAGATTAAGATATTTTAAGAGTTAAAATCTCTTTACTTAAATAGAATTAACACATGCATTGCAAACAGTTCAAGTACCTGACAATTACATTGACTTTCGTAATTATACATGTTTTGTGCATGATATAACTGCTTATATTCAACATGTTTACGTTTCCCTTACGTTTAGAGCTTTTATTAAGTGGATCAATAAGGAAAACAAAAGGGGTCTTTATAACATCTGTAAGGTAAAGGAATGATCACTGTCATATCAAGACGCAGCTATATATAAGCAATTGTACTTATTCACATGTATAATAAGATGTGTGTGATGTATTTTACAAATTTATTTCTCAAAGTCTTTTACTTTCCTAAAGTAGTACTTTTCTAAATCACCTGCTTTTGCTTGAAACGGTACTGTGACGCACTATAATAATTAATAATATTTTGCTACTGCAGGCAGCTATACTAAACGTCCTGTTTACAGTTACACTTTGAATTTACATTCATCTACGTTGTTCAATTTAACCATTAATTAAATATTTCAGTTTGTTATTATAATATTATTTATAACCCTTAATAATGTAAGAATTTATGTTGAGGTAAGATATTTAAGGAAGGTTTTGTTTAGTTTCTTTTTTCTTGAGTTCGTTAACGGCACATGAGTCAGTCACTGACTATTTTGTAAAAGGACTTGAAATAAAATAGAAAAATTATTCTTAGGATAAAATTGTACAAATTTGGAATGATTTGACGTTATACAACTCCATTATCAATTACTTTTAATTTGAATACCATTTGAAAGCAAAGATTCATGACAATGTTTTAATCGGTGGTTAATTATTCATCTACGTTCTTCCAAATCAACTAATGTTTGGTTAGTCATTATCTCCTTTTAAAGTTAGCAATCGTATTTGCAAGAATTGCAAGTAATGTATTTTCTAACGTTTAAGGAAAAGTGTATTGCATTTTACAAAATTATTTATTGGTGTGAACACTAAATAGCGTTGTTAATATTTTTCAACCTTCATGTTTACAAAATGTGTTTATCGATTGTTAGTTTATTATGTTAGATTTAAGTAAATTTAATGCGCTTATTTAAACAAAGTTGGACGTACTCTTTAAATTTGAAGTGAATAGTACGAATTTTGAAATTGAGTTAGTAATATACCTAGTAAGCATTTATCTTGTTTTCTAAAACGATTCAATATTTCTAACATTTCATTTTCTGTTTAATTTATATTCGGAGAGACCTTTCGAGAAGCGTTTCAAGATACAAAGATAGGAATTAACGGCAAAAATATGAATAATATACGTTATGCACACGACACGGTAATTTTCGCTAACAAGCTGTAACAACCCATATTGAGTTGTATTAAAATATACCGTAATTTATGTTCTTCGTTCATTTAGTTGCAAATATAACATTGTTATTACGATATGTTGCGCAATATTGGTGCTAAGATGACATCACCTTTGGTTTACATTTCCGTAATCGTTTAGATACCAGACGTTATTAAAAAGTTTGTGTACAAAAGGTTTCGAACAAGTATTTATTACCATTATTTAGTAATTTAAGGCTATAACTAGTTTCTAAGATATATTTTATGTAATTCTAATTTTACATGTTAATAAGCATAGTTTGTATATTTTTTATTTTTACATTTTGGTAAATTTTTATTGTAAACAACCTCGGTTTAGTTATTCCGAGCATACTTAAAAAATAACTTGGCGTCCGAGATCATTTTTATTAGTGTTACATTGCAGTTTTTCTATATTGATATTAAGTGGAGATAACACAGCATAAATTTGTGGTAATTAAGCAAATCGAAAGATTGAATCGGCCCACTTTAATCTTTCGACTGGGACAAAGGCATTATTTTGGTGAATGGTTTGTATCTCCAGTTAGTTTAACGATTTGTTTATGAGAACTTTCTTACACCATTTATACCATATTATTTATAAAGCTAGAAGATCTGAAAATCTTGCTAAATAAAATTAATGAGACTAGTAGAAGAACTAAACGAACTAAAATTAAATTGTAAGAAAACCAAATATATGGTAATTACCAAAGATCCATTGACTCCAGAACACTTACAACGGCAGTTATATCTTGATACAGACAAGTTAGGACAAGTTACGAAATACACATACCTAGGTAGCACACTAACAGACCAGTGGGATCCCTCAATAAAAATTAAATGCAGAATAGCCAAGGCCTGAGCGGCATTTATAAAGATGAGAAAAGTCCTGAGTAGCCACGATGTAACCGTGAATACAAAAATAAGGCTTCTGAGAAGTTATGTGTTTTCCGTGCTGCTGTATGGGGTAGAGTCATGGACTCTAACAGAAGATTCATACAGGAAGTTGAGAATTGCACGGACTGACCATATAACAACCAGAGTGGGAAAAGAAACTGAAATAGTTAAAAACGAAAATTGGAATACTTGGGTCATCTAATAGGAAATACACACGCAGTTGGTGCTACATGGAAAAATTGATAGCAAAAGGGGACCAGGTAGACGGCGCATATCATCGCTCAAAAACTTAACGCAGTGGTATGGCAAGACAACCGAACTTTTCAGAGAAGCGGTTAATAAGATAAGAATAGCCATTGTGGTTATCAACATCCGTTAATGGATTGGAACTAAAAGAAGAACATCTCACTTAAGAGAATTTGCTGAAAAGTTCCGGTCGCAATATCGCCTTGCGATATATTTTATGGATTTTGAGTTTTATTTTGGAATAAGTGTGAATATTAATATTTTAGATATTGTACATCTTACTAAAACGCACAGCCTTTACCTGGGAGGTAAGTCGTCAAACCCGCTTATTTCAATAACCTTACACAAAAGCTTATAACGGTTTTTTTTGGGTCAACGTTCAGCAAGTTTGCCGTATCTGGTCGAATAGTTCCTCCCAATTGCTTACCGAAACGAAATAGTTGTTGAATTTATTTGTCTTGTGCTTATTGTTTTTGTCTTATTATTCTAAAAAAAGATGATTTATTGTATCCGAGAGCTGGTCGATATGCATTTATCTAATTGCAATGCTCGTGTAGCTGCTCGGTTGTATTGATCAAATTTTCCCAACAGAAGACTCCCACATCATAGCACCTTCAGAACTCTTTATCGCAACTTATTACAGTGTGGAAATTTAAAAGAAAGGAAAAATTCCGGATACTAGTTGAAACTGATTAAAACCTTTTTTGATAGAGTTTATGAACAGCCCTAAACGAATACACGAGTGTAGTGTGTCGCACACAAAGGCGTTTAAAGTTTTACGTGAACAAAATTTAAATCTCCTTCACTTACAAAAAGTACATGCATTGTTGCCTCCCGACTTTCCTCATTGGATAAATTTTCGTGAATGGTTATTAAACAAAATGGTAAAAAACAAGAAGATGCACGATTTGTCAGAACTTCTCTGGGTACGGACGAATGGTATTTTTCTCGAAATGGAATAATAAACCAGTATGTTTTCCATGCACGATGGTGCCCCAACACATTCTACACGAAACATAACAGAATTTTCAAATGAAAGATTCCTGGACGTTGCGTTGGGCGAAGCAGTGAAGTACCATGGCCGATACGATCTCCGGATTTAAATCCGCTAGATCTCTTTGTGTGGGGTTATCTAAAAACCCATGGTTATGCTGTTGAAATAAATACTCGAGAACAACTTTAGAATTTGATACAGATGTGATGAGATCAGAGCCATGTTAAGAATCTTCCATAGAGTTGGATATAATTTGCTAAAAGTTTGTGTTCAAAAAAGAGGACAACATTTAGGAAAAATTAAAGTAATTTTTCCTAAAATAAAACAATTATTTCTTTCTTGAATTCTGTCATCTATTGTATCAACTTAAATACCTCAAAAATTAAACACTAATTCGAAAAAATACGAGGTACCGATTTCAGTTTCAAAATAAAATGGTGAGTCGGAAACAGTAATTTTTTTGCCAGAAAAGCAATAAGGTATGCGTTTTTCTTTTGTTTTAAGTGATAACTTCAACACATCCTACACCGCTGGATTGAGCCCACTAACTGAAATTCACCGGAATAGTTGCAGTTAGTGAGACATTAAGGTACAGCAAATTTAACTTTTCTTTCAGTTTTTAAGATTTTCTTAATATTCAGTTTATCATATTTTAGAGTGTTATAAACATTTTGTAATGAATTTGTTAAGTGAATATTGCCTCGACTAGTAACTCAAGGGATAGGGTTCAGTGAATTAGTTTTGTGATGAAATTATATTAAACATCCATATTAAAATTTTGAGATACATCAATTACTATCTTGATATAATTTGAATTCATATTAAATTGTTTTATTCGAACACCCGTATCATAGATAATCATACACCACATTGCGCGCATGCAGATATCTGTTTGTATATAATCATGTTGAACGTGTGCATTATGTGCTTAATGGGTGAACAACAAAATAAAGTACTGTTTCTGTAAGTATAATTTGACTTTAAACTGATGTAGTTTTAATATACAATTAATGAATCGCGTTACTGCTCGCTGACTGTAATATAATCTGTTTAAACTCTTTACACATGTAAACATCGGTGGTACGCATTATTCATAAACATAACCTAGATTAATAACATGAGATTCATTTAACTTACAGCGTTCTTAATCTTCCTTTGGCTGCAGTAATCTTCAAGATTGAAGTCCCGTTATTCAAATCAGCTGTATTGTGAATCCCTCGAAGTATTCTGTCGCAATAGTTATTGATATAGAGCATGAGCTTCTTTAGGCACGTTGCTTATTTGCTTCTTCAAAAAATTTTCCAAGCACTTAATTGTAATATTGTATAATTTAATAAAATAAATTATCTGCATTGAATTTATTTACTAATGCTTTTTAATTTCTATGAAATTGATAAACGCCATTTTTAATTTTTGTTTCGTTTATATTAAAAAAAAATTGATAACATCATTTAACATTTCTTTTGTTTATCGATTTGACATTTCACGTATTACAGGTAATTTACTATAACCTCACTTTTGTTTAAATAGTTTTTCGAACATGTTTTGCTTTTATTTGACTTAGGTTATGTTATAAAATTAGCATTCTTAATTTTGATTACATGCTCTTAACAAGGTAACATGCTTTCAGCTTCAAGATTGTAAGCAGATTCATTAAAAAAATTTTCAAATGCAGTATCATTTTTTTCTTAAACACCAATTTTAATTGGAACATCACACAGTACTGTATCTTAATTCTGATTGGTTGGTCATATTTCTGAAAGTTACAATTTATTAAATTTACAAATATCTTTGTTACACTAAGATAACAAAAACATAAAGTTACACTAATTTTAAATCCAACATAGCCTAAAATGTATTATTCTATCTCACTACCGAAATTGCCATGCTCATTCATGTTGCAACACTTTCTCTTAACACAATTATGTAAGTTATTCTTATAATTATTGTTCAGCGTCATTATCCATAGTTTTATAAGTTATATAAATCTTTCTGACATTGTCTTTTTCATTGACTTTAATCATACAATTTACTTCACCTACATGTTATCTAATACAAATTATTATCTTTTATTTTAGAACTAAAGCAGATCTTGCTACCAGAACAGGATTTCCTTTTTCCAAAACGATATCATGAACAATATTAAAGAAAATACATAATTTATATCTTCCGAAGGTGATCGGAAACTACTAATGTGAAAACTCTCTTGTACACCCATGATTAAAATGTAATAGCTGTAACACTTGAATCATGTAGCTCACAATATGATGTATAATCACATATGTACTCAGTTATATGTTATTATGAAGTTATTTTATTTAATATTTCCGTTAGTTTTCAATAAATAGCTTTCAAATTTGTAGCATTGCCTATAATCTTATGCCGAATAACGAGATTTATCTAATTTCAATGAATCGTGCAGATGGCGCTAGTTGCCGCATATTTTTGTGGTTAAAAATGATGTAACTTTTTTTTAACAAAAAGTATCAACTTTCAAAAGCCACGATTGGATTCTGCGATCAATATTGCATAAAAAAGGTATACCTTATTGAGCTCGCTATCTGTAACCATTTCCGAATAAAACAAGTGAAAAATAAAGTATTTGCTCAGTTGATTGAAACCGTTGAGGAACTGCGCCAGCGAATTGAAGACGCTTTCAATGAAATAGTACAAGAGCAAAGACTAAATCCTATAGTATTTTCACTCATGAGAAGACTGCAACAGTGTATACAGGAAAATGGAGGACAGTTTGAGACTTGAAATGATATCCTTATCTGTAATTTATTCATATTTTCTGTTAAATCTGTTTATAATCATTTATTTCAATAATATTCTACTGACTTCTCCGAATTGCAATAATACCAATAATTGAGAATTGAAATGTGAAATTGAGGAGAGACCGAATTTTCCACCCTTATTTTTACTCGCTTACGTGTAGGACGTGATTTTTCACCCCTATTTTTACACATCCACGTGTGAGACCGTGTTTTCAACCCTTTTATCCTAATTATTTTTTACACACCCACGTGTGAGACCGTATTTTCAATCCTTTCTTTTCGAAGGCCTTTTTCAACCCTAATTATTTTTTACTCGCTTACGTGTAGGACGTGTTTTTCACCCTATTTTGCACATCCACGTGTGAGACCGTATTTTCTACCCTTTTCTTTTCGGAGGCCCTTTCAACCCTAATTATTTTTACTCGCTTACATGAAGGACCGCATTACCCTTATTTTTATGATTTCTTTTGGGGGTTAAACCTTATGGCTGTATTAAGGACCTTTTGACAGCTAGGACTTTTTTGTGGTTGCTAACGTGAGGACTGTATTTAGGGGGTGGGGGCTGGTCTTGGCTTAGGGCTGTATTTAGGGGTGGGGGCTGGAGCTGTATGTAGAGCTAGGGTTGGATCTTAGGGCTGGTCTAGGGGTAGGGTTGTTTTCTGGTAATTATCTTTAGCCTTAATTAAGGTCCTTTTGGTTGTAACCCTGGAGGTTAGGCAATTGTGCTCTTTTAAATTGTATCTTGTAGGATACGCTATCTCTCTCTCTCATGGCTCTTTCTCACTCACTCACATGTAAACAAATCAATCTCATTCAATCAACGAATCAAAATGAATGAAATGGGATCATAACATACAACCACACTCATATAGGTAACGGTAATAAAACGGCATGCTTAATGATAGCTGATCATACCCTTCTCTCCCTCTTTCTCTATCTCACACATGACTCTTTCTCAAAACAAAGCAAACAAAGCAATTAAGTAATTAACCAGATAAATCTCAAACAAATCAATTAACAATCAATCAGCCAAATCAATAAAATGGGTCATAACTTACATTCGCATTGTTATAGGTGACGGTAATAAAATAATAACAGGTTTTAAGGCTTTATTATCGATGTTAAAAAATAGCAGTTTTACCTGCATTGAAAACAAATTTTAGAGGCATGATTCACATGTACTCAAACAACTGATTTCTGTTAAACATATGGCAACACTAAAAACAAGTTTCTGTTTTACGTTTACACGTATAATAGCTATTAAACTTTTTCCCGTAATTTAATTTTAGAAAGTAAAAGTACTCATATTGTATATGTAAAAGCCTTTAATACCTAATCAGCACACATACATATTTTTTAACGATATATAGCAAGGATGACCAATAGGTCATTAATGTTTTATTATTAGGGGTTGTTCTGATGTACACACATATAGTTTATATTATGTATAAAGAAATATCGTCTTGGTATTATAAATCAATAAAACAACAACAGTTTTAAAGGGTAATTTATATTGCACATAGTCGCAAGTTGCTTTTAAATAATGATCGATTACGCTGTTAAGATCACAGTATCTACAAAATGAAATAAAACACATTGGTACACACTATCAATATTAGGGGAAATCATATACAAAAATGTAAAAATACATCAAATATCTGTGTGCCCGGATTGACAACAATTTTAAATTTAAAAAAATTTTTACATTCAAAACACAAATATTTTAAAAATTTTGCTAACGCGGAAATTACTTTTTAAATAATTGAATCTTCAGGTTACCTAATACCACTAATGTTACAGCATAATAATAAAAACTCATTAAACAGTGATTACACATTAAATACATTTAAAATATGTAACTTTTATACTACGTCTATTATTACATAGAGATGAGATTATTCTTAAATTTAATTGATTTCGATAGAGCTCTGGAAATACAACCGTTCAAAATCATGCTTCTTCTCTCGACATCAAAAAAGCTATACTAGTGATATGTATACATTAAGTAAGCATAATAGAGGATACAGTTACATTGCTAACGATTATTGATGTTTTTTTGCATGAGATTTTTTGAATGAGAGCTTCGCAGGTATTTTTTAAGAAAAGCTATACACATCTCATGAGATCAAACGAGATTTTTGATATACAATCACCGCATCGTCTTCACCTTGAACGATTATACTGTAACAACCTATAAAAGTAGCTAATAACCCTAATGGTTTTATCAGACATTATTACATGGACACGAGGTTAGCCCTAAATTAACTGGTTTCAACACGGCTCTGGAAATGCTGCACACACTTCAAATCTTTCAGCTCGTTCGCAGAAGTTGTACCGTATTCACTTCCTTCAATCTTTATCTGCATTCTGTTTCGAGACTGTAATACGTTTTCTAATACATAAACTGAATCTTCAATACTGTGATACGTGTAGCAGCAAAACACATTAGCTAGTTAGTTTCACCTCTATATTACTTTACATGCATGCCTGATCTCATCATAAATAAATACATCTGTCAAAAAAAAGCTAATTAAACATAACTCCATGGACTGGGTATAGCAAGCAACGTTGCCAATTATAGCTTTTAGTCAACACAATAGTGCCTACAACTACATACAATCGACTAGCACTGCTTTAGCACGAGGATCAAACGAAAAACACGCACGCACGCACGCACGTACACACGCACGCAAGCTAGTACGCTCGCACGTACACACTCACGCACGCACGTAAGCTCGCACGTACGCACGCATGCTCGCACGCACGCTCGCACGTACACACGCACGCAAGCTAGCACGCTCGCACGTACACACGCACGCACGCACGTAAGCTCGCACGTTCGCACGCACGCTCGCACGCACGCACGCGCGCACGCTAGCTCGCACGTACGCTCGCACGCACGCACGCACGCACGCTTGCACGCACGCACGCTCGCACGTACGTACGCAAACACTCTAACACAAAAACACACAAACGAAAAACGCTACCACGAAAACACTCTGACACAAAAAATACGCAAACGCAAAGACATACAAATGCGAAAATACGTAAAAACGAAAACACGAAAATACGAAAACACACAAACGAAAACACGCCAACACAAAAAACAAGCAAAACGAAAACACGCTAAAGCGAAAAAAAACTTGTAAACTTGCAAACATGAATCAAGACGGTGGAGCACCGTT
Organism: Vesta saturnalis; assembly: GCA_036346205.1. NCBI lineage: Eukaryota > Metazoa > Arthropoda > Insecta > Coleoptera > Lampyridae > Vesta > Vesta saturnalis. The sequence goes on from JARFJB010002223.1 coordinate 313,942, forward strand.
AGAAAAAAAAAACAAGTTTATTAACAAAATTGAAGGAAAGCTTAACGTTTGAAAATATATTATTATTATTATAAACAACAATACATCATTATTATTTAATAACATGCTTTATTGGTTTTCTTCTTCTTGAACCGTGATTCGTTGTCATCATCATCATGATTTTGAGATTTGACCTTCATCCCTATGTCATCGCTCTTCTTTCTCTTCTGTCAACCATCACCATCATCTTGAATGTGAGATACATTCAGTTCAATTACGTCATCGCTTTCATCATTATCTTGAACGGTTATGTTGTAATAGTTTATTAACAAGTCAGTAAAATCTCTAATGTCCGCTGATGTTGCTCATAAACAGGAGAATACATTATAGTAATGCTCACTCGATGACAGTTACACTTTAAAGAGCGAAACACACGAGAAACGAGATCTCAATCCTATGGATTTCAATGTTTGGGGACAACTGAAAAATAAAGTATATGCTTAGTTGATCGAAACTGTTAAGGAACTGCGCCAGCGAATTGAAGACGCTTTCAATGAAATAGTACAAGAGCAAAGACTAAACCGTATAGTATTTTCACTTATGAGAAGACTGCAACAGTGTATACAGGAAAATGGAGGACACTTTGAGACTTGAAATGATATCATTATCGGTAATTTATTCATATTTTCTGTTGAATCTGTTTATAATCATTTAATTCAATAATATTCTACTGACTTCTCCGAATTGCAATAATACCAATAATTGAGAATTGAAATGTGAAATTGAGTTTTATTCGGAAATGGTTACAGATAGCGAGCTCGATATGGTATACCTTTTTTATTCAATATTGATCGCAGAATCCAATCGTACCTTTGAAAAGTTGATACTTTTTGTTAGAAAAAAGTTACGTCATTTTTAACCACAAAAACATGCGGCAACTAGCGCCATCTGCACGATACGTTGAAATTAGACAAATCACGTTATTCGGCATAAGAATTATAGGCAATGCTACAAATTTGAAAGCTATTTATTGAAAACTAACGGAAATATTAAATAAATTAACTTATCAAATTGAAAACTAAACACTCTGTATCTCCGTAATGGTGCGTTTTACGACCAAAGGATAGGAACTTTTTTGTTTGAGTTGCAATCTTATTTCAGAATCACCTTGTATATATATATATATATATATATATATATATATATATATATATATATATATATATATATACGATGAACCTGTAACGGGCTAGTTCGGATTGATTGCGTAACATCAAGGAAACTTGTAACAATTCCCTATGCTTATGCTATATTTATTGCGCCCTCTGGTTTGGTAACCCAACGCGGTTTTATTTTGCCTCGGCTTTGCTCAATCGTGTTTATAATTTTATTTTATAAACGGGGTGTGGTTCGTATTAATTAGTGGGCTGACACTGTCACTTTAAATAAATCTCTTAAAGCGTTTTAAAACGTATATTAAATAATTTACAAATTAATATATATAAAAAAAACTGGTATTAATAACAACTCAAAAGGTATTGGTGCTTCTTGGTCCTGGCGGCTCCTCACACTCGTTCTCCTGGTGGGCGGCTATTTACTGTTTGCGTAGTCGTTTCTGGGAACAGAGATATTATTTTAATCTACTCCTTACCTAGTAGGTAAAATTTATGTTACGGTCCTGTATTTACAGAAGCGGGCGCAGTTGCAACTAGTAATCTCGATACCGTTTCGGGTCGGAGGCGCCAGCGCAATGAACTCGAATGGAGAAAATCAATATCGTTCTCGGTTTATGCGCATGACATGATTATATATTCTTCAGTAACTCTGGAGCGTTGAAGCGGGTATGTCGCGCTCCCAGGAAGTAATACACGCGCGAGATCCGCGTATGCAAATGCAAGATCTCTGGACGATCTTTATTTAATTATAACTCGTTTGATTTTGTTATTTATTTATCTAACTGGATTAATTACGGACTTCTATACTAACTAAATCTACTTATATACAATTTATTAGGAGAACGAAATACTGGATATTAAAATGCTATACTAAATGAATTTACTAAGGTAAATCGTAATATACAACAGGTCGTAGTTATTATTTAACTATCAGTAAATATTGATAATTTACGTACTATCTAATTTATTTACAAATGATCTCACACTAGGTGTTTCGCGATGGCTATATTGACTACAAATTTATACGACAGGTTTCGGGTGTACTCTCCTGCGATTAAAGACACCGTGTGTGGTTATTGTGTTTGTCTGTATGTATGGTATGTATGAGTTTCGAGCGGGGTCTCAGTAATACTCAGAAGACTTAGGCAATGGCCTGTCTTAACCGGATAGACTAAGAGAAAGGTCGCAGGTCTTTACAGCCTTGTAACAGCCCTTCACCCTCAGGTATTTGCGAGTTACGTCGGGGGTTACCCCTGCGTGGCACTCTAGGTGTTAGTGTACTTTGTGTTTGCGAGTTACGTCGAGGGTTACCCCTGCGTGGCACTCTGAGTGTTACTGTAAGGTTATAACTCCTGGAGACTCTGCCCGGCTTTATTTACGTTCTGTAGTGTTTGATTGTAAATTGTCAGATTTTATAACTTTACAACTTACGTGTCTATCAATGGCAGTACAGGATTAAACTATAAGTTGCCCAGTGCGAGGTGGTGCGCGTTATCACACGATCGCGATGGACTCTTCGGCGGTGATTAACAGGTCGGTGCTTATACGAAGCAAACGGTACGGTGGCGGCGGCTGGATATCGGCTTGACTTGAATCTACTTCGATTCAACTCGATTCGACTCTCTTACGGTTATTAGCAGGTCGGTGCTTACACGAAGCAAACGGTGCAGTGGCGGCGGCTGGATATCGGCTTGACTTGAATCTACTTCGATTCGACTCGATTCTCTTACGGTTATTAACAGGTCGGTGCTTACACGAAGCAAACGGTACGGTGGCGGCGGCTGAATATCGGCTTGACTTGAATCTACTTGATTCAACTCGATTCGACTCTCTTACGGTTATTAGCAGGTCGGTGCTTACACGAAGCAAACGGTGCAGTGGCGGCGGCTGGATATCGGCTTGACTTGAATCTACTTCGATTCGACTCGATTCTCTTACGGTTATTAACAGGTCGGTGCTTACACGAAGCAAACGGTACGGTGGCGGCGGCTGAATATCGGCTTGACTTGAATCTACTTCGATTCAACTCGATTCGACTCTCTTACGGTTATTAGCAGGTCGGTGCTTACACGAAGCAAACGGTGCAGTGGCGGCGGCTGGATATCGGCTTGACTTGAATCTACTTCGATTCGACTCGATTCTCTTACGGTTATTAACAGGTCGGTGCTTACACGAAGCAAACGGTACGGTGGCGGCGGCTGAATATCGGCTTGACTTGAATCTACTTGATTCAACTCGATTCGACTCTCTTACGGTTATTAGCAGGTCGGTGCTTACACGAAGCAAACGGTGCAGTGGCGGCGGCTGGATATCGGCTTGACTTGAATCTACTTCGATTCGACTCGATTCTTTATTCACGCGCGTCGCGGGTTTATAAAGGTGCATCTGTGGGCGGCTTCGCGGCTACCGTGCGGGGGATGCCGTTATTTGATTGGTTGTAATCGTTCTGACGTGCAAAAACTTACTGGTTTTTTAGAAATACACTTCAGCGGTGATTAATAAATTATTCGTTATGCAATATCGCGTAAACTTTTGAAATTTTAGATATAGGATGGTCCGCAAATAATTTATTCTAGCAAGCATACGTAAAGGACGCTGGTTCTTTACAAACTAAAATGTGGCTCCAAAGGTTATAAAATAAAGAGTGAAAGAGGCCTTAAGGGTAGGGATTGGCAAAACTGCCCCAAAGAAACTCAATGAAAAAGAGTCAATATGCTTAAACTAGCTGTACCCATTTGAGACATATACCCGCAGAGGTGGTCCATATAACAAAACAAAAACAAAAAAGAAAAATGAAAATGAGGTCTAAAAGGAAGATGGACCGAAAAAGTGGTCTTAAAGGTTGGGGTTGAAAAAAGTCTTTTCATTAAAAACCAATAATTAAATGTATCATTAAAAAGCTATTAAAATGAAACGTTTCATTAACAGACAGTTAAAAAGCAAGTAACTCGTAATTCAAGTGTCACATCTCTATTAACCTTACTCAGCCCCCTAAGACAGAATTTAGTTTACTGTCACAGTTGGTAAGAAATAAATCTTGCAGTATTGATTATAATATTTCCAGCTTAAAGTACTATTTGGTACAAAGAAGAAATGAGAACCTTGTTGTTTATACAAAATAATGTTTTATTTGTAAGATTCTATGCTTCAAATAGTGATTATTTAATTATAAAGCGGACTGCAATTGTATTTTTATAAATTTTATTACTCAAAAGCCACTTTATTTAACGTAGCAATGACTCATTACGCAAAACTTCGTAAAATTTTCAATTTTCAAGCGGTAAAATTCTAATTAAAAATCAAACATGCAATTACGCCGTGTTAATCTAAAAAAAAGGTACCGCTAGCAATTTTCCTCAAAATAAAATCTCGTTAGTCAACCAAACTAGGTACGTATACATCGAAATAGTGCAATAAAATGTTTGCTATTTAAGCAAAACACAAACGACAAATTGTGCACAAAACCAATTAACCAATGGAATATGACAATTTTAATTGCGACAAAGGTACATAGTTAGGAAGTGTTTATGTATGTCATGTACAACTAAAAAGTACAACAGAACCAGTTATCTTTGTGATGAAAGCTTTTTCATGATGCGTACAATTTCAAAGGTTGTGCTTTCAAAGTATTATTAAACCTTGCTTTGATTTTATTGGTTAATGGATACTGTACGCTCTGTGTTTATGAATGCATTACTAACACTATTTAGTACTTCTAATAGAAATTAGTATAATCTAAATTAGCACATGCAGATCGAAGAAATAAGTCAATTTGTATAGTTTATGAAATTATTCCACACGATGATGATACTTGAACACAAACGCAGGTTCTACTACTAGTTGTCTATCAGAGATCCATTAAATTATTTATTCAGTGCATGGAAAACTGAGCTTTTCCATGCAAAAATAAAAAAAAAACAAATTATAACCAATTTTTAGTTGGAATCTTTCTCAAAGAATCTTCTCTTTAAGAAATATTAACATTTTGATGTGCAAATAAAACAGCAAAAACGAATCAATTTAATACAAACGTTACTATAAACTGTATGTATGTATGCTTAAATAAGGTTTATATGTAATTTATGGGTGGGTTGATAAGACGTCAAGCGTAACCGTTTATGTATTTTTTAAATATAGATGTTTACAGATAAAACATTTCATAAATTAGATATCTCCCAATATTTTGATTCAATCACGAAATAGTATATTGAAAAACAAGTGTTACGATGAATGTTATTGTAATATGAGGATCTTGTGGCACGAGTGTCAAAGGTACGAGTGTCGAACATAACAATAGAGCTTACTTAATTTTAATTTGTGTCTTTTTGGTACAAATTAAAGACCATTTTGATTGCATTAGAAGGCAGCATTTTAAAATCTGTACATAAAATGTAACCTAAAATTTTCATTAGGATAGAAGACACAGACCTCAAATAAAATAAATGGATACAAAATTGTAATACTAATTGGTGGTAAAAAATACATTAAAAATTAAACATGTGTAATGCTATAAAATACTTAGAAACATAGTTTGCACTAACTAAATTAAAAGAGCAGCAATTATCTGAATCGGCGGAAATTTGTAATGAGGCTGCGAGGTGCTTCAGTTTTGAGCAACTGATTGTTTATTATTATCCCAAGTAATTCAAAATACATCGCATTTGCTTTCACAATCAGTAATAAATTAAACCAATCACCAATTGTGAGATAAAGAATGTATAGCGGATTTGTGTGTTGACTGCGGTTTGTTTTCAAATTTACCGCGATTGTTTTATCAAGTCACAGTGCAGTGTTTGGTGGATACAATCAGAAACACAACTTTGTGAAACGTCTATCAGAAGTAAGCTGAAGGAAAGCGCGGTTTCACAAATAAGGTGCTCATATTACTCCTATAAAATGGTAATCCGATTATTTTACTTATTTTGTTTAAACATTAATAGGTATGCAATAATTTTGTTTACATGATTTAACTTAAGCCAATTTTGGCTATTTTACAATACTCTAAAACGATTGTGACTGGGTGGCATCAACATAGCACAATCTCGCTAGCATAACCGTGCAGGTAGCGGATTAACTAGAGAACTTTGGATTCTTGGTCAAAATGTTTATTATTAGAACTAGACTACTATGACTGTTGCTTAGGGGAAGCCTTTTTAATAGTGGCAGTAGGTGCTACGAATTTTCTAAAATGTAACCCTAAAAATTCAAATAGGGAGTAAATATGAAGGGTGTCTGAAAGATAAAATTTCATTCGCACATTTAGAGATAACTCAACACAGGGAATGGAGTACCCAACAATGAAAAATCGGTTTATTAAATAAACATGCAAAAAAAAGAAATCAAACTTAAGTTAACAAAATTAGTAAAGCATAGTTCGATTACAGAAATTGTTAATTGTGAACGTTATTGCTTACTCAATGTAAGTGCAAAGAAAATAGAATTTACATTATGGTTTATAATACACAATTGTAACTGAAGTTGAGACGGTTACAAATTCAGCGTTACACGAGTCGCTGTATTTTGTCAACGTACACTGACAGTTAAAGCAAATAATTAATAAGTAACGGTTAACATTATTACGTACAAATTACACATACAGGTCGGCTGAAAAGTTCATAGGATAACATGGTAAAACAATTTTTTTTGGTAAAACTCGATTTTATTATTCAACATAGTTGCCTTCGAGGGCGATACGATTATAACGGTTATGCAATTTTTCGATACCATTTTTATAGTACGATTTCTCTTCAGTCTCAAAATAGGCCTCAGTTTCAGCGATTACTTCTTCATTAGTGCTGAATTTCTTTCCAGCAAGAATTCTTTGGAGGTCTGCTAAAAGGAAAAAGTCACTGGGAGCCAGATCAGGAGAATACGGTGGATGGGGAAGCAATTCGTAACCTAATTCACGCAATTTTGCCATTGACTTGTGGGGCACGGTGCATTGTCTTGACGAAACAGTACCTTTTTCTTTTTCAAATGTGGCCGTCCTTCCGTGACTTCATCTTGCAAACGCTCCAACGACGCTATGTAATAATCACTGTTGATGGTCTGGCCCATTTCAAGGTAATCAGTGCATATTATACCATGCGCATCCCAGAATACTGATGCCATAACCTTACCAACCGACTTTTTCGTCTTTCCACGCTTTGGATTGGTGCAGGCCACTCGGATGAGTGTTAATTAGACTCTGGAGTGTAGTGCTGGAGCCACACTTCATCCATTGTCACCTATCAACGGAAAAATTCGTTTTTATTACGGTTGAATATCGCTATACGTTGCCCCAACACATTGTTGCTTTTGATCGATTGTGAGCTCGCGCGTCACCCACTTTGCACACAGTCGCATTTCCAAATATTCATGCACGACATGTCCAAAACGCTCTTTTGATATCTTCTCAGCTATCTCATATCTACCTTCCCTTTTTTTATGTTTTCGCCCGTAACAGCCTATTTTGGGCGTCCATTGCATGCATCGTCTTCGGTGCTCATTTCGCCCCATTTAAAATTAGCAAACCACTTCTCAACGGTTGATTTTCCTGGTGCAGAGTCCGAATAGTGTTTATCAAGCAAAGGTTTGGGTTCAACAGTATTTTTTTGCATAATTAAGTTGCTTAACTCACAATGCTATATCTCACGAACCAAATATCCGACAGCTGCTAAATTTATACACGTATTGTTTGAAGGATCATACTGGTACAAATCATATGGATTTTATTCTAGTAATGCCAATACAGAATATGTAAGTAAGTTTTGTAAGAATTTGTTCATTTAACCAAAATTAACGTACCAACGACCAATCTAAGACTACTACACTCAATATAACAGCCACACTATTTTCACTTGTACAAATAGGCAGTAGATTGATGTTATATAACTAGTTATAAATTCGTTGCCTCGACAATCACTTGAAATGAATGTAATTTTTGATTAACCCATTTCGATGTCCTCAAAAAGACAGATAATAGCCAAATGTTTATCGGTAGTGTGTAGATGATGGAATTAACAGTTATAGTAAGTAATCTTGAGCGTAGGCAGTAGGTGACTACATAATTTTAGTAAGAATTGCAAAAGTTATTTTACAGTGATATAACCACAATGTTGACATCAGTAGTGTATATTAAATACTACAGAAAAATCCAAGAAAATAAAAGTGCTAATGGAATCTCAGATATAAGATTGGCGTGTAATTAAAAAAATTGTAAAATGAACTTACTCTTGTCACTGCACACATATGTTACAAAGAAAATATTGTCAAAGACCAATTATTTTATTTTATTTATTAACGATTCTGGTTTTACAAAGAGATGGCGTTAGATAGTGAAATTACATGAACAAAGTATGACAGATTCTCCTATTTTATAATAATAATAATACATTTTATTTGTCCAATAGAAACAAGTACCAATTACAGGACAAACTGAAAAAAAAAACTAAATACAAATACATAAACCCCAATACAAGGGAAAATACTACACACATAACATAAGGATTATAAGTTAATAACATTTCTAAAACTATTGTATATTGAATTAAAGTTACAAAGAGTAAGTTTATCATAACAAATGTTCGTAATGACCTCCATTCACCTCTATACATTTTCTAACACGTTTTAGAAATGATCGTCTGACACGATGAAAAACACCGATATTGTTTCTAATTGTTTCACACCCACCAATAATCCTTTGTCGCAGATCATTGACGTCGTTAACAGGCGTTTTATAAACTAGCGATCGCGGTGCCCAAGCTATTGGTCTACCTCTTCCGATCCAACGATTATGAAATACCTCACCTAAATATCTACGAATAGCCAAACTAAAATGTGGAGGGGTGTCATCTTGTAGAAGCCACATATTTGCTCTTGTTCTTAGAGGAACATCTTCAATTAAATCTGGAAGATCGTTTCAAAGAAATTCCAAATAACTATCTCCATTTAACACTCCATTAAAGAAGTAAGGACCCAGTAATTGATCTTCCACGATTCTAGCCCATACGTTAAGAGAATATCTTCGTTGACGTTTTGTTTCCTGATATGCATGTGGATTCTCATCAGACCATCGATGAGTATTATGATAGTTTGTAATACCGTCTCTTGTAAAGCCGGCTTCGTCAGTAAACAAAATATTATTAATAAATGCATTTTCTTCGTCATATTTTTCCATAATGCTATTACAGAACTTCAAACGACACACGGGATCTTCATGATAAAGTGCTTGTGCCTTTTGCACATGGAATGGGTAAAAAAGTTGTTCGTGAAGAGTATTCCAAACTAAAGAATGGGCAATACCCTCCTGCGCGGCAATTCCTCTTGTACTTATCGCCGAATTTGCCTCTACTATCTCCAGCACTCTTTCTTCTTTTTCTACAGTTCTCGTAGTTCTTGGTCTTCCTGAGTCATAAATATCATTTCTAAAAGAACTTTGCTCCCCCAGATGTCTGTGAATGTGAACAAATGTTTGTGCATGTGGTATTCTTCTATCAGGATATGCATCTATGTAATTCCGGCGCGCTTGTTCTGCGTTACCATTTGCTTGACCATAACAAAAATGCATGTCACGGTATTCAGTACTTGAGTATTGCTGAGCCATTTTCTAAATTATTATGGTAAAAAATCAAACTTATACGAAGATTAAACAACGTGCGGATAATTCGTATCATGAGTATTAATAAAACAGTTATTTGAAGCATGCCAACTCGGTTAATTAACGAATGGAATTATCAACATTTGATATTTTAATAAAAATTTTAATAGAGATTTCTGACTAAACGGTTGCATTTATCGGCTTGAATAAATGGCACATAATTTTTTTCTAATATTGTTTCTCTTTATAATAATGTTCATATTTTTGCGATGTTTGGCCAGAGAAAAAAGTTATCAACAAAACAGATTTAGAGTTTTAGGTAAAGTGCTCTCTAACGGCGCATAATGAAACTTTTTTATTACTGCTCCAATAAAACTTGATCTAATTAGTAAGTATGTCAAATGACAAACTAATCGACCTTGCACTGCAAAAGTTATTTAAAAAGAAAAGTTTAAAGAATCGGTCTTTGACAAGCCGTAACTTGCAAACAAATGACAATCCGAAACAAAATTTCCTTACAAACTGCTATTATCTTAGCTCGTAGAGTCTCCTCCCGGAGTTTCCTAATGGACTTTTAGAACACCCTGTATATAATGTGACCATTTAAGTCCGCACCATATGGGAATTTTTTTTAACCTCGGCTGTAGCATAGATCTGATTATCGCACCCATTTTTGCTTCAAATAAAACCAAAAATGAAGTATAGTAGGTTGGTTTTACAACCGACCTCATCTGTCAAAAACTACATTTTTAAGAAAAGAATTGAAAAGAACGCATAAATTGGCCGAATTTCGGAAAAAATTATTATAAAAAGTTGTTAATTTTGTACTTTTAGACATATGTCCTGAATTTCAACGACCTAGTATGATTTTGAATTTTTGGCAGTTTTTTGACATTTTACCAATTATTTTTCATCTTGATTTGATGAAACCTACGTAAAATTCTTTATCTAATGAAAACTCAACATGCCAAGTCTATTTAAGTTAAAAACAAAATGTCTTTCAAGATTTTTATTTTAATTATAAAAATTTATCCACCATCATGAGTCATGTTTGGTGCAAAGTTCGTTTAACTTTTGTTTTGAAGCAAAAAAATATTTTTGGCTTTTCTAGTTACATAGAAAACTCAATTCGGATTTGGTGGGATATGTTAAAACAAGAGTTTTCTTGGCGTTGAATTAAAATTTATGCGTTTTTTCCTTTTTTTTCTTAAAAATGTAATTTTTGACAGGTGACGTCGGTTGTAAAACCAACTTACTATGGTTCATTTTTGGTTTTACTTGAAGCAAAAATGGATGCGATAATCAGATCTATGCTAAAGTCAAAGTTAAACAAAATCCACATATGGTGCGGACTGAAATGGTCACACTGTATATATATATATATATATATATATATATATATATATATATATATATTTAGGTTTTCGCGGCTGCTAGTTTCTCAGGTGTTGATCCGCGTAGCTCTCCTGGTCTCCAAAAGACCGTTTGTTGCAAAACGACGTTTCGGCAAAGTCTCATTTCCCACCCTCAGGTTGGTAACATCAGTTAAATAATAATTTATACCTACCAAATAGAAAATTACAAATTAATTAAAGAATACGTAATAAGAATAATAACAGTCAATAATGTAACATTTACTAAACACGAAATGATGTTACGCACGTCACAGTACTACAAGCCAAGGTACATGTTGTGGTATTTGTTCATGTTCCTTTAAATTGCAATACATTAATTTCGATTTGTGCTACTAGTTTCATATCAATGAAGTCATAAGCATGTTTCAAGCAGATTTATAGGAATTTTACCCACAGAAGGACCATGAATAAAAGGACCTCAGCCAATAAAGGCATTTTCCTGAGTAAGCTGGTTTACAATCAATAAGAAAAGCGAAATTTTAAATAAAATGGTTTGTTACATCTTAATTAACATTGTAATTATAGCTATGATGTAATTATAGTTATCAAAAAATTTGGGAGGCAGCGACTTAGCGTGTTTTTGTAATAACTCCAGATACCGAAGGACCACCGGTATCCAACGCTTGCCTGCCGTATATCAACGGATAAAGTCACCAGAATTCTACAAAAACGTTGTATATCAAACTACACTATAAAATAACAATAAAATAACAGCATGTAACAACCATTGGAGATGGAACTAAATTTTGACAACGGCAGAACGTTGGCCAACGTCAAACAAACAACAGTAAGAATAATAGGGGAAGCCATATAAATCGAGAAAAATGTGAGGAGCATGAACACAAAAGATAACCCATTGCGACTACCCGCAACATGTAAAACAGTATTAGAGCAAAACCAATACCGACCAATAATGTTAAACAAAAAGGAGAGCGTACAAACTAGAGAAAGTGAAACTACTACAAAAAACGGCAAGAGGAACGTATATAAGAAGCAACAAACACCAGTAACTGGTAACGAGACTTATGAGCCGACAGTTACAGACCTGATGATGCCAAACGTGACTTTGTCGATGAATAAAAACGGAGTCGCTCAGACTAACAGTGATTCGCAGATCAACGCCCAGAAGAACAATGTAACACACAAACATGTACACACACACACACACACACACACACACACACACACACACACACAACGCACACACGTACGCACACGCACGCACGCGCACACGCACACACACACACACACAGATATATATATATATATATATATATATATATATATATATATATAAATCAATTTTACCATGCGAAATGTTCATATACATAAGTTTGCAGTAAATTTAATTCAATAATAAAAAACAAAATACCAAAGATATCGTAAATAAAAGTAGTTCGTCAACCTCTTATTGCGACGACGTGAAAGCGTCAAATTCCGCAAAATAACACCAAAACAAACGACTGCGGTTATTCGCTCGCCAACCAATTTCACCAAGTTTACAAACGAAGATATGGGTCCACAATATATTCGATAGAACCGGGAAAATCGGTAAGTGCGGTGCCCACACGCATACCACAACTTCCTCCACCAGATCAAAAGCAAGACTGGGCACATAAATTCAAAAATTCTTCAGTTACGCCATACTTGGCTTTAAAAACGACCACCAATCATACTGCTCATACATTCAAATTATAAATCGCGGTACAAACGATAAGCTCCTTCCCGTAAATGATCAAGACAGATTACGTCATATAATGCAAGGGTTGCTGTTCCAAGTAAGCAACGCTTATCCACTCTACAGTACATAAGCAGTTAAAGTTTAATGAGTTCAGATTGAAATCCAGCTAAATATTGCCTGCTCCTATAATGATGATTTAATTGAAAGTAAATCCGTAAACCGTACTGCAAAAGAACCTTGGCACCAGAAACTTAATATGAAAACCAACTTGGAATTTTATCTCAATCACAGACGTGTTTTTAATTTTAAACTTCGAGAAAATTTATATAATTTCAATCCTAATGTAAATTAATTCTAACAAATAAATTAACTTTAAACTAAATACGACCAATTTTAATCCGAAATACATTATAAAACTTCGTTAGCGTGAAAACGAGAACTCAGTAAATAGAAAAAGAAACGAAAAGAAAAAAAATACGTATATATACAGAGCGTTCAAACACACATTATACTACGTAATGTAGCCATAGCTTTTGTTTATCTGTTGCTGTATCCAATGCCTGCATAAATACGTTTTCTATCACTGCCGAAAATTGATAACCCATTGGAATTCTGCTTGTATTGTTGGTCCTCGTAGATTAAGTATGTTTTATCGCAATGTTCTATTAATTTTAACGTATCTTCTGCTAGTTGACATTTTCGATTATTGTGTTTAATGTAACGTTGCACATTTGTAAGACTAACGAAAATGAATTACTAAGTTGAATTTTTACGGTATTCATTTTAATCAAGCAATTAATTACTTTTGGTACATTATTTTGGGAGAAAAGGCTTTACCAAGCAATTAAACAAATTCAAAACTAAGTTTAACATTAATGATTCATATGCTACATTTCAAGTTAAAAAAATTAATAAATTTCAAAACTAATTAAAATTTAATACTGGGAAAATACTAATCATATAAATTAACGAGGTGAATGCTAGTGCGTTACAGTACTTTCTTGCAAAATACTAAAAAGTATATAGGGTATTTTTATATATTTGAAATATTCAGCTGTTTTAGAAATATGTAATAAAAACCAAAAACTGACCCTAATGAAACCCCCCTCTCCGAGACATCCAGACATCATGGTTGATCTTGACGAAACTTGGCCAAAAGCTGTAAAATGAGCTAATAAGTCGATTTAGCAGCGATAGTGAAAAAAAAGTCGATTGCATAACCTTCTATGCCTACATAAAGTGTATGTACGTTGAAAATTTAAAATAGATACCTTGCTTACCTTCCACGATAACTATGGCCTGTTTCATATCATTTTAAAGCAAATTTCTCTCCCTTTCAAATAAAGTAAGGATATGTGTATGTTATAACACCAGCAATACTAGGAATGTTTTTAATTTCCGGAAAAACCGGAAGCAGTGTTTTCATCATGATAATATCATTTCATTAGCGCAAATGAACATAGTTTATTACCAAAATCCCAAGTTCGTAACCAAAATAATTAGAAAACTATAACAATATCAATATTAAATAATGCGGAAAAAATTTTAATTCTGTTACATTTTTATTTAATTATATTAAATACTGGAAATAAGTATCGAGCTTTTACTAAAAATAATAATCAGATTCATTTATTTTTACAAGCTAATACAATTATTGGTAACAATAAATTTTTATTTACGTTTAAAATTAGAATTACCTAAATAACGTGTCGAAGTGGTCCATTTTTATGGCTTCTCCATAAAATTTTATAAAACCTAGATTATTGCGAGAAATACAACTAGTCTCAGTGTAATTAATGAATCCTCTTCCACGCGTGCTTTATAGGACGTTATTTACAGTTTAGTTTCCATATAAGGAAATTAATTTGATTAAAACATGATTTACTCTTGATCAGTTATTGTTTTAACTAAAATACTTATCTTTTACGTATTAAATCGTGCATGATTTTATTTATCTTTTATATAAATCTAAACATTTCGATAACAATTACTATGATCGTCCTCAGTAAATTGTAATAGCTTTAAGAATTAATGTCAAAATAAATGTATGAAATTTTTACGAGCACATCTCTACACTCTTCCAAACTTACCGTAACAAAGTAAAGATAGCCTTAGGGTATGCCGGAAGCTCAGTCAAAGTAGAGATGGTATGAGTCCTTACAGTAACGTAGGTGGTAGCCACAAATTAGGAGAGAAGAGAGGGCGTCAGCTAGAATTAATAAAAGCATCCATAAGTAATAAAAAAACATTAGTCACTTTCCTAGCGAAGTAACAAATATCAGTAAGGATCCGGACCGCATCTTAAAGAAACACTACGAGTTAGAAGGAACAAAGGTAGTATATCGCTTGTATTGACGGTAAATAAATTAAACTATGTTGAACAAAACCAGATAAATCAACCCCAAACCTTAATGGCTAAATTAATTTTCTTTGAAATTAGAATATAGTAACAAAGAACCCAGTTTAAATAATAACATAACTTAAATTGAATTAATTCATGGCTAAATCAGAACCCAGTTTAAATAGTAAAATAAATTAAATTGTATATATTCAAACATTCAAAATTACGTTAAATTAAGGTGAGCAATGTTAGCACTCGATCAAGCAAATATGCATTTAGAATACAATATTAAGTGAATTCCCATGCTATTGTACAGGCCACCACTATGGCACATAAGTATATTATTACTGTATACAAATAATGTATCAAACAAGGCAGTCAATTGCCATAGCAGAACTGCATTTGCTTTCAATAACTAAAGATTAATGAGTATATAATTTCACCCCTTTAAAGCTGCAAGGTTGAATGCATTCACCCCTTCAAATGTAACTATGTATAACATCCAAACAGATGAAGTTAAAGCTGACACTGTAAAAACTGACCGAAAGTACATACAAATACTTGACAGCTATGTATAACACTTAAATACATATCAAATAAGTTATAGTATATCTATACCATCACATAGGTGTAGTTTGTTCACAAATACACAAATAAAGCACCAAAGCACAAGTATTACCAAAGCATAGAGATCATCGGTAACTTAGCTTTCAATATCCACATAGTCTTGATGGTAAATCGTACTAGTTGTTCAAAAGATGTTAGAAAGCATACTCATCCTACTCCTTCCATGTAGTTTAAAATCGCAGCACAATAATAGATAGATTTTATAAGTTCCTAGAAACGTGACATGAAAGTCACAACCAAAGACAGTTTATAGTTACTCGATACTAACCTAATCGGTTACTCCGGTACTAGGTACCTGTGTAAATAATCACATAAAACCAAAGCGAAAGCATGAAAAGAGGTCTTACCTTAAATGAGGTAATAATTACAGAATATTAATACTAAATTCAAGCAGTGTAGAATTTAAACAAACACAAGTTCGATAAAGCTGATGTCTGTGTTTCGAAAAGCGAAAGTAGTTTTACGACCCCCCTGACGAGACATAAAATCATGAAGACACAAATTATACTTCGTCCTTAGAGTAAATAATTCGTTAATAGGTTATGCTCGTAGACCATCTAGTTAATAGGTTTTTCCTTTACGGTTACTAATTATCTAAACCAGATGTGATGTTGGCCGACGTTTTGATTCCCTTACAAATCCGCCTAAAGCTCATGAAACAATTGTTTATAAATAATCACTTCATATCTAGAAGAATAATTGCAAAGCTGTCGCACGACGATGGTTTAAATAAACACAGAAAATTTTCTTCAGGGTAACGAAATCTTCACCTTCACATTCAAAACGAAAGAGAAAGTTGAACTTTAACCCGGATATAAACAGCTGTAAACCAGTCACCCCAATTCGTGAAAATGTGTCAAGATACGAGTGACCCTCAATATATTTTAATACAGAAATTAATTTAATTTGGAAAATATATCTAAGGAAAAACTAAATGATGAAATTAGCGAAACAGTAACAAGCAGATGAATTTAACAGCTAATTAAATTTAACTAATGGTGGAGCATAGGTAACGAATGTAACAGAACGATATGAAAACGCAAACATAAGCCTACTTTTACCATAACAGTTAATAAACGTATAAAACCAACTATGGAATCTAACTTTAGCAAAGAATAGCTACACGCTTAATAAATTAAATATTATTAAACTGCCTTTCGGAGAAAATCAGAACACCCTCTAATGTAAGAAGACTAACACTGAAAAGTGTCATAACTAAAGAACAAATTGAACAAAATTTAGTTATTATTATGTAAGTGTAAAGTTGAGAAAAACTTTAATTTAAAATTGATAAAAGCATTCATAAATAAAAACTACCCATACCAACTAAAGATCTAGTCAAATCTAACAGAGAAATAGTTTTCGGTTATTAATAATTGTAATTGTTATTGTACAGGGTGTCCTATTTTCGATGTAATTGGGGGATTTTAGGTGTTTCTCAAATAGATAGAGTAAAATCATGGTCGGGACCCTTGCACCGATTTTTGAAACAAATTTAATAATCTAAAGAACATTTCAATATCTCGACTCGTTTGGGAAATATAGGGCGTTTTTCGTTTTATGCCGTTTTCTTTAAAATCCGTAACTTTTTGTTTGTGAATATTTAAAATTTTGGTAAAAACATCTTTTGTGCCTTTTTATGTGCAATTTAGTGGTACTGATTTTTTCTAACTTAATTTGTTTCGAGTTACAGACCAAAGTTGCATTTTTTAATGGTAACCATAGTTGGCTATGACTCCATTAATTAGAGATTTCTTTTAGCTTTCTGAAAATATAAGTTTCATATATTTATCTCGGTAAATGAGAAAATTATAAACGATTTTTTGAAAAATACCTCTTGGTCAAGTCATCTATGAACCTTTGTTTACTGCACGCATTCGTTGCTAGTTATTTGACATTTCACGCAGTTGTTTCATATAAATAAATGGAAAATAAATTGAAACTTTGCTTAAATAATTAATTATTCAAGTTAATAACTTTTTTGTGATGGCTGTCAATAATACGAAGTATGAAAATTTTGAAAAGTTAGACATGATTGGCATATACTATCAGTGTAATTTTAATGCAGACCCAGCCGCAGAGGCATATTTTAATAGGTAGGTTGTGAGTTTAATACTTTCATAATGCTAGTATTTATAAAAACGCAAAATAATAAAACTACTTTATTGAAGATTCCCTGAACGAAGACATCCCAACAAGAATATATTCGCCAGATTAAAAGAACATCTATTAGCTTATGGATCTTTTGAGAAGCCTAGCATCAAAAATTATGTAAAAATGAACCAACAAGACGACGAAATAACTGTTTTAGCAAGAGTTGAAGAAAATCCTAATACCTTCTGCCGACAAATAGAAACAGAAGTTAGCGTATCTAAATCAAGAGTACAAAAAATCTTAAAAAAATATAATTATACTCCGTAGAAAAAAAGAGTAATTCAGCACCTTAATGATGGTGACTTAGAACGGCGAATTGTTTTTTGTAATTGGTATTTAGAACAGATTAGACAAAATAGGAATTTTGGGCGCAATATCATTTGTTCTGATGAGAGTCATATTACGAGTGCAGGAATTTTTAATCGCATTGGTCAAAAAATAACAATTTTGTAACATTAGCACGCCAAAATCAAGGTAGATTTGGTTTTAATGTATCATGCTTTATTTTGGGGGGTAGATTTGTTTACCACATTTTTAACGGCAACCTTAACGGCGAGAGGTATATGGAAATATTAAACATTTGTCTTCCACAACTGCTAGATGAAATTCCATTAGCGCAGAGGGTAAATGTTTATTTTCAACAAGATGGTGCGCCTTGTCATAATACTGTTTTAGTCCGAGATTACTTAAACCGAAACTTTAACAATCAATGGATTGGCAATAACGGAACTATTCAGTGGCCAGAAAGATCTCCAGATCTTTCAATACTGGATTTCTTTTGTGGGATTTAAAAAATAAATATATCATACTGCCACGAAACATACGAACAATTGGTCAATTCAACCAGGGCAGCATTTGAAGATTTAAGGCATACATCTATTCATTTCATTAAGACAATTGAGTGTATTTCGCGCCGATGTGAAGTTTGTTTACATCATAATGGACATCAGTTTGAACAATATCTAAAATAAGAAAAAACTGTTATAAAATAAAAATGTTGTTATTTTTTTCTAAATCAATAAGTTTTTAATATGGCATAAAATACTACGAGGACATTTTTATCTAGTTTTAAAATAAGTGCTGCGCATAGTAATATACTTCCTTTTGAATATATGAAACTATACTATACATAAGTGATTTGATCAATAGGTGTTTTTCAAAAAATCGTTTATAATTTTCTTATCGACCGAGATAAATATATGAAACTTATATTTACAGAAAGCTAAAAGAAATCTCTAATTAATGGAGTCATAGCCAACTATGGTTACCATTTAAAAAAATGCAACTTTGGTCTATAACTCGGAAACAAATTAAGTTAGAAAAAAATCGAGTACGCCACTAAATTGCACATAAAAAAAGGCACAAAAGATGTTTTTACCAAAATTTTAAATATTCACAAACAAAAAGTTACGGGATTTTAAAGAAAACGGCATAAAACGAAAAACACCCTATATTTCCCAAACGAGTCGAGATATCGAAATGTTCTTTAGATTATTAAATTTGTTTCAAAAATCGGTCCAAGGGTCCCGACCATAATTTTACTCTGTCTATTTGGGAAATACCTAAAACCCCCCAATTACATCGAAAATAGGACACCCTGTACACGTAAGTACTGTGTATGTTTAACATGCTTTTAATTTTAACTACAATTGTTACATTATTGCACTGTCGTGATAAGCCCAAACGTCGTAACTGCAATTTTGGCAATTTTTAGATAGGCGTATAGGCGGATATCTTATAACAAAATGCATCCGTACGTGAAGCTCATATGTCGTAATTGCTTAAGGATGTGACAAAACAGAAGTTTGAAGATAGGTCGTAACTGAAAATGTTTCACTAATTTTAAGAGAAATTGTCGTATTCAACTTTGTTAAAGCATTATGTCGTGTCTTACAGTCAAGTCGTCAGATACGACAGATACGACCACAATTTTCTGAAACGTCAGTCAGATTATAAAAGTTTAATGTGTGTTCTAAGCTTATTTCAGTTTCTTTTCTAATGTGTGCCAATATGAAATAGATACGTTAAATCAGGTATGAAACAGTAACATTTTGATATCAACATAATATTAAGGTAGAGTAATATCAGCTTTTTATAACCAATGTTTAGGGTTAGAAACATGGCCGCTCAAGAAAAACACTTATGTTTCCTCTAAACAAAGAGCGCTCATATAAAATCAATACTTATAGGAAATGTTCAATTAAAAAGAGGCCTAAGAATATTTACCTTTAAAGCCTGATAAAAGTAAAACACAAACTTTTAAAACCAAGTCAAAATCAACTCAAATTAGTAAACGTAATATTATAGTTTTAAGTAACTTCACTATTTGTGGGGCTACAACAGAAACAGACATTGATAAAGATTTAAATGCTACTAGAAACCAAGTTAACGCCTGTACATCAACTAGTGAAAGTCTTAATTGTGCAGTAGGGGACATTCATATGAATATTTTGGACAAAGTTTCTGATCAAACTTTAATTTCGAAAATAGGACACTCTCGAGAAATTACTATAGCAAATCAAGAAACATCTACCAGTGGAGGAACGTAAGAAGATAAAATTAGATAAAGTAGTAAATCTCCACGGACTAAAGCGATTATTATGCAGCAATAAGTGTATAAGAAAGTGTGTGCAAAAGATTGATAATAAAAAACGTCTTAGCATCAATGAAGAATTTTGGAAATTGAACACACGTGACAGAAAGACTCTCGTTTTCCACCAAGTATCTCAACAAGGAACAAAACGAAAAATCATAAAAATGTTTTCTCCAAGACAAACACGGAAACGCACAATTGTGTAAAACATTTTCTTGGCAACGTTGGGTTATGAAGCTAAGAATGATACAATTATACGAGACCTAGTACCTGCAATTGAATCAGGTTCAGTTGTACCAGCACCCAACAAAAAGGTTTCGAGTCCTTAAAAAAAATCGATAGACAATCATAAACCATATTAAATCGTTCAATCCGACTGTGTCACAACGTAGACGTGGGCATGCCTCTACAAGACTTTACTCGCCAAGTGACATAAAAATAAGTTCAATGTATCACAATTTTAAAAGAAACATCCTAGATGAATTTTTTCTATTGTTTGTATAGAGACGTTGTGTAAAAATAAAATATTTCCTTCGTAAAACTTGGGCATGAAGAATGTTGTACATGTGAGGAATTCAACATGCTCGAGGCTCAAGAAAGTCACAAAAAAGACAATTTGGTCACCCATTGTCAGAATTGCAAAATTTGGTAGGAGTATAAGGACAAATACGACAACACCCGCATAGAATACCAAAAAGATTCCAACTCTGTAAAAGATGAAGACAAGTCGGTGGTTAAGGCCGATATAGAAAAGGTAAGATATAACTAAGTACACCTACAGTAAGAAACTACGTGTAAATAATGTTTTTGGTGTTTATGTTGTTACACGTCCAAACCTCATTAGGCATCGTGTATGCTTATCGAAATAAGCGCGTTGCCAAGCCAGCTACAATTGAAATGGGTCGATATAAGGAGTAAAATGATTCAAAAGTAGTTTCAACCACCTTACACTTACTATTAATCTACATTTCGCAAAGCTCAGTCCGTGAAAAATTGTCTCTAGGCGCCACCACAATCGTAGATTTTGCTGAAATAAATAGCCTTAGACGAGATGGTGAATTAATCCTGTTTGATTGTGTAAAACAGGTTTGAAGCCTACTCAGTAAAATCATTCACCATTCAAATTCAATCCCACTTCAAAATAAATTGATCCAAAAGCTTAAGAAAATTCTGAAATACACGAGTCGTAAACTTGTTAAATACACCCTGTACAAACGAAAATTCCCAAATCGTAAAACGGTAACTTGAATACTTTTTAAGTATCCCTCGTTATATTTCTCACTGTCATAAAACTTTGAATTAAATAAATATTCCCAATTTAGAAAATTCTAAATAAAATAAACGAAATCGGTTTAATAATAAATTGTTATCTCAACAAAATGTTTGTTTGTTGCTGAATAATTCAAGCATAGAGCGGTTAGTACTTGTATCATCAATAATATCGTTATATTTTATTAATACTTTATCTTTAAAATCGTATTTAGACATTCAGTAATAAGTTTAAACTTTACTGCTTCAAAACTGTAATTACTGCTGAATAAAAACAATAATAAGTTCTTTGTTTGTAGTGTTCTGCATTAATATTTCAAAGCTAAAATGAAATTTTGTGGTCGATCTGGCTCATTACGCAATTTCTAGACGATCCTTAAATTCGAAAATATGCAAAGACTAATTTAACTTAGCAGAAAGTGTTACCAGTTAGGCACACAATTGACACAATAAACAACAAAATAAATTAAACAGTGGATATATATATATATATATATATATATATATATATATATATATATATTGACAAATTCGCACGTAAATTATATACATCGGCGTGGTTTAAAAAAAACACCAACACATGAAGACTAAAATTACCCCCTCCCTAAAACTGAAAACAAAAAAATAATTAAAGTTCGATTACCTTTTTTTTCTTTGAATGAACCATAATTAATGCAACAACATAAAAAATATACTTAAAAGATAATCGTACTTGTCTTGGCTCAATAAAATTTAAATCTAATTCTTACGTATTACATTAATTAATCCTTTTTTGTTGCGGTAATTGTAGTCCACATAATCTGCTTTGGGTAATCCGTTTAAAATTTTTAGATGCATTATGCACAAAAAACAAGCATATTCGCCATACGCACTCGGCTGTAGTACTCACTAATGTAGTGTCCATGGTTTGTTCATTCGCGTACCTGGTATAGGAGCTCTTTAGCCTAACATCACTTCACCTTATACTGTGATGTTTGCCCTTCAAAACGTTTACCACAATGATAAATGGTTACTTCTATATACACATTAAAGTTCTTATTTGCTTTTATACAATCAATTCGGTATTTCTAATGATTGTACACATTCAATGTCAATGATGATCACCAGTACCTTAACTATGTTTTACAAACTTTCCTTCGGTTCTCTTTATAATAATGTTAAGTCACGCATCCCACAATTGAACACTAATAACAAAATATTTGCTGTGCTAACTTCTAATCTGCCTAAGACATTTTATTTCTCGAAGAAAAATTACTAGTGTTTTCCTTCAACTCACAGTATATTGAATTATTTAGTTGTGAATCTCACGATTTATCCCCTTATGGTTTAATGCAGTCGCTATACTTGCCCTGCTGAACTATAATTTTCACAAATAAACTCCAATACTACCCATTCTAATGGTCATCACGCGTGTGCGATCCGCACCCAGAATAAAACCTCTAACCAGGTAACTTACTGACCAACTCCCCCCAATTGGCACTCGGTTATATACATTCTGCCCGCCATATTGCCAATACGTCACAATAAATTTGCTCTAAACTCAAAATTCACCTATCACAATTGAGTATCTCGTACGTTTCTTTGCCGCGTCGAAGGTTCCAACGTGGACGAATGCGTCAACGATGCGAAATAAACGTAGCCATCTTGAATTACTTTGTAAACTCACTAAAAACTTTCCTAAGAAATCATCAATTACAATTACATTCACACTGTAAATTAACCAGATTATCCGTCAACTTTCTATGCAAATCTCGCATGTGGGGGAATTCTATTTCCGCAAAATCTAACGAACCCTCTCTCATTCTATCAACTTCATTCTTGAACATGCATTAAATTTTCCTTTATTGCAAAGCATATTACAAAATTTCTACAAACAAAAATATGCATCCATATTCCTTACTGCACGTTAATACATTAAGTTTTCCTTTATTGCACCATATTACAAAATTTCTACAAACAAAAATATGCATGCATATTCCTTACTGCACGTTAATAAAACATTAATATTTCATAAGCTTCCTTCATACACAGTAGCAACCAGTTTACCAGTACCGTATCATTAAGAATTTACTTAAAACATTATTTCTCAACCAAATTTAACGCTTTCAACACGAAAATCTTTCTACAGCATTTAAATATTCCTTCACACAGTAACCAATGCCTCACTAAGCTCCAGTGGCGTATCAATTACACCAACTTACATTACACAAAAAAATTCTTTTTATGCAAACTCACTTCAGCTACATTCAAAACACGTCACATACGTTATCAAAATACTACACATACACGGTGCATCAAAATAACCTTACTATGTACTAAAGTACTATGGCTAGATAATTGTTCCGCCTAAGAATTGTAGCCGCCTCGCCTTCTTTTAATACCTTGCAAATTCTAACGAGAGCTTTAAGACCTTTGGATATCAAATACTTTGAGCCAGGTCACTCATTTATGGTGGCCGACTCCTACCATCATATGGTTAAAAATTTCTTAAAGCAATTGAAGCATGTGTATGATTTCAATGATTTTATTTGACTCCTCGTAAAACAAGTTTTATAGAGATGGAAATACGTAATTTTTTCCAGTAGCCCGATCATACCTCGCAATACAAATTGAACAAAATAGACTCTACCTGAATACAATGGCTCACGTTATCTTTTAAATTGGCAGAAAGGCCATAAAATATAAAAAGATGTTTCATGGGTTAGACCAAGTCGCTGATATAATGACTGCAAAGTCTATGAAACAAGGTATGTCCAGACCAAACCCACGGACAAGTCAAACCTGAGTGATAGTGACAACGTATCTTCTATGAACATAAAATTTCAGATTTTATTAACAGAATGTATTTAATTTGAACTTTTTTATCTTGTTTTGTGTAAGACTTTCACTTCAAGTTTTTTTGAGAAATCGACTTGTTAATTGAAGGTACATGTATGGTTAAAAATTTTCGGTGAAGTTGTGTTACAGTCTGTAATAGAGAATGTATAATTACTTTTGATCATGTAAATATTCACCAACAAATCAATATACTCCTAGAAGAAATTGTCGTATCAACTTTTTTCTTAAAAGAAATTGTCGTATCTATGAAAAATCAACTTTCAGATTAAAATAGAGTTTTTAATTATCATTTATAAAATCTCATATTCTTTACACCCAGTGATGCTTTTATATGTCTAGTAAATTTAAAACTGTCCGTGGCATAGGAACGGACGAAAAATTGTTAATAACTCAAAACCATATTTTTGTCACATACGACCTTTGGGCTTAATACGGTAGTGTAGCGCTGTGGTAACTTGACATATTTCATTTTTTTTTCATTTCAAACCGCATTAGGCGTCTTGAACGCCTACCAAGGTAAGCATGCAGCTAAGCTAACTGCAGTGGAAATGAGCGGGTTCGATATAAGGCGTAATTGTACATACCATAATACAACAAATAACATTCAATCCGGGAAGGATGCTCTCCAGGCGCCACCACAATCTGAAATTTTTCTGAAATAAATAGTCTTAGGCGAGTAAGTTAATCCTACTTGACTATGGAAGATATGATTGTAGCCTACCCAATAAGTTCATACACAATTCAAGTTCAAACATTCAATTCGTACAACACCCTTTCACTTTAAGAGAGTACGATAAAATTTGTCACAATAAAGCTTTCTTAATCCCAAAACAACAAACACATACCCATTAAAAATAAAGGAAAACCTGCAAACTAAACGCATCTAAGTGCTAATGATCACAAAGTCATAGCAGTAATAAGTGTGAATTAAAAAAAATGAATCCAAATCTCAACCATATTTTGAAACATATACATTATCATGCACTTATTGATCACACCTCTTATTTCCATAAATCTAAGGTAGTAAGGACGTTATCTAGAGACTTTTAAATTTGCCCTCGTATAAATATCAAACACTATTGGTAACTGTCATAAAAATTCTGAAATAAATAAATATCGCCCAATTTGGAAAAATAATAATTCAGTCTATTAATTTTTAACCACAAAAACATCAATTCGTATCTTAAAAATTCAAAACAACGTAACGATTGTGCGTCTTTTGTGAATCATATCTTCTCAAACACTACCTACAATTTTTATCTTTAAACTGTATGAAAACGTTTGACAGTATGAATAAATCGCTATGACCAGTATTGTGTACTCAATGACTCTTAATGAATGCAAAGTAATCAAATGTTGTAATAGGTCTGACTCAAAATATACAATTTTCAGATCATTCACTTAGCCAAAATGTAAAAAGTTTAATCATTTCTAAGCAGTCTAATCCTTTCTGTCACTTTATACATCCAAGAAAATAATGAATTCTTAGAATATAATATTGGTTGTGTTTAAATTGTACATTGAAACATCACTTTAATAAAGTCTTACGATAACTACTTTGCTTCTGTAAAGCAATACATACAAAAATTCTTATAGATTAAGGTTTCTACTACCTATATTCCAGTCTATAACAGCAGGTAGTGGAGATTGATTATCCTTAATGCCTGAAATGAAATTTACAGTGTAAACAATGAGATCTCTAACGATAATCAAACTCCCACCATTCAAATATCTACAATTATTCTTTCAGACAAGTATAGCGTAGTACCTTATTCGGTGAGTATGTATCCACACTTATTACACTACTAATAACTTTAACGGCGTTAACGCTGGCTATCGTACTGTACGTTAACTTAAATGTTTGTTTTGATTCATGCCTTTAAACACATGTAAAAATTAGACCATTTGATTTACTCACTGCCCTTCTAAGTGTTTGTCACAGAATATTTTCCTTACACCTGATGACTAAATTCTTGATTGTCTATAAACGGTTGACTAAGAGCTGCTAATAAATGTACATATATATTTCACTATTATTAATTTCCAGTACTGTCAACTTCAATTTACAAAGCTTAACATACCTTTAATTAGTAACACAAAGGATAACTAAGTTTCTTTTTGATCACGCGGGTTTAGTACACAATAATTTCTTTTAATATAACGCATGACGTTTATTACAAATCTGCTCAAACACCTCTTAACTTTTGTAAAGGTCTAATAAGAATTTCCAAATCACATTAATCATTTTGTTTAAATAGTTAGTCCCCAACGTGGGTTTTTGCAGTAAACTAATATACACTGTGGCCCGAAACAAAGGAGTTCATTTTTTAATTCAAAATTACTTTTTTGTTTTGGGGTGATTTATTTTCTTTTTACGTATCCTCAATAAGGCGGCAAGATTAGATAAGGAATTGGTCTACAGGACCAGACTTATGAATATGTTTTTTAGTTTCCTATGCATTCATAGCTTGCTTTGACCGACTAATGTAACTCGTCTTCAGTGTTATCAACGAAAAAAATTGAACAAACTTAAATATCTCCGAAACCATTAGAGATAGGTATAGAACATATTTAATAGAAATGAAAGCCGATTAATAGACAAGGCATTAAAAAAATATATGGTGTGCCATTAAAAAAAATTAAGATATAGCATTTTCAAATTAATGTTATTGAATTAATTTTTGTGATCACCGTGTATATTGAAATACAATTTTGACAATAGATTAAAATAAGCTCATGTATGAATAAATTCTATACCAAAGATTATTTTTTTATCTTTAAAAATAACTGAGATACGCCCACTTGAATTACTACATAAAAATGTCAGTTTTTAGTTAACTTTGCAAATATCTCAAAAATATCCAGATAGAAGGCATCCCCAGGTAAAGTGTTTTGAAAAATTAAAAGACCGCTTTGAGAGAACAACCAACGCAAACTATGAGAAAAGAACAAGAAGCAAATCAGTTTTACATGAAGAAAATGAATTGGATATTACATTATCCGTGGTCGAAACTCCAGAAATAAGTGTAGAGAAGTTAGCAGCTATCTAAATATTGGAAAATCCTCCATATCTACATGTATCAAAAAGGATAAACTACATCCCTATCATTTACAACTCCATCAAGACCTCTCCCGCGATGACTACATTTAACGAGTTAACTTTTGTCGATCGATGCAAATTAAATTACAGGATAATAATCAGTTTCCATTCTACATATTATTTACAGACGAATGTACATTCCAACGAAATGAATTTGTTAATAGACGTAATTATCATTACTACGCCACCGAAAATCCACATTTAGTACATGTAAATAATTTTCAACAGCAATGGAGTTTAAATGTTTGGGGAGGTACTGTTGGTAATTATGTTATAGGACCGCATTTCTTTGAGGGCCGCGTAAACGGAGATGTTTTTTATAATTTTTTGAATGAAGACTTTCCACTTCTTATTCAACATATTCTGGAGGAAATAAGAGAGAAACAGATGTGGCTTCAAATGGGTGGTGCTACGCCTCACTACTATAGACAAGTCCGAGAGAATGTAACTGCTTTATTTCCAGAAAAATGTATCGGTAGAGGTGGTCCTATAGCTTGGCCCGCTCAATCGCTAGACCTTACGAGTTTAGAAAGTTTTTCCTCTGGGGATTTGTAAAATCTGTAGTTTATAAAATACCGGCTAGCACGAGAGAAGACATTAAAAATCGTACCACGGAGGCCTTTCAAAGTGTTACACCTATAATGTAACAAAATGTTAGAACTTCATTTCGGAATAGATTTCCAGATTGCCTGAATCACAATGGGCAACATTTTGAACATATGTTAGAATTTGCTTATTAGCTGCACCAATTAATATGCGAACAAAATAAGAGAATTATCCATAAAACACTATACTAATTCCGACGCGGGTTAACTTAACCGAGTTGGCATCTTCAAAATAGGCATGAACTCTCTGACTTTGTTTTCATGTTTGTCATGTTTAATATTACCTTGTTATTGCAGAATTTAACTTTAACTTTGTTCCTGAATATTTGTAGATACAAAATAAATTAATAATTATTTGTATGCTCCTAATTACGTAGTACCGTAAAAGTATTTAATGTCCAAATGCGAATGAAGCATCACCTTTGAGAGAGAAAACTCATGATGTCATAATAATCTACTACATGCAAGTAATTTTTCATTCAGCTGCCAAAGCACCCATTAGATGGTCACAGAAGCAATTCAAACGTAAGAAACTTGTTATCCCAATCCTCATAGCCTACTCTACAAAAAATGAACTTCCTAATACGTTTTGTAAAAAAAAATTGGTTTTTATCAAATAAATCAAAAACTGCTTATTTTAGGTATAGGGCATGTCAGATACTTTCTTATTGATTTTCAAAGGAGAATTCACTAGTGACATAAAAAATGGCGGTTTCCATTTGAAAAAATTGAGTTTTCCGATATTTGTGTGGT
This sequence comes from Vesta saturnalis, assembly GCA_036346205.1. NCBI lineage: Eukaryota > Metazoa > Arthropoda > Insecta > Coleoptera > Lampyridae > Vesta > Vesta saturnalis. The sequence goes on from JARFJB010002223.1 coordinate 343,050, forward strand.
CAAAGTTTGAACCAAATTTTTCGGATACCATGTACAACATTTTCGGGTATTGGGAAGGGTTCTTAGTAGGGCCGTACTCGGACTTTAACACCTCAGAAAATCATTTTTATCTCTACAATAACTTCCACGGTACGCTAATTTCTTTGATACCATGTACCTTTCAAAAATTTTGAAATAATGCGAATAACCGCTGAAGCATAGGGATATAAATTTTACGAGTTATTTGACGGTGCGAAAATATACAGGGTGTTCCATTTACACAAAATCAAGTTGGTTGACTACGTTCTTCTGAATCACCCTACATATATATATATATATATATATATATATATATATATATATATATATATACATATTTCTAACGCGCATGATTACCACGAATGAGAGCCAGAAACGCCAATCTATCAGTCACATTGGTATTTTTCTAAAATCTTAATAATTCTTCGAAACATCCAAATCTCTCATTCATATTTACTCCACATAACATCCAGACATAAATTCAACTTTTCAAAAACCGTATATGTGCGTGAACTTTCCTTCTACTATAACGTGCCAATTCTTGGCTATCGTTACCTTAATTTAATTTTTGAGTTTGTGTTATTATTGGTAAATATATTTCCATTGCGTTGGTATCTTTTTTCTTTTAATAATTAAATTTTGGTGTATGTCGATGTTTTTTCTTTAGTGTACGTAATTACGAACGTCCCTGAACAGAGTGTTATGGCTTATAAAGGCTATTTTAGCCACATCAGTTTTGTTTTATGCGCAACTCGATGCGAAATGACTACATTTGCATTCCTTCTATCATCTAGTTTAGTACGTTATGTTTTAGGTTTTGCTCGCCTTGTATAAGGTATGTAAGGCTTTTAATTACATTTTTATATATATTATATTTAATAGGGAGCAAAGATAAGCCTTTATATTAAGGAAAACTGCTTGTATTAACAAAAAACTCTTATGTTAACGAATTTCGTATCGTTGCAAAAGCGTGGTGGATGACGTCATGAAGTTAAATACATAAAATGGCGTGCATGATAATGCAATTTCATCTTCAAGAACTATAAATGCAGATACCTTTGTTTAGCATCAATAACGCATGCTGTTGATATACCTGCTTCAGTCGTCTAATACCGGCTTTCGTTGTCCAAAGTCTGCTTTTGTAGTCTGGGCTATATTTTATTTGTGTTGCTTGTACGTTAATGAAGACAATTTAAAGTTACCTTATCTTATTATATGGTCTACATTTAGTTTATTTGTACGTAAGTGAACGCAATGGAGGTTACGTTACCGTACCATATGTTTATAATATTCATGGAAATTAAGTTCTCAAATTGCAATTCGTTTGAAAATAACTTAATACCTTGCATTTATTCTGAGTGCAAGAAAATGTAATTAATACGTATACCTTTATGCGAAGTGCGTTATAAGTAAATAACAAGTCAGTATAGTGTTGTTTTGAAATGGTTGTAATGACAAGAAACAGCTGACTGGCTAACGGTTCCGTTTTCTAAAATAAATTTTAGTGCATAACCTAGCAATTGTAATGTTGTTGTAGGTCAAGTGTACGTTTTAGTATTAAATACAGTATTGATCATATTCCATTTTGAATTTTAAGTAAAGATTGATTATTCGTGCCTGTACAAGATTTATTTCCGGGTATAGCTCTACAGTGGCTTAGAAATACAAAACATACAGTTAGTACTTGGTTAGAACCTGTTCAGTTACTTAAAAGAGATTTTTTAACTTTCGATTACGAGCATGACCTTTGGTAGAAACCCAGCAACGTACTAAAGGTGTAGAGGAGAATTTTATAACGTATATTATTGCAGTTCAGGCATTTTTTAAAAGATTACCTACTCCTAAGTATGAAACAGAGGTTGATTCACAAATTCAAATAAATTTAAACCCCTATTTTGCATCACATATTGGTATTTTCGTCCATTAGTAAATTAAATGAAATATGTAGAGAAGTACAAGGCTTAAAATGTCGTACAACAAGGATACGTCACCTCATAGAAAGTGTGTTGGTCTTTTGAATCTGATTTAGTTTGTTTATCCGTGAGTCAACCAACTACCTCTAATAGAGTTAGTGAAGTTCAAGTTATTTCGTCCAGTATATGTTGGGATTGTGATAGGAAAGGACACTCCCATCGTGAATTTTCTGAGTGTGGTAAAAAGGTAGTTACAGTAATTCTTGTGTTAGTTGTAATTCAAAAAACTTGCGTTTCTTCCATTTCTCGTCCAACTCCAAACCCTATCGACGCGATACCGAAAACCAACCTACGAACTTTGAGAACCAATCGAAAACCTACCGATTCGGTTAAACAACCCTCGGTGAAGATCTTATTTAAAGCCAAACGTGACAAATCTAAAAATAGAGATAAGTTTCAATTTTCAGTTCCTATTGATGAGTGGAATAATTGGCTTTTAACAGTGAATTCTTTCATGTCTTCATGTAGAATTACAGTTGCTCCAGTATGGCGTCCGTTCCGTTTGATAATATACTTTATCTTACTGTTAAAATTTTTGGCCATTCGTTATCTTGTTTTATTGATAGTGGTGCATCAGTGACAGTTACAGGTATCACAGCTTTACAATTTCTTGAAAACAGCTGTTGACATAGGTCCAGTATACTTTGTAGTGTTAAATACAGTGTTGACCATATTCAATTTTGAATTTTAAGTAAAGATTGATTATATGCTTGTATAGTTGTGTAATTAATCAGACATTTTGTTTTCTTAAACATACAAATAAATACAGCTGTTATTATACAGTGTTATTCAGATTACCTATGGTATTAACATACATGTTTCTCAATTTTTGCTGTATTTTAATTGTTAAACCTATAAAATTGAGTGGCGTTCAACAAGAAAAAATAAACATATACTTTACTGATTATATCTGTGGACATATTTCTGCTTCCCTCACAACCTGAAAATAAATGAGTTCTCAACCTACAGTAAGTTTTGTAAGTATTTTACCTTGCTGAGCTAGACCGAGATGAAAACTTGTCCTTTTTAATATTCTAATCCTGTCCACAAATTTTTATTTGTTATACCGCAATATTCAACACTACATATTTGTCCTTAACCATACATACATACAATTTTTCATTGTGCAATATTATGACATTTATATAGGCAAAGATATACATACCTATTGTTCCTCTACACTTTAATACAATATCCACATATAACTTCACACGCCATTCATTTAAACTAATTTTAAGCTTCGCATTCTATAGAATACAGTAGCCAAATACAATAATATTCATTGTCCTCTCAATAGGAGTATTACTAAAACGTCTTCATTCAAATTTTATACTTTCAACTCATGAATATTTAAAGTACACTTATACATGATTTTACATAATGCTCAACGCTTTACTAAAAATTTCAGTAGCGTAACATTTACACCAACTCACAGCATGCACACACAAAAAATATTCTAGTGCAAAAACACGTTCATGTACTATCAAAAGTCCGTGCTACGCACAACACAAGGCTGCAATACCCAATGCGTCAAAATAATCTCACAAATTGATAAATGCTCTATGAAATAATAAAAATAGGATCAATGTTTGGCATTATCCGTTTATGAACGTTAATAGCAGGTTTAAAAGTGCGTTTTCAGTTTCATAATTATTGTGTTATAATAAGTTTATGTACTGGTTTAAATTTTAAGGTCATTCTATATGTATACAGGGTCCGCCTTTGGGAGCTGATCCTATGAGTATCTGCTAAACCAAACTTACTATAATTTTTAAAATTTGGTGACAGGGTAATGATGTTAGGGCTAACTCATCTAAAATATTTTCACGTTCGTACCACTTCCGGTTATACCGGAAGTCGATACTTAGTCGCTTATATATTTAACGGAACACCCCATATATTAATACATTTTTGGATTCTATGTCGAATTTTAAGGTAAGTTTGTTAAATAAACTAGATACGAAATTTCAATCGTTTAAAAAAAAACATTTTTCTAAAAAAATTGACAGATACGGTCTTAGTAGTATCTCGTTAATTGTTCTGTTCCTGTCAAACAATTTGAATAAAACTTTGAGGTGTTGTAGGCAAAGGTTTATTGCAACAGTTTGCAAAAAATGACATTTGTATTTTTCATAAAAATAAAATTATGAATGTCTAAACTTGACTATCAAAAATGCAAGTTACTCAAAAAATCAAATGGAAACCCTATTTTTATTACTCAGATCGATTTAACGTCAAAAATTAAGGTAAGTTTGTTTAAAACTTTATTTGCCTAAACGTAACAGTTTCATACTTATTACCAAAAAAGTCCCAATTTTAAAATTTGTGATAAAAATGAGCTACATACTTAAATCTAGTATTCCTTATTCGTGGTCACCATGGAAACCAAATAAATGAGAATTGAAATAAAAAAATATATTTGAAAAGTTACTGCAAAAATTATAAAATTGATAATTTTGTGATTCAAAAGTCATTTTGCCAAATAGAAATTTTCTGTCATTTTTTCAAATTCGATATACAACATAAGTGTAAAAATTTAATACTTTATGAGTAAATGGAAAAAAACTACTTTTTACTGCGGAGGTAATATATACTTATCAGCGCATCATTACACGATAAAGATGCTTATTTATTTTGTTTTTCTTTTGTAGTCAATAATTTAATAAAATTGTTGACAGTTTGTGTTTTTCTTGATGAAATGGCTCGACTTGAATATTCTAATACAGATTATTTGAATTTAATTTTAATTCACGGAGAATGTCATAAAGTTGTAAAACGAACAGTAAGAACATTTATCGAATGCTATCCATACTGTTTACAACTAGTTCAACATTTGAAAACAGCGGATTTCTTGAAACGTATCGAATTTTGTTAAACAATTTTGTTAAAAATACAAGAAATTCCTAATTTTTTGACTAATATCATATGGACGGACGAATCTAAATTTACGAAAAATGCCATATTTAATCGCCGAAACTCGCATTACTGGAATAACGAAAATAGCAATCCAATTCGCGAATGCCATTTTCAGGAAATTTGGAACTTTAACGTATTTTGTGCTATTCGGAATAACGAAATCTTTGACGTGTATTTTTACAACGAAAATTTTAGAGGTTTAAAATAGTTGATTGTTGCCATTTATGATTACAAATTTAATTTCTAGGAGAAAATTATCTTGAGATATTAAACACTCGAATTCATCCCGATTAAATCTAGAAAGGGAAAATTTATGGTACCAACAAGACGGTGCGCCCCCTCACAACATCAAGGCTGTTTCCATGAAACTTTATGAAATTTTTGAAGATCATTGGTTTACCAATAATGGTCTCTTTCCATGGCCACCTAGGTCAACTGATCTTACGCCAATGGATTTTTATCTTTGGGGTCGAATCAAAAATATTGTTTATGCTACACCACTAACGACTAAAGAAGATTGCATTGCAAGAGTGCAAAATGCCTTCAATTCTCTTTCTCCACAAGAAATTCAAAGGGCTACAAATGAAGTCGCTATCTTGCGTCTAACGGGCAACACTTTATCGTGTAAGAATGCATTGATAAGTATGTAGTTGCCACCTCCGCAGTAAAAAGTAATTTTTTTCGATTTACTCATAAAGTATTAAATTTTTACACTTATGTTGTATATCGAATTTGAAAAAAATCACTTAGACAATTTCTATTTGGCAAAAATGACTTTTGAATCAAAAAATTATCAATTTTTATAATTTTTGGCAGTAACTTATTCAAATATTTTTCTTTATTTCAATTCTCAATTATTTGGTTTTCATGGTGACCACGAACAAGGAATACTAGATTTAAGTATGTAGCTCATTTTTATCACAGGTTTTAAAATTGGGACTTTTTGATAATAAGTATGAAACTGTTACGTTTAGGCAAATAAAGTTTTAAACAAACTTACCTTAATTTTTGACGTTAAATCGATCTGAGTAATAAAAATAGGGTTTCCATTTGATTTTTGAGTAACTTGCATTTTTTGATAGTCAAGTTTAGACATTCATAATTTTATTTTTATGAAAAATACATATGTCATTTTTTGCAGACTGTTGCAATAAACCTTTGCCTACAACATCTCAAAGTTTTATTCAAATTGTTTGACAGGAACAGAACAATTAACGAGTTATTACTAAGACCGTATCTGTCATTTTTTTTAGAAAAATGGTTTTTTTTTTAAAACGACAAATTTCGTATCTAGTTTATTTAACAAACTTACTTTAAAATTCGATATAGAATCCAAAAATGTATTAATATATGGGGTGTTCCATTTAAAATAAGCGACTAAGTACCGACTTCCGGTATAACCGGAAGTGGTACGAACGTGAAAATATTTTAGATGAGTTAGCCCTAACATCATTACCCTGTCACCAAATTTTCAAATTATAGTAAGTTTGGTTTAGCAGATACTCATAGGATCAGCTCCCAAAGGCGGACCCTGTATAGATTGATTTTCTTTTAAGGTACGTGTACGTTTGTTGCACAGTATTTGAATTGCAAATTGTAAAAGAGACATTATAGCGGAAATTTAATTCAATTTCTTGTAGTTCCGTTCATTTAGTTTTTGAATCAACATTGTAAAGGTTTGTAGTATTAACCGCCCTCCCTTCTCATTGAAATTTGAGATAACACGATCATGTGGAAAATATTTGATAATTTAACGTAATTTTTATTTGGAGAAAAATAAGTTTGTCTGTGTAGCCAACGAAATATTTTACATCTGTTTATAACTGCGAAATAAGCAAAACGTATACAAATATTGTAACGTATGTGCCTAATTCAGTGTTTATTTAATCGTTACAATGTGGGTAGTGGGTAGATACAATAAATGTACGCAACTTTAATAAAAATCACAATTTCAATGAGTTTCTTTCAAATATTAATCAATGGATTGTGAAGGCGCAATATAAATATGAGTACACTGTAGGAATTTTGATCACTGACAATATAAAATTTTTGTTTAAGATTTTTATTCTTGTTAGTAATGCTGTTAACGTTACCAACGAATAAAAGAAAACTTGTGGCTTAGGTACTTGAAGAAATCGAAAATGGATTTCTGTTTTCCGCTTCTATGAAAATTTTCTATTTTTCACTGTACGTGACAGAAATAATCTTTTCAATTCAATTATCTTCATTATACGAACATAACATGAATTTACATCTTTAAAAAAGTATGTGGATCGCTAATTATATCTAAAAGTATAATAGTACTCGACTTTACTATACTATTTCTTATAAAAACCGTTGTTTTTGTATTGATGGCGTAAATATTGTGCGTAACTATTTATGTATTTTCTAAGGTGAATCTGAGTAACAAAGGGCATTGAAAAAACCACAAAAACGTACGCCCATCAAAATCCAACAATATTTTTATAAAACCTTCTGAAATGCGAAAATTAATTATTAGGTATAAAATAGGACATTTGGTTACTATCGTATTATTCTTATAGGAAGGATTTCCAAGCGATTTAAGCACTTACGATAATTTAGTACCCCTGTACAAATGAAAACCAGATAATTTTGTAAAACTTAAATTTTATACACTTACTAAAAAAATCAAACCCTTGTTTAATCATATGCAGTCACATTTTGCACCCTAATGCGCGAAGGACCATACGTAGGACCATAATATTGGTGCTAAAAAAATGATGAGTTTCAACTGATATGCACATTTTCAGCATTTTGAAAACCATCCAGAACATTTACAACCTGATGTGTATGCTGCGAGCGAGTACGTCTGGGATTGCATTGTTGTCAGTGCCTGTGGTTGTGTCAATCTGTATAAGCGTGAGTTCGTGTGTTCGCGTGTGCGTGTGCGTGTGAGCGTGGGTAATTGAGTGCGTGTGTGCGTGTGTGCATGTTAGCGTATGCGTGTTTCCGTGTGTGTGTGCGAGCCAGCGTGAGTGCTTGAGTGTGTGTGTGAGTGTGTGCGTGTCTGCGTGTGTTCGGGTGTGCGTGTGTACGAGTATGCGTGTGCTCGTGTGTGCGTGTGTGCGTGTGTGCGTGTGTGCGTATGTACGTGTGTGCGTGCTCGTGTGTGTGCGTGTGTACGTGAGTGCGTGTGTGCGTCTGTGCGTGTGTGTGTGTGTGTGTGTGTGTGTGTATGTGTGTGTGTGTGTGGTGTGTGTGTGGTGTGTGATGTGTGTGTGTGTGTGTTTGTGTGCTGTGTGCTGTGTGTGGCGTGAGTGTGCGTGTGTGCGTGCGTGTGTGTGTGTGGCGTGTGTGCGTGTGTGTGCGGTGTGCTGTGTGCGCGTGTGTGCGTGTGTGCGTCTGTGTGTGTTGTGTCTGTGGCGTGTCGTGGTGTGCGTGGTGTGGTGTGGCTGTGGTGTGTGTGAGTGCGTGTGCGCGTGTGTGCGTAGTGTGTTTGAGTGTTCGTGAGCTGTGCGTGTGTGTACTTGCGTGTTCGTGAGCGTGCGTGCGTTGTGCGTGTGTGCGTGTGCGTGTGTGCGTGTGTGCGTGTGTGCGTGTGTGCGTGTGTGGGTGCGTAGTGTGCTGTGTGCGTGTGCGTGTGCGTGTGCGTGTGCGTGTGTGGTGTGTGCGTGATGTGTGTGCGTGTGGCTGTGTGGTGTGTGCTGTGTGTGCGTGTGTGCGTGTGTGCAGTGTGGTGTGGGCATAGTGCGTGTGACGTAGTAGCGACTGTGCGCGTAGTGCGTGTACGTGTGTTTGAAGTGTTCGTGAGCTGCTGTGCGGTGTGCGTGTGTTGTGTCGTGAGGCGTGCGTGCGTTTGTGCTGTGCTGTGATGTGCGTGGTTTGTGCGTTTGTGCATGTGTGGTGTGGCGTGTAGCGTGTGCGTGTCGTGTACGTGTGTGCGTGTTTGCGTGTTTGCGTGCGTGCGATGCGTGTGTCGTGTGTGCGTGTGGTGTGCGTGTGTGCGTGTGGGTGTGTGTGTGTGTGTGTGTGTTGTGTGTGTGTGTGTTGAGTGTGTGGTGCGTGTATGCGTGTCTGAGTGTGTGCTTGTGTGCGTGTTCGACGCAAACGCAAGCAAAAAGCGAAGCAAACGCAATCGATGCAAGGCAAACATAGACGCAATTGCTAAAGCAAACATAGACGCAAACGCAAACACAGATTCAAACGCAAACGCAAAAGCAAATGCAAACGCAAACTCAAACGCGCGTGTGTGCGTGTGTGTGTGTGTGTGTGTGTGCGAGTGTGCGTGAGTGCGAGTGTGCGTGTGTGCGTGTGTTCGTGTGTGAGTATGTGGGTGTCTGTGAGTGTGTGAGTGTGTGTGAGCGTGCGTGCGTGTGTCTGCACGTGTGTGCGTGTGTGCGTCTGTACGTGTATGCGTGTGTGCGTGCGGCGTATGTGCGTGTGTGCGTGTGTGGTGTGCGTGTGTGTGTGTGTGCGTGTGTGCGTATGTGTGTGTGTGTGTCTGTGCGTGCAGTGTGGGTGTCTGAGTGTTTGCGTGTGTGTGAGCGTGTGTGTCGTGTGTGGTGTGTGCGTGTGTGCGTGTGTGCGTGTGTGCGTGTGTGCGTGTGTGCGTATGTGTGTGTATGTGGTGTGTGTGTGTGTGTCTGTGCGTGCATGTGTGGGTGTCTGAGTGTTTGCGTGTGTACGTGTGAGCGTGTGTGCGTGTGCGTGTGTGCGTGTGTGCGTGTGTGCGTATGTGCGTATGCGTGTGTGTGTGTCGTGTGGTGTGTGTCGTGTGTGGTGTGCGTGTGCTGTATGTGCGTGTGTCAGTGATGCGTGATTGCGTGTTGTGGTGTGTGCAGTGTGCGTGTGAGTGTGCGTGTGCGTGTGCGTCATTGTGCGTGTGCGTGAGCGCGTGTTTGAGTGTGCGTCGTGCGTGTGGAATGTGTGTGCGTGTACGTGCGTTTGCGTTTGTGCGTGTGTGCATGTGCGTGGCTGTGCGTTGTGAGTATGTGGTGGCGTTTGTGCTGTGCGTGACGTGTGAGTGCGTTGAGTGCGTGCGCGGGTGTGGTAGTGTGGTGCGTGTGAAGTGTGTGCTGTGTGTGAGTGTGGTGTGCGTACGAACATGGACACCGACACGACTACGGCCACGGACAAGTGAGCTTACGCTAACGCGAACGAGAACGCTAACGTGAGAGTGATCACAAACTCAAACTCAAACTCAAACGCATACGCAAACGCAAACGCAAACGCAAACGAAAACGCAAACGCAAACTCAAATGCAAACGCAAACGCAAACGCAAACGCAAACGCAAACGCAAACGCAAACGCAAACGCAAACGCAAACGAAAACGCAAACGCAAACTCAAACGCAAACGCAAACGCAAACGCAAACACAAACGCAAACGCAAAGGCAAACGCGAACGAGAACGCTAACGCGAATGCTAAAGTAACATCGAGCGCGAACGCTAACGCGAGTGTGTGCGAGTGTGCATGTGTGCGAGTGTGCGTGTGTGCGCGTATGCGTGTGTGCGTGTGTGCGTATGTGCACGTGTGTATGTGAGTGTATGTGAGTGTGTACGTGCGTGCGTGAGCTTGTGCGTGTGAGTGTGTGCGTGTGTGAGTGTGTGCATGTGTCTGTGTGTGCGTATGTGCATGTGTGCGTGTGTGCGTGTGTTCGTGTGTATGTGTGCGTGTGTACGAGAGTGGGTGTGCCTGCACGTGTGTGTGAGCATGTGCTTGTGTTCGTGTGTGCCAGTCTGCGTGTGTGCGTGTATATTGCAATGTTTTTGCGATTGTTTGTGCTTGTAGTGTGTGCATGTACGTGTGTGTGTATGCGTGGGTACCTGTGTTCGTGAAAGCGTGTGTGCGTGTGTGCGTGTGTGGTTGTGTGCGTTTGTGCGTGTGTGCGTGTGCACGTCTGTGCGTGTGTGCGTGTGACGTGTTTGCTTTTGTGCGTGTGTGAATATGTGCGTGTGTGCGTGTGTGCGTGTGTGCGTGTGTGCGTGTGTCCGTGTGTGCGTGTGTGCGTATGCGCTAGTGAGCATGGGTACGTGTGTGCGTGTTTGCGAGCGTGCGTGTATGCGTGTGTGCGTGCGTGCGTGTGTTTGTGCATGTGTTAGGGTACGTGTGTGCGTGTGTACGTGTGTGCATGTGTGTGAGTGCGTGTGTTCGTGTGTGTGCGTGTGTGCCTGTGCGCGCGCGTGTGTGTGTGCTTGTGTGCGTGTGTGCCAGTGTGCGTGTATGCGTGTGTGCGTGTGCGCGCCTATGTGTGTGTGTATTGCAATGTTTTTGCGACTGTTTGTGCTTGTTGTGTGTACATGTACGTGTGAGTGTGTCCGCGAGTACGTGTGTTCGTGAGTGAGTGTGTGCGTGTGTGCGTGTGTACGTGTGTGCGTGTGTGCATGTGTGCGTGTATGCGTGTACCTGTGTTCGTGTGTGCTTGTGTGCGTGTGTGCGTGTATGCGTGTGACATGTGTGCGTTTGTGCGTGTGTGCGTAGGTGCGTGTGTGTGCGTATGTGCGAGTGTCCGTGTGGCTGTGTGCGTGTAAGCGTGTGCGTGTGTGTGGTGCGTGATGATGCGTGCGTTGTGCGTTTGTGCAGTGTGCGTATGTGCGTAGCGTGTATGCATGTGCGTGTACGTGTGCGTGTTTGCGTGTTTGCGTGCGTGCGTGTATGCGTGTGTACGCGTGTGCGTGTGTGCGTGTGTGCGTGTGTGCGTGTGTGCGTGTGTGCGGGTGTGTGAGGGCGTGTGTGTATACGCAAACGCAAACGCAAACGCAAACACAAACGCAAACGCAAACGCAAACGCAAACGCAAACGCAATCGCAATCGCAAAGGCAAACATAGACGCAATTGCAAAGGCAAACATAGACGCAATTGCAAAAGCAAACATAGACGCAAACGCAAACACAGATTCAAACGCAAACGCAAAAGCAAATGCAAACGCAAACGCAAACACAAACACAAACGCACACGCAAACTCAAACGCGCGTGTGTGCGTGTGTTAGTGTGTGTGTGTGTGTGTGTGTGTGTGTGTGGTGGTGTGGTGGTGTGTCGTGTGTCTGGGTGTGTGTGTGTGTCGTGTGTCGTGTGTGTGTATGTGTGGTCTTCGTGTGTGGTGTCGTGTGTGTGTAGGTCGTGCGTGGTGTCGTGTAGAGTGTGCGTGTGTGGTGTGTACGTGTATGCGTGTGTGCGTGCGGCGTATGTGCGTGTGTGCGTGTGTGGTGTGAGTGTGTGCGTGTGTGCGTGTGTGCGTATGTGTGTGTATGTGAGTGTGTGTGTGTGTGTGTGTGTCGTGTGGTGCAGTGTTTGGGTGTCTGAGTGTTGCTGTGTGTATCGTGTGGTGTGTGCGTGTTGTGCGTGTGTGCGTGTGTGCGTAGTGTGCGTGTGTGCGAGTGTGCGTATGTGTGTGTTGTGTGTGTGTGGTGTGTGTGTCGTGTGCGTGCTTGATGTGCGTGGTGTGCTTGAGTGTTTGCGTGTGTACGTGTGAGCGTGTGTGCGTGTGTGCGTGTGTGCGTATGTGCGTGTGTGCGTATGTGCGTGTGTGCGTGTGTGTGTGTGCTCGTGTGTGGGTGTTCGCGTGTGTGCGTATGTGCGTGTGTACAAGTGATCGTGATTGCGTGTGTTCGAGTGTGTGCGCGAGTGTGCGTGTGAGTGTGCGTGTGTGCGTGTGTGTGCGTGCGTGTGTGCGTGTGTGCGTGAGCGCGTGTTTGAGTGTGTGCGTCTGTGCGTGTGTGCATTTGTGCGTGTGGAAGGGTGTGTGTGTGCGGGTGTGCGTGTGTACGTGTGCGTTTGTGCGTTTGTGTGTGTGCGTGTGTGTCGTGTGGCGTGTGTGCGTTTGTGAGTATGTGCGTGTGGCGTTTGTGCGTGTGGTGCGTGTCGTGTCTGAGTGTGTGGTGTAGTTGTGTCGTGCGTGCGCGTGTGCGTGCGTACGTGTGAGCGTGTGTCGTGTGTGTGTGTGTGTGTGTGTGTGTGTGTAGTGTGTGTGTTGAGCGTGCTGTGGGTGTCTGAGTGTTGTGCGTGTACGTGTGAGCGTGTGGTGCGTGTGCGTGTGCGTGCGATGTGCGTGTGCGTAGTGCGTGTGTGCGTGTGTGTGTGTGCGTGTGTGTGGTGTACCGTGTGCGTATGTGCGGTGTCAGTGATCGTGAGTGTGCGTGTGTCTGAGTGTGTGCGTGTGCGTGTGGTGTGCGTGTGGTGTGTGTCGTGCGGTGTGCTGTGTGCGTGAGCGTCGTGTTGTGTGTGCGTCTGTGCGTGTGCATTTGTGCGTGTGAAGGGTGTGTGTGTGCGGGTGTGCGTGTCTACGTGTGCGTTTGTGCGTTTGTCGGTGTGTGCGTGTGTGTCGTGTGGCGTGTGTGCGTTTGTGAGTATGTGCGTGTGCGCGTTTGTGCGTGTGTGCGTATGTACGTGTCTGAGTGTGTGGGTGTGTACGTTGTGAGTGCGTGCGTGCGCGTGTGCGTGCGTACGTGTGAGCGTGTGCCTGTGTGCGTGTGCAAGTGTGAGTGTGTGCGTGTGTGAGTGTGTGCGTTTGTGCGTTTGTGCGAGAGTGCTTGTGTGCATAAGTGCGAGTGAGCGTGTGTGCGTGTGTGTGCGTGTGTGTGGGTGTGTGCGTGTGTCTTGTGTCGGGTGTACGTGTGTGGGTATGTGCGTATGTGCGTGTATACATGCGTACGTGTGTTCGTGAGTGCTTGCGTGCGCGTGTGCTTGCGTACGTGTGAGCGTGTGTGCGTGTGTGCAAATGTGAGTGTGTGCGTGTGCGGATGTGTGCGTGTGTGAGCGTGTGCGTTTGTGCGTTTGTCCGAGAGTGCGTGTGTGCGAGTGAGCGTGTGAGCGTGTTTGTGTGTGGGTGAGTGCGTGTGTGCGTTTGTGCGTGTCTTGTGTCGTGTGTACGTGTGTGGTTATGTGCGTGTGTGCGTGTATACGTGCCTACGTGTGTCCGTGTGTTCGTGAATGCTTGCGTGCGTGTGTACGTATGTGCGTGTGTGCGCGTGTTTGGGTGTGTGCGTGTGTGCGTATGTCGTGTGTGCGAGTGTGCGTGCGTGCGTATGTGTGTGCCTGTGAGTGTGTGTGTGTGTGATGTGTGCGTGCGTTTGTGAGTTTGTGCGTGTGTGCATGTATGCGTGTATGCGTGTTTGCGTGTGTGCGTGAGTGCATGTGTGCGTGTGTGCGTGTATATTGTAATGCCTTGCGATTTTTTGATGCAGAAGCAGAAGCAGAAGCAGAAGCAGAAGCAGAAGCAGAAGCAGAAGCAGAAGCAGAAGCAGAAGCAGAAGCAGAGCAGAGGCAGAGGCAGAGGCAGAGGCAGAGGCAGAGGCAGAGGCAGAGGCAGAGGCAGAGGAAGAGGCAGAGGCAGAGGCAGAGGCAGAGGCAGAGGCAGAGGCAGAGGCAGAGGCAGAGGCAGAAGCAGAGAGCAGAGGCAGAGGCAGAGGCAGAGGCAGAGGCAGAGGCAGAGGCAGAGGCAGAGGCAGAGGCAGAGGCAGAGGCAGAGGCAGAGGCAGAGGCAGAGGCAGAGGCAGAGGCAGAGGCAGAGGCAGAGGCAGAGGCAGAGGCAAGGCAAGGCAGAGGCAGAGCGAGGCAGAGGCAGAGGCAGAGGCAGAGGCAGAGGCAGAGGCAGAGGCAGAGGCAGAGGCAGAGGCAGAGGCAGAGGCAGAGGCAGAGGCAGAGGCAGAGGCAGAAGCAGAAGCAGAAGCAGAAGCAGAAGCAGAAGCAGAAGCAGAAGCAGAAGCAGAAGCAGAAGCAGAAGCAGAAGCAGAAGCAGAAGCAGAAGCAGAAGCAGAAGCAGAAGCAGAAGCAGAAGCAGAAGCGCAAGTGAAAGCGAAAGCGAAAGGGGGTGTGCAATAGCATTACAAAGTATTAATACCTTTTATCGTTGTATAAAACTTACGTAAGCGGGCAATATGAGTCCAATGGACCCTCGCGTGGTGATTACAATTATGTGCGATATTTATTTAATTAGTATTAAATGTTTGTTTACTAATCTAATTCATTAGGCAGTTTGATAATGTCTCTTTGCTCTGGATTAGGTAAAAGATCTGGATCTTCCACTTTTTGGGAGAGTTAATCATGGCATACCTTGTTCACAATCCGCCATTGTGCGATAAATAGTTCTGAGGGAAATAGTTTGACTTTGAGTATGCAGATTATTTTACGGAGATTTAGTTTGTAAGCCGTTTTAGTACAACTAATTTATAAAACTGAACTGTCTATGTGAAGACAAACCTTCAAAGAATTTTTGTTTGCAAAGCCAACCTAATATTTTATCATTCTCCATTGGATGTTTTGCCAAAACTTTTGAGACATGTTATATCCAATGATTTATTACTAGTTAACTATTCGTATTTTTGTAAACTAAGCCCAAGAAATGCAAGAAAACAAAGACAAGGTTGTAAAAAATGCTACAAAAATGTTTGTAATCAAATTTTATGTAATTTTAAAATATACTATTAAGTGGAGCCATGGTCAACCTTTATTGCCAAAAACAATCGTTAGTTTTTAAAATACACCACTAATTGGCGTCACAAAGAATCAGGGGTCAGACAAGGGGCAAAGACCTAAGAACAAGTTCCAGATGCTTATAGTTGTCTTATGAGATAGCACGAGGGTCCCTTTATTAGAATACTTTTCCAAATTTCTAGTTTTCCCGCTATAATTAGTACGGCCACCAAAAACAAAAATAGCCGCCGAAACAAGT
The DNA here is from genome assembly GCA_036346205.1 of Vesta saturnalis. Lineage (NCBI taxonomy): Eukaryota > Metazoa > Arthropoda > Insecta > Coleoptera > Lampyridae > Vesta > Vesta saturnalis. The sequence goes on from JARFJB010002223.1 coordinate 358,587, forward strand.
ATGCCTTCTACCAATCAGAAACCAGGGAGTGTGGCCTGCCCTTAGGCCCTTCAATCACAGCCCTCAGTCTGAGGGTGTATGCACCCGCACAACCGATCAACTGGAAGTGAGAGGGGCAGGCCATTGAGTCCCCCCACACCTTGTAATTATGACGTCATCCTAATAAAACTGGTGGAGGATAAGTGCCCCCATTCTACTCATATAATGTCTCTCATAGATTGATAATGTATGTGATTAAATTTGTTAAAATATGTTCTCGAAGTTTCATGTTGGTGTTCTGGATACAATTCTAAGTATTGTTTAATAAAATTCAATTAAAGATCTAGTCATTAATAGTAACTTTATGCCATCTTAAGATTATGTTATATCGAAAATGGTAGAGCTATAATATAAATAAATGCGTTTTGAATTTTGTAGATGTTCTTTTAATTTATTAAACGTAATCTGATTCCATTTATTTTGCACCTGAGCTGGCCGTAAAAGGTAATTTTAGCTAATTAGCCAAAATCAATATTCCCTTTGTGGGACGTTTGAAAATTACATTATTAATTATACTAATTAAATTAATTAAATAATATACTGTATGTAAAACAAAGTTGATTATTATACACTAATTTAACAAAACGAATGTTACAAAGTCTCCTACAGTTACAAGATATATTATCATATTAATTTTCTTATATGAGTTTTAATTAAACTTTTAATGTTTTAGTTTAAGAACCTCACACACCTACTAGGTAAGCGTGTAAGTAGCTTAGGTTTTAGAAAATTTGTAATCTAATATTTGCATTATGAAGTGTTAACCCAAGTTGACTAAATAGACTGACAGAACGCTAAAACATTCTCTAAGGAAAGGTAAAAGGTAAATAGGCAAAACAGCCAATAAAATCTCTTCAAATTTTAATTACTCAGAGGTAAAACAAAATTTTAGCACAATATTATAACATATTACTTGCGTAGGTAAACAATTTTAAATTAAATATAACCCAAAAGTGGTTTGTCTCTCGAGATTTCTTTGATGTGAGCTATAATTACTTAATCACTATTATTTGTTTATTTAGAATTAACTACTCATAATGAATTAAACCGATACGTCCTTTTAATGAATTATTCATGCAATTCATTGCAATGTATACAGTTCATATATACCCCTGTAATTTCCATTTTACTAAATATAAACCTACTGACATTTCATTAAAACATATGTTTGTGGAGTTTTTAGCATTGAAAGTATTATTTTTGTTTATCGCCTATAAATAAATGTCAAGATTAAGTATAGTTAAAGAAAGTAGTTGAAGATCACAGTTATTTGGTTAAGTTTAAGGTTATTAATTAGTTTTAAATATAATTAATTGTTACTTAAAATAAAATAACTACGAGTAAAAGGATTGCAATTCACCGACAGTCTGTACCATACTTCAAATTCAGCACTTCCGGCATAGGGCAATGTATTTATTATGGCGAAATTTTGCACACCGTTGTCACTTTTCTTTTATCTGAGGCGCTATTCTGACCAACACCAGTATACTTAAAGCTAAGTAAAACTTAATTGGTACAGAAATAATTATTGCAATAATTGTTTCTATGGTAATTAAGTTTTACTTAGCTTTAATAGCTTAAAACTGTCGGTGCAAACGGCCATAAATAGTTATTTGTTGTACAAGACGATAAAATACCGTTTTATCGATGAGTGAAAAATGTTAATTTTCACGAGTCGATAGTTGTATTTTATCGTCGTGTATAAAAGTATCTTTTTTTATACATCAAATTTTTAACGAAAAATATTAATATTAATTGAGTTAGTCACGTTTTAAAATCTCAGCAGAATGGGTTGCCTGGGTTGACACTGAATAAAACAAAATTTTGTTTATCAGAATTTGTGGTTTATTCTATGCGCTTTTGTATGCTGTTCTGAATACAGTGCAAAAAATGAGTGAAAATAATTGGGAAACCGATTACGAACAAAAAAAACTTCCCTCAGATGTGGAAGAACAGGCGATGAAGGCAGTGGGTAAATTATTGCCCCAAAAATCGAGTATGGTATACCAAAAAGAATATACGTGCTTTCAAAGGTGGAAAAGCGTAAAGAATATAACTCATGTAAGTGAAAATTATAAGATTGTGTTGACGCACCCTGTATGTAAGATGTTATAATGACGTGTATTACGTGTTTTGAGTACCGGTCTATTGAGTTTGAACGAAAAAAAAATTTTTTTTTGTGTGTATGCATAATGTATGTGGGTGGATGATACTCCACTAGCAATTTAGGAGAAATATCATTCAGTATGCAGATACGTGTATTTGAATGTTATAGATACATTGGTGTTGGAATACATAGATCCTGATGAATCTAAATGTGAAGAGAAATGTGTTGATGGGACGATAATGTTTTGCTACTGTTGACTACTGAATAAGGAATGGAATGTTGGAGGATAAAGGAGTAATCTTGGCCAGAAGATGTGAATGTATAAGTATAGAATGTTTTAGGAAATATGTAGAGAAAGATTTGGTATGTTTAATTGTTGATTATAGAAAGTTCTCGTAATGTTGTGCAATCAGTTTTGAGAATACATGTACGTGTATGGGATTTGAGACCTTAGACTGTACTTATTTTTGTAAATGTTGCGGAAGGAGGATGAGCGCATGTGAGAGATAAACGTTGAAAGTTGTGTAATGGTCCAGAGTGGCCACTGAATGAATGTGATGACGAGAAATGGCTTCTCCATAAAGTAATTGTAAAATTTGCAGGTAAGAACAAACATGGCGATGTATTAGTATTACAAGCGTGTTTGTATAGAGGGTAGCATCAGTCGGCACCTAAGAAAGTTTGAGTGAATACCATTGGTGAATATAGCGAGGAAGTAAGACATGTTTAAAGATGGATGGCTTGAGGTATAAATAGGAAAGTCAGAGATTGACGGGGCTTTTGGTTTTGCTTTTGGGTGGATGTCGGTGAGCTCGGTGGAAGACGCGCGCGAGGTGAAGTGTGACCGCAGAATGGGTTGAGTTGGAGTTATATTTGTGAATAATATTGAAGGCAGTCATTGTTTAAACAACTGCGTAACCCAAAGGGGATGAATCGTATAAGACATTCATAAATAAAACAATTAATAAAATTGAGATTGAAGATAAAATCAGTTTGAGTTTTTTTCCTCTTCAAGAAAAAAAAAGTGCGTAAGCAGTTTTATAATAAGATAACAGTTGTTACGTTATAGTGTTGAGTGCGGCGCGTGTGCTTGTAATGATCCTTAGTTCAAATTATTTATGGGACCACCTTTAAGTGAACGAAATATTCGCAGTAAATTGAGCCAATGTTAAAGTAATTTTATATGACATTAAAAGTTTAGTTGTGCACGGAAGGGCTAAATTGTCCTAAAGGTTGCGAGAAACTTTAAAGAGGCAACCAAACGTGTACAGATTATTACGGGTTATTGGAGTAATAACCTCGTATAATTGGACTATTCGCGAGTACCGAAAAGAATAAGTGTTTGTGGAATTGTGAAGTACTTGTTATGTGCCTTCAGGCAATCTAAGGATACACATGGACTACAAATAATTGGTTTACGGGAAGAGAGAAGAAGAAGAAGAATTACATTTAAGAACTTTGAAAACTCAGTTGAGCACGATTATCTTTTTGGTTAATTTTATTTGCGGGTTGTTGTGTAATTTTTTTAAATTAATTAGTGTTGAAGGAAAAGGTAATCGATCTCGAGTTATGTTGTATTGGCTGTTTTAGTAGTAAGAATTTTGCAGAAACGCAAATTTGTATTGACAGTGTGTGTGGTTGGTTTCAACCACGTGTTTGTAGTGTATGTAAACATTTGTTTTTTATTATTATTTTGTGCAGGACAATATATATTTATCGTTAACTTTTATTCTGTTGTTTATTTAGCTAGTTATGAGACACATTTGTGACGTTTACTTAATTTCTGACCTAGTTGTCGACAATTTAAATGTAGACTTTGCATATTTTGGTTTTAAGATTAATGAACAACCTGAAAGGTTATATTTGCCAGGTTAATTTTAAAAAGAAGATTTTCATGTTAGTTTCGTTTAACGCAGTACACTAATGACGGATCAGCTGTTGATTTAAAAATTTCATTAAGTATAACTAAGAGATGGAGTTTTGAGAACTTACATATTTACGAATGTCCCATACGATTCAGAGGTATGAAGGAACAATTATTAAGCCGATGACATTGATTTTCTTTTGGATAGGAATTTTAAAAATTAATTACCGATCATTGAATGAAGAACTATTTTAATCATTAATAAGTGGAAATTTTGGTATACGAGGTGTATTCAAAAAGTTTCTAATAACCTGGGTAGTACTAAATATATTTGAGTTTGAGTTGAATTGTTTGGGACGAGTGGTTGTTTTAGGATCGTCTGTAAGAGTTTACTGAGTAAGCACAATCCTGCTTTCCACGATCAAGTAGGGTTAATTAACACCCAGCTTAAGACAATTATTTTAGCAAAGTTTCGATTGTGGTGGCGCCTGGAGACATATTTTCCCGGACTGAGCTGTTTGAATATAGGTGTAAGGTGTTTGAGCGTATTAATCATTCATTTTACTTCTTAGTTCGACCACGCCCATCTCCCTGTTAGCTGGCTTGGCAACCCGCTTACAGTAGTAAGCATACTTGACGCCTAGTGCGGTTTGGACGTGTAACAAAATGTACTTCTGGCATACTTTTCGGAAAAGTAAAAGAAAGTGAAGCCATCAACATTGTTGTATTGTTGTAGTGTTACTCGATGATAAAGTCTACGCTGCTAGTGAATGAAAATTGTGACATTTTAAAGTAAACAATGTCAAGTGCATGTGTTCTGTCAAATAATGCACATGTTTTCATATACATCAAACTGATAAACTGATCGCATTGCTGAAGAAGCTGAGTGATGGTTATAAGTCTAAAAAAGTCCAAAGTCCAAAGTCTTTGAATCGGAACGAAGACCACCGCATTCAATGGGATAACACACAGATAGTGGCAAAGGACGAGAACACAACTCGTCGAAAACTCAAAGAAGTCACATACATCGCACTCGCAGAAAATCCAATAAGCCAAGCTAGTGTAGAAATGAAACCCATATGGAGTCCAATAATGCGCGAAGAGCTTAAGCGCAATACACCTGCGCAAGAAGTTACTGCGCAACATGTGCAATAAACTTCTGCGCAACCACGGAATAGTTTTATATATATATATATATATATATATATATATATATTATATATATATATATATATATATATATATATATGTGTGTGTGTGTGTGTGTGTGTGTGTGTGTGTGTGTGTGTGTGTGTGTGTGTGTGGCTCAATGGCAAAGGTGTCAGACTAGTAAGTGAAAGGTACCAGGTTCGAATCTAAGAGTAGTTAAGTGCTTGGAAAAAAATTATATATAACATATGAATTCGATTCAAGTGCGAAAACTGTCCTTCTCAGGGCTAAGCCTAATGACGGAAGCAGAGTCCGCTTCCGAAACGTCGCGCTCAAAAAGCATAAACTGTGAAAATGGGCCGATCTACTCCACTAATAGGAAACCACAGTTACAAAACACTTATAAAACAGAATCGGATGATGTTATGAAATTTCTAAAAGAAGCTTCAGATGACTACTATCTGTTTGTGAAGGTAAAAGGGTGACTTCATAATTTGGCTTTTAAATTACAGGTTGTCGCGGTACTGGGTTTGTATGGAGCGTGTCTGTCCAATGAATTGTACAAGCTAGAAAGTTCTAATGTTGATGATCGAAAATCTGTCATGATCGTCTCAGTTATTGACACAAAAACTAAGCAAGATCGCTCATTTTGCGTCACTGATAAGGAATGTGGTGTATCTGTTTTGAATATTGTGAGAAAATATGTTGCTTTACGTCCTAAAGACGTGCCTCACCAAAAGTTCTTCATCAACTATCTACAAAGAAAGTGTACAGTTCAACCTGTGGAGATAAATACCTTGCATAATATTCCTAAGAAAATTGCAGATTTTTTTTAAATTACCGAATTCAGAAGTGTATACTGGCCATTGTTTTCGCCGCTCTGCAGCAACAATGCTGGCAAATTCTGGTGCTGACCTGATGGCAGTAAAGCGTATAGGGGGATAGAAGCCATCTTCCATCGCCGAAAAAAACTGATATGATATTTCTAGAAATGTAATTTCGGTATTGAAGTTATTATTAATGCAAATAAAAATGAAAAATAAGTTGTATATTTATATAAATAAAAATTAAAAAACTAAAATACTTTATCTACCCTTGCTGTTAAAGTTAAAGCATACTTTAACAAATGCTATAGGAAAACCAAATATGAAATCAGATTATGCAAACATTTATCTTATCATTAATTTGTTAATGACTCTGCAATTAAGATAGGTAATAGTACGGAGTTGCAAAATACTTTTGCGTTAATTTCTTAGAAAGATTAATTAAAAACATACAAAGAGTGAAACTGTATCAAACTCCCGCGATACTACATACGATGAAGCAACTAAATTGTACATTTATAACTTGGTTATAAAATATGATAATGTAAACTTTCACCATTATCATACATAATAAAATACTTTTTTGGCGGGGTTTAATGATGTACTTTTAATTATACAACCTAAACGTTTCGATAACACTTACAGTTATCTTCGTCAGCAGTAATATCTATTAAAACTGTTAAAGATGTTGTAAACAATTTTGTCAAAGTTGAAAAAATTAAAACATAAACATCAGTCTGCTATTAATATTGCAGTTTGAGAAACGTATAAAGCCAACTATAGAATTAAATTTTAGTAAAGAAAAAGTTGGTCATTAAAAATTAAATATTGTTAAACTATCTTAAAGATCACAAATCAGAACACCCTCTAACGGCGAAGGCTAACAATGTAAAATGTCGGCAAAAAAACACATTAAAAAAATTTAATCAAGTTATAATGTAAGTGTAAAATTATGAAAAACTTCAATTTGAAAATGATAGAAGCATTCACAAGTATAAACATGACAGCAAATAAAATAATCCAGTTAAATCTAATCTAATTTGTCAATAATTGCAAGTGTTATTAACAATGAAAAGCATAATGCAGAAATGTATTTTTTTTAATTTTCATCTTAATTTCACCTACTTATGTTAAATTATAGTGCTGTGGTAATTTAACCATATAATTGGTAAAGCATTTGCTTCAAGGTCTAGGTATGCCTAGGTTATTTGCTGTGTTTTTCCTAGAGCTTAAAGCAAATGCTTTACCAATTATATGTTAAATTACCACGCACTATAATTTAACATAAGCAGCTGAAATTAAGATTAAAATAAAAAAAATTATGCCTTATGTTATTCACAACCTTACATTTAAATCATAACTTGACTAAATTTTGTTAAATTTGTTTTTTTCTTTCTGACATTTTTCATTGTTAGCCTTCGCCGTTAGAGAATGTGCTGATCTTTAAGACAGTTTAACAAAATTTAATTTTTATTTTATTCTTTACTAAAATTTAATTCAATAGTTGGGTTTATATATTTCTCAAACTGTAATATTAATAGCAGGCTGATGTCTATGTTTTAATTTTTCAATTTTGACAAAATTTTTTACAACATCTTTAACAATTTTTATAGATATTACTACTGACGAAGATAACTATAAGTGTTATCGAAACGTCTAGATTGTATAATTTAATGTACACTATTAGAAAAACCAAAAAAAAAGATAAGTATTTTATTATGGTTATAATAAAAAATAAATTATTAATAAATACAACTTGTATATCTATTTACTACAGTAGCTTTTCAAGTATTTTGGAAAAAACAAAATAAAGTATAATAAAAATTCATTTAACTCAAAATGTGGTTTTTATATGATTTTAATTATTATAATTAAAAAAATCAATTTTTACGATACAGTTGAAGTTCCGTGTCTAATACATTCGTTTAAGCCCAAGCTAAGAGGATTACATATCATAAAGTTTTGTGTTTAAATAGAATCCGGTTGAGGCGTCGTTTAGCAATACAGCAGCCCGTAAGTGCAACGCTGAATTTGATGTATGGTACAGACTATATAATACTCATAAAGCATTTAATACCCAATATATCGATTGATCCAATTAGAGGATAATGCTTTACAGCAGTAACGAGAAAAAGAGAAAATACAATAGAAATGGCGCTATTAAAATAAAATAAAATACCTTACCTATTATATGTTTCTAAATGTTTAAATCTAAAAGTAAATTAAATTACCACTGGAATTCGCAATTTTACTACTATGCTAACTAATAAGAATTCTATCACTGATCTTAGTCTTGTAACTAGCGAGAGACGTTTTTGATTTCAGTAATAGTGCATTGATTAATATCACAAACACCTGAAATATTGTTGAAGTTTTAACACATAATAAATACAGGAGACAAATAGAAGATTAGTTTTGCCGTGGGACAGTTGAAGGTAACTAAAGATCGAGAACAAAAACGTGGAACATGAAACTGAAGAGAAGGTAACAGATACGGGTAATCAATAGTTCCATGTAAAAGTGTGTACAAGAATTTAATTCTGCTGACCACCCTTGTCTTTTCTAATGACTACATCATATTTTTACAGTAGGGTGTTTTGTTCAATACCAATTTCCCGGTAACCTCCATCAACTTTGTACGATAAATATTTGAGAAACTTTCTTTCTACTTAAAAATTATAATTAATTTTATTAAATACATAAATAAAAAGTTTACCTCGAGTAGGATTTGAACCTACGACCTGTACTTTGCTAGAGTACCACGCTAACCAACTGCGCCATCAAGGTTCAAGCCCCAATCGATGTAAATTTTGTCTTTATGTATGTAGAACAGATGTGAATTCTTATAATAATTTCTTTGTACTGTTTCTAATGATGCTTTTGATTTTCATAATAGGGATACCAAATTAACGCCCCATTCTCCAGCTTTGAACGAACAAGGGCTGTATACAAAGATTTCAATGCCACTGTGCTAGAAAATGAGCCACAATTACGAATTAGAAATCCAAGAGTTTTAATAGCAGAGCTACTTATACAAGATACATGATCGCTAAAAGAGAATTTGCAATCAAAAGTAACCCCAAGATATTTTATAACAGAACTACAATTAAATAATATTGAATTGCATTGATATGGATAATATATAGGTTGGAATTTTTTGGAATAGGTACCACTTTACATTTACCCGTGTTAAGCCGTAATCCATTACTAATACACCATTCATATAGTTCCACGATTTGCATTTGAAGTTTATCGCAATCATTCATAGAATTAATAACAAAATACATCGTCAGCGTACATCAAAACATTGCAGGACAACAATTGATGCAGATCGTTAATAAATAACAAAAACAAAAGACGACCTAAGTTAGATCCCTGTGGGACTCTCGACGTAACTAGTGAAGTATCCGACTTAAAATTCTTATATTGTACATATGAGTATCTGTCTGTTGGATAGGATTTAATAAATTTTTTTAGAGAATCAGAAAATCCAAAGCTATCTAACTTACTAATAATCATCGCATGGTCAATTTTGTCAAAAGCTTTGGCAAAATCCGTGTAAAGCACGTCGGATTCGGGTTAACATACATCTAGATGCTAACTTAAAAATTAAAAGATATTAATTTTTTTAGGATAACTGTGTAACCTCTTTTTTATACATTCATAACGAAAACAGGCAACATTGTAGAAACAAAGACAATAATCTATGTCAGAATGACGTATAAAACTTCATGCCAGATAGGGATTAATTTACATAAGTACATGTTACATTTTTGATGCTATCAGCTTCTAGAAGAAATCAATGATTAACACAAATAAAAAATTTGGTGTGTTGTGGTTATATTTTAAAAGGTAAATTGCACCACAGTCTAGCTCAGTGAGGTACAAACTGATGAAACTTACTGTAATTGAAAACTCATTCATCAGGTGTGAGGGAAGCAGAGATTTTTACGTAGTTGTAATCAGTATCAGTATTTGTTTATTTTGGGCACCACCAATTTCTAGGTTTAATAATTAAAATACAACAAAAATTGAGAAAGGTTGTATCTCAAAACATAATAGGTAATCTGAATAAGCACTAAACAACTGTATTTATATGTATATTTAATAAAGCAAAATGTCTGATTAATATCAGCATAAAATAACTAAAATGATATTTCTTGTAAAGCCTTACGATCTTAAAGTTATTAAATTAAACATTGTACATAAGCTTACAATCTATGTTTACTTAAAATTCAAAATGCAATTTGATCAACATGTATTCAATAATGAAACGTGTATTGACCTATACCAACAAATTACAGTTGTGATAGGTTATGAACTCAAATGTTTTTGTCTTAGGAGCAGGACTCAGCTGTTCCTTTTTGTAACCGTATCAAAATAACAGTAACTTATTTGTTATTTAGTTAAACTGCACTAAAAGGATAAGTACTTACTTGTACAAAATAGATATTTTAATCTTGTCTTAAACGAACTGTAGCTTGAGAACTTTCAATTCCAATTCCAAGACAAATATACGATATTGTAAAGGTAATTTCATTTGTATTCAACGTACAAATAAACGAAACATAAATGAACTGTAGCAGGTATTAACATAAGGTAACTTTCCCATTAAATTTTCCACGCAGAATAGATGTAACAGCATGTGTGATTTATGCAAAACAAAGGCATCCCCATTTAAACTCATAAAGATGACATTGCATTATCGGTTTCCTTATTCCTGCTTTTGTTCCCTGTTAAATATAATATATAGACAATGTAACTAGACACCTTTACATACCTTATAAAAGGGAGTAAAGCACAACAAAAAGATAAGGTACTGAACGATAGCAGACAGAGGACGGAAATGCGTAAGCGTGTTCAATTCACGTTGCGCATAGAACAAAAATTGATGTCTAAAATATACACAGGGACGTTCCTAATTATATACACTCAAGTGAAAATATTGATATATACTAAAATTTAATTATTGGACGAAAAAAGAAATCCTTAAAGATACTAATGTAATGTAAATATATTTGTCAATAATAATGCAAATTTCGAAACTTAAATTAAGGTAACGATAGACCAGAATTGGCACGTTACATGACACAGGTTTCCTATTTTCATTCATACTTAACACAAAGGGCCCCAGTCTCCTTAAAATCGAAAAATGTTGGTATAATTAGCACACAAATGAGCGCTAGTACTCCATTCCAATAATAGTAGCATAAAATTTCCAATACTTGAAGCTATTGCCAGAATGATAAACAAAACAGAAATTCGTCCCCACCACAAGGCTTTCGACATTCTTAAACGTACAAAAAAAGAACGAGAAAATCATATATATAATTTTGTTTCCTAAATGCCGAAACCGTCAAGTAATTGATCGGAATTTACATAAACAGTAAACAAATACGAGACACAGGAAAGGAAAGAAAGCAGACCGATTCATTCACACACATTCGTGAAATATAGGAAGTATTTATTGAAATATGTAGGAGCTCTTATATACTATCCACATATTTGACAATCGATGAGCAACTACTACGATTCCGTGAACGCTGTCCATTCAGGATGTACAGTTGGGGCAACAAAAAATGGGACACTGTGGTTTTACAAGTTCAATGGGCATATCTACTTTTAGTAGTACCTAACTATATAATTTTGTTATTGTTTATTCGCAACACCATAGGTTATTAGTAATAACGACAGTATGGCAGATGAGCGTTTTGAATAATTAGTTATTTGTGCTTTCTAAATCTTATTTTGTTCCGTTTAGTAATCATTTCCTTCTGTATTATTGTTAATTAAATGGACGTAATGAGATTGAGTAGAGTTAGTGGGGGTACGCAAATATTTATAAATAAGTGTAATATGTGCTTATTACTTTAATAGTATTTCTATGATCGCTTCTAGAATCCTGTTCATAATACCATTGATTTAAAAGCTCGTATCGTTGCTGAGTTAGAGAGTGGTCAAAGTGTAGGCGAAATTTCTCGATTATTAAACGTGTCGCGATCTACCGTTGGACTAGTGCGAATTTAATGGACTGTAGAACATACGATAGCGAGAGTGGTCGGTAGTGGTAGACGAAGAATATCGATACCAGCTGAGGACGAAGAATTAGTTGCGTATGTAATATAACGCTTTTACCTTCGGTGGACGGTTAGTTATTATCAAAGTTGTCTGAGAGGGTCTGCCGGTGAACTGCGGTTGGACTATCGCGGTATAACCGGGTTACTCGAGCGCCAATCTAGGTAACTGGTGATATAGAATCCTAGATTCCTCTTCGCGGAGAATTAAAGGAGTAAAAGCGGTCCAAGTAGCGTCAGTAAAGATGTCAGTCTACAGGGTTTCTGAAGATTTAAATCGGTGCCGGTATTTAAAACTTGTGTCGTTGTTGAGTCAGAAATGCGCGGTCTCGGTAGTATGATTCCAAAATAAATTCGGTTACCAAAAAAATAAAACTCCTAATACGGAGGTCGGAAGCAGATGTTTTCTGTGTCTGATAAATAATAAAAAAATAATTTTATAAGTTGGAAATTAAACTCCAGAACGATTCGTCAAACAAAAAAAGAATATAAACCAAACTCTCGGTCTCAGTAAAGAAAGTAATCTTGTTATCGCGGGTTAGTGGGACAGATTAAATTAATGTTGGCGACGTCAATTAATAAAATAATTTTTCGTCAACGGTGGCGGAGAAAAAAATAATACCTAAATTCCTAAAATAAAAAAATATATATAACTACCAACGGCGACGGAAAACCAAAACTAAATTCGTAAAAGAAATATAAAATAAAAATGTCGTTTGTCTAAACAGGCTATAAAATAATAAACTAATTTACCCTTATAATCTGTTTGAGACGGCCTATCGCTTTAATTAAAATAAATGTTATATTCTGACACCTTAAATAACAGATCGTACAAGATCCAAAAGTATACAACAACATCAGAAAAGAATATTGGTAATTAATAATCGGCTACTTGCTGCTAATAAAAATTATGTTAGTCGATATAGAATTAATAAGTATAGTAGGTGCAATATTTGTATCACCCGGTACCTACACGGGTATCGGATTGTGATGGAAAACTACAAGTAAATTCCAAAAAAAATAACAAACACAATGTGTTTGTTCGGCACTAATAAAGGCGGCTGTATAAAACAAAAATTATCCAGAAATTTATTCTTTTAAGGCTAACATAAAAGAAAAAAATCCGGATTACACTAAATTTAACCAGCCGAGCTAGAAAATAGAAATCGCGTCTATGTAAATGCTTACACTACGTTTCCAAATTTAAAGTGTGATCGGTGACGGAAACCTTGAAACAATAAAGTAAATAATAAAATTCCTGATCTTATCGGATAATTGCACACATGCAAATACAATGTTAGTTAAATATATTTCCCGTACGTCAAATATCTACTAATATAAGATTTACTATTTGTATCTTACGTAAAAAAATACCGGACGGTAGTTGATCAACACATCGACAGTAGTAGGTAAATTAAATTAACATTTATAATCAATAACTTACTCAAATAGATCAGGGCACGCACACACATTCACTTCAAAACTCGTAATAATAATAATTTTATTCAAGTTTTGAATAGTCCAAAACATATCGCGTTTGGCGTATTTGATAAGAAAACTCGTCTTTTGAACCTAAAATATTTTTATGTGAAATGGGAAATGTTTATATATTAAAATTGTGAATTTATGAATTATAATGAAAATCACAAATATACCGAGCGGTTAATACATCGCTATTTAACAATTTATACGGTTGTTCGGTAACGGAAATTATAGTTTCGTTACAGTAAGAGCTACAGTATTGCTAAAAATAAAACAGAATTTCCTGGATGTCGCTCAACGGTTCGGGCTAGATTAAAAGAAGTTGGAATAAAACAATACGAAGCGGCCACTAAAGAATTATTAATAGATGATATCAAACGATGTCGTTTATAATTTGCCAGGCAATATATCAACGAGCCCTTGGAGTTTGGAGTCGAGTTATTTTCAGCGATGAAAAAACTTTCAGTAGCACTAACAATCGACCTCTAAAAGTATTTCGACCCGCTAGAACCCGATACGAAACGGATTAAGTTAATTTTAAATAACGTAGTGGTGGTCGTTTTATGTAAATGTATGGAGTTGGGTAAGCCATCGAGGGCCAGTAGTATGCTGCATAAATGAAGTGCGCATGAATTCCGAGGCACATTTAGACATTCTGGAAACTATCATGACTCCTTCTGTTCAAGCTTTATATGGTGAAGAAGACTACATTTGTCAAGTAAGTTAAAATATGAATATTATCTTATTTAACTTTTGAATTTTTACTGTGGTTTATAATGAATTTATTGTTACAAGTATAATACACCCATACACACGTCACGGATAGTCCGAAATTGGCTTCAGGAAAACAACGTTCGTTTGTTACCGTAGCCAGTAAAAAGCCCAGGGCTGAATATAATTAAAAACGTTTGGGGTTTGGTCACAAAGATAATTCAATACCAACAAGGACTACATTTCATTGCCCAAAACCGTGAACAGCTAATTGCGGCAATTAAAAGTGCATGGGAGGCTGTTGGAGTCGATTATCTTCAGCATTTAGTAGCGTCAATACCTAGACGATTGCAGGAGTGCATTGACTATGAAGGCGGTCATACATATTATTAATTTTATATTGCTACATTAATCATTAAATTACTCTGAAAGTATTTGTTTATTAATTTTTGTTTTAACGATTGCTGTCCTAATCATCAAAGTACTATAATTAGGTTTTGTAAAAGTAGTTTTTTAAATTTTGTTTTTTTCTTTTTAGATTTTAGTTACTACAGGTACTACTTAAAATAGATATGCCCATTGAACTTATAAAACCATAGCGTCCCATTGTTTGTTGCCCCAAACGTACACACATACCAAATAAACCGGCTAACTACGAGATAAAAATTGTCATGTTGTGCGATTCATCATCAAATTACGTGATGGACACTAGTCCGTATTTAGGAAAAGGCACCAATACGAATGGACTACCGTTAACTACACATTTTGTTCGAGAGCTTACAAAAACTGTACAGGGTAGTAATAGAAGTATTACTATGGACAATTGATTCACTTCAATGCCGTTGGTAGACGAGTTGCTGAAGGAACCCCACAATCTGTTTATTATAGGAACTCTTCGGAAAAACAAAGCAGAAATCCCACAGGAATGTTTGAATGTGACACAAAAGAACGTCAATTGTATGTTAAGATCAAAAGAAAACTATGGTGTCGTACTTGCCAAAAAAAAATCGTCCTATGCTGAACTCGTAACCAACGTAGAGCCAGAAATTATAGTTCATTACAATCAAACAAAAGGGGGAGTAGATACCTTCGACTAGATATGTTCCAGTATGAGCTGTAATCGTAAAACTAGGAGGTGGTCAATAGTCAACTTTGATATGCTAAATATTCCAGGTATAAATTCTTATATGATCTACACTACAAATACATTAAAATTGAACAATAAACCGATCAATAGATACCAATATATGATTAAACTAAGCAATTGCCTTGCTGATTCCTGGCTAAGAAAACGATTACAAATAAAAACTTTGCGTCGGGATATTAGAAAAGATATCGCTGCTGTCCTCAATACACCTGAGGAAACTGAAACAGTATACTATCCAGAAAAGAACGCAAAACTCGATTCTATTGTCCTAGTCGAAAGAGATGTGTGACTTCTACATATCAATGCAAAAATGCCATTTGTGGAGAATACCGAGGAGACATACGCAGTGAATGTGCCAAAAAGTAATACAATAACGTTTTTATCTTCATTAAAATGTATTTTAGCATTTGGCTAGTAACTGGTCTGCCCGCTATCGAATTACTCAAGGGAAGAATATAATTGCCTCGGATCGACGTGGCTACAAGGGGCGGTCAAGGTGGAAACAGCCCCGTTGCTGACGACTGTGCAAGGAATGAATGGCGAATCGGTATGTGGAATGCTAGATGTATGTACGAAAGATACTTTGATATTCTGTATGTATCGGAGAGAAAGCACAAAGGAAAGGATGCTGTGGAGATGGAGGGTGGCAGCCTAGTACTATGGTCAGGAGTTGTGACCGAAGGGCATGGCGCAAAAGGAGTTGGGGAGATCCTAAGTGAAAAAGCGAAAAGATGTGTTAAACAGTACGAATTGGTACCTCCCGAGTAATGTGGATTAGAATAAAAGTGAAGTTTCGTGATACCAAAAGTGTGAGAACTTCTAGAATGATGTAGAGAACGTGTTGAACGTATGCAAGACAAACTAAAGAGTGATGATAGTGGGAGGTATGAACGGATGAGTGGGTGTACAGAGAGAACATACTGAACAAGTTTTAGGAAAGTTTGGAGGCCAAAGAGTTAATGAAAATGGTGAACATCTGTGTGGAGAGAAGCCTGTTCGTACCTTATACGTGGTTTAAACATAAAAATGTTCACATGTATACATGGCAAAGAGGTGACAAAATGATGCAAAAGTGATGAACGACTTAGAAACCTGTAAAGAATGCGCAGCCACTTTTGACAGGGTTTAGGAAAAGTCGATCTGGAAAAGGAAATCAAACGTAGTGCGAACGTCAGAATTAGGGTAGACAAACTAGTAGGTAATGTTGCGAGAATGAAATACGCAGATCTGGAAATGGTTGAATGTGATGAAACATGTGGAACGCAAATTAGGAAGAAACTGACGTTGAAAGGTTTAATTTGCCGCGGATATGTGGAAGAGCGACTGTAGGCGGACAGAAAAAATGTGCTTGGTGGAATGAATCGGTAAAAAGGCAGTGTGCAGGAAAAACGATGCGTACATGGCAATGACTGCTTGAGTCTGATAAAAAGCGATTATACGAGGTGTACAAAGATACAAAGAAGCGAAGAAGACATTGAGAATGGCTGCAGAAGGAGAGAAAATTCAGAATTATTTTGAAGGAAACAAAAAACTCTTCTGGAAATAGTTCAAAAATACAAAACGTGGTCCAAAACAGAATACCGCAGAAGTGATGAATATGAGCAACGACATAGTATGGGACGATTGTGAAGTGAGGAAGGGCTGGAAAGAATATTTCGGAAAGCTGTATAGTAGTGAGGGTTAAATAAGGATCATGTAGAAGGAGTGGTGAATTAAACTGAGAAGGATTTTGGGATAAATGAGGTAGAGAAAACGGTATCAAGCTTGAAAAGCGGTAAAAGAGCAGGCGTAGATGAAACCACTGGTGAAATGCCAAAGTGCGGGGTTGCAAGGCTTATACTAAGATATTGTGAATTATTCAATGTATGTCTTAAGGGTGAAAAAGTGCCGAGAAGTTGGAAGAGCGTGATCATTGTACCACTGTATAAGGGTAAGAGGAACAGAAGTGATTGCAAGAACTACAGAGGAATAAGTTTGCTCAGTACCTGTTAAGGTATTTGGGAGAATACTGGTTGATAGAGTACACAAACTAATGATGTGTAGGGTGGCTTCATGCCAGGGAGAGGATGTGTTGATCAGATGGTTGCTCTCCAACAGGTGATTGAAAAGTGCTTAAGTGTAAAATGAAAGCTCCACTGTGTCTTTGTAGATCTGGAGAAATCGTACGACAGAGTGAATAGGAAGAAGCTGTGGGAAATCTTAAATGAATATTGCGTAAATAAAGGTCTAATAAACGAAATTAGGCCAGTACACAACGATAGCCGGGCTCGTGTTACGGTGAGAGGCGGTGTGAGTGAATAGTTTAAGTTAGAAGGAGTGCCACAAATCTGGTGACATCACTGTGGTTGGTCAATGACGATGGATGTAAATGTACTCAGGACAGGTATTGAAAAGTGGTGTAAGGTTGGTACGTAAATGTACGAGTCTCTGGTGTATGTAGATGACATGAGTCTTATTAATGACAGTGGATGAGCCGCAAACTGCTCTGGGAAGTTTGATACAGATTTGAGCGTGGACCTAAAGGTAAACGTAAACAAAACTAAGATTGTGGTGTTCAATAGAGAAGGTGGAAAGGAGAGTAGGATATTTACTCTGTAAAATGAGCTTGTGGAGCAGGTGGACGGGTTGGTATACCTAGGTAAAATGTTATCTGCAGATGGCGAGATTGGACGAAAGGTCAATGCTGGAAGAAAAATGATTGGAATATGTGGACGATAATGAGAAACGAAAGCATGAGCCTAGCTACGAAACGAGCGTGTTTGTCCCGTCAGTACTATATGGAAGTGATGCATGGGTATGTCAAAAAAACCATCAAAGAAAAAGGAATGACGTGGATATGAGATACCTGAGAAGCGCATGTGGTAAAACGAGAAGAGATAAGATAAAGAATGAAAAGACGATGATTGATAGATATAAAAGTAGTACATTACGTTGGTTTGGTCACATTGAGAGAATTAACAAGGCAAGATTAAAGAAGCAAATATATATGGTGGAGGTTAGAGGTTAGGCCGGGCCTGGTAAGCCGCGTAAAACTTTTCTGAATGTAGTAGAATGCATAATAAAAGAAAGAAAGGTAAGTAAAAATAAAAGGGCATGTCAGAGACAATGTATGAATCTTGTGGAAGCTAGGGAGGGATGCGGAGGTAGGAAAGCATGGAGAAAGATTGTGAACCACGTAAGGGAATGGCGTGATGGTTAAGTTATTTAATGAACTGTAGTACCATTTTGGTTCTCTGAATAAACATTTCACAAATATTGTGCGTTTTATTCAATGCCCGTAAAAATTACGATAGTCCAGTATTAGTGTCTGCAAAATATAATCTAGTACTCTAGGATTAATAACCACGGTACTTGAGTAGTAAATTCTTTAATTTTGTATGCGAGACGGATCAAGTAAAGTTGTAATTTTCAAACGGATTAACAACAAAACTGTGGAATAAAACAACAAAACTATACAAAACTAGAAAAATATTACTATGTAAATTATGATTTTTCACAGTTATTATAATTTTTATTATGTTGATTATATTATTTTTAATATTACCTAGCTAGCTTTAAACACACAGTCGGAGTATTAAGACTCTTCACAGGGGATAGGGATCAAATTTAGAAAAAACAATTTTATGTAATTAGATGATGCGGTAATGGTGCATCCAATTTGGAAAATAAGATAATTATACATTAATGGGAATGAAAGTGATGTTAAAAACATTCTGAATAATTTTCATCGACTTGAGCTACTTATTGTTCTTTAAATTGAATCTTTGAAGATACTGAAATGTGAAATATTTTCAATTGCATCACAATATTTTGCACCTCTATACATAATAATAAATCCAAAATGTATAAACTCTGAGCATGTGTATGAATACGCATTCATTTAATCTTTCAATAACGAATACTAAAAACACACATCAACTAAGTAAGTAATTACACCTAACTTTAAATATATTATTAATCATTTACTTTGATATAGCTAATTAATGTCTTCGGACATTGTAACACGTTGTCGCATTGCTTATTACAAAATATAGACATAATTAACACACAAAATGATATCAAATGTCAATGTTACTTATTAAATTTGGTTTCACTCACATAAAATGGTTTTCTATTTCTTGCTGCAGCAGGTTGACCGTTGAAACAGCTCCATTAAACATCCAAATTCCTCTATGCTGACTAATTCCTTCCAGTAAGTTACTAATATTTTTCTCACAGTTGACTTTTATTTTTAGGATCACAATTTATTAAAACATTTTATATCAAAATAATTTTTGAAATGCATTAATGTGAGGTTAATTTTAATAAAACACTTCCGATAATACTTTATATTAATGGAAAACGAAAACAATTAACAAAATAATAAACAAAGAAAACAACTTGTACACGATCGAACTTGGAAATAATTTTAATCTAGCTGTCGATAACCATCAAATTTTATTAGGTAAACTAACCTTACTTGTTTTCGACAATTGAATATCACTTGTTTAAAACTCGAACTTAAGATCGCACTTGAATTTTATCGAAGCGGCTTCTATTTATTTTAAATGGCAACATCTAAATGTATACTAAGGTGTTGGCCCACAAATTTTAAGAATGGAAGAAATTGCTTTCAAAGCACTTCTATATATGAAACTGCTTAGAAACCAAAATTATCAATTGTTATCAACAACTATCCTATTTTATCTTTAAATCTATTGCTAATAATTTTCACAATTTTAAATTTAACTTAAAAATTAATTCTATACTCTTAATCTAACTTAAATCTATAAACATTTTGAAATCTCCATAATTTTCCTATAAAATAAGTCAAATTGACCTATCACCACTTATTAAACATGTTGATTTTTACATTGATTTCTTAATTTTACTAATTTTATATGTTTAAGGCCTGGAATTGATTTCACATGAATATGGGATGCTACTATTCATGTAAATTCACATCCTTATATGTCTAAAATCAATTTGCAGGAAAATTATCTGAAATTCTTTATACACCCTTAAAATCTAATTCTTCGTGAAATTGTCACTAATATAATGTTCTGTGACTCGAAATTGAGGCTACTTTTTATTTTTTAGATTTATTTTGGCCAATTTGTCCCATTTATAACATTTTATATAAAATTATTGTTAGCTAGAAATGACACCTTATTTAGTAATTTTTAAAGTTAGATTTTACATACTTTAGCACTTTTAAATGTTTGTGAAAGTGTAAATTCTTATTGTTTATGACTTATTAAATATTTTCACCTTCTGGACATCCATAAGTTTTAATAAGACTTGTAAGATTGTTAATTCGGACTAATTTTAAGTCTGTAAATGTTAATTATGCACAAACTTCAGAACTGCTGTACTATTTATGTTTCATTGTAAATAACCAATGTAATTATTCTGTTTTCCATTCAGTTTTAGCACTTATATTATGTTTTATAACACGAATGTTTACACCAAACCGTGCGTACAACTTGTGACATTGATATCTGTCCCAAACTAATTTAACATTACGTTTGTTATGCTACAACCTGTAACTCAGGTGTTAGGCCAAAATTATATTAAATAAACTTACAAACTAAAAAGGAAATTGATTTATTTCATTACGATACCAAACGTACACTATACTCATTGCTATGTTGCGAATTATCATAATTTACATTTATACAATAATTATAATTATTGGTCAATCAATCTAATAACATACATAATCTTATATATAATGTACCATTAATACTCATAAAAATGAATTTTCTTACTACGTGAATTATTTACTTTGTTTCATGTAATTTCTAAACATCTCAATATATTAGTGTAGCAAAGATAAAATGAAATAAGTGAGGATCCTGTTATGTCTGCAGGCTCCCCAATTTGAATTACGTTTAATTACGAAACGGTATAAGTAGGTACAAAACTCTCTAATAATGGAACAAAAAGGCACAAAGCTAGATTAAAATCTTGCTTTGATTTTGATATTGTAACAACCTTTTTTTGTGGTTGGATTAAAAAGTACATTAATTTAAGAATCGTTCATTTATTTGGCGTAATATTAGAAAAGTTTTCAATTATTAATGGATGTAGAATTGAGAATGGCAATCTTAATTGGCATTTCTAGAACAAATCTTTTGGGTGTAATATTACATAAATAGTTTTAGTTCCTTCCTTAAAAAATTGATTTATATTATGTGTATTGCAAGCGTGAGGACTTTAGGCGGAATACACTTGAGTTATTCTGAAAGCTTTTTTTATTCATTAATGCTGAATATTACAGCTAAGCATTTTTACTAATTTTTATATTTTGGTGCCAGATTTTGGTGGTAAGTTATATTTTCTCATTATATTTAAAACTAAAGCCTTTGCTTTTTTTAGGCACCTTTAAACTTTTAATTACTTTTAAATTAAGTATTTTTAATGCATACTTTATATGGAATTTTTATATACTTTTAATGGCACGTATAAGTCCGTAAATTTTACTATTCTATTAATTTAAATGGAATTTTACTTGAATTACATTTACAACATAAGTTCTACATAACTTTTACAAAAAATTTGAATTAAACTTCAAGGAAATTCCATATTTTAAGGATAACTAACAAGTACATTGACCTCACCATATGAACTCATTCTGCTTCATTAGTTACATGTATACCAATGTACATAACTTTTTTTCATTATAATTTAGTATAGTTTATGACTTATTTTTTCACGTTTTCAATCATATTTAAATAAACTTATGTATAACTTGTTATTTTATTTTCACTTTGGTTAATTTGTTTAATATTTCCATTAACTAGGTTTTAGTTGTTCCTAGATAGATATATAAAAAGACAACATGGCGCTCGAGAATTTATCATTTTTAATTTGATAACATTTTTTATGAATTAAGGATAAGTGAAAATATAATGAAGAAAAGCATGCAGTATTTAGTGCGTTAATTGAACCGTATATTTGAAACCACTATCTCAATCTATCGATGAGCCGACGAGTACGATTATTATTTGGTAATTTTTATTAATAAAAATTATTCGATCAATTTATTACATCATCGCTTTTGTTTTAACATTATAAGTTGACGCCATTTAATAATAGTCTTTATACTTTATAAGGTTACAATATTATTTTTAAATAGTTTAAGAGCAAAACTTTACAATAATAGAACAAAAATGTACAAAACCGATATAAAATTGTAGGTTAATAGTTTTTTTTAAATACCAAGTCGGGGGGATGACGTATCGTAGACCTCCAAATTTCAATTTGTTCTTAGCTCATGTTACGTTTAGAACAAAACTTTTTATTCTTGGAACTAAACGGTACAAAACGTGAATAATCTTTAAATTCGTTAAAAACAATTTTTTTTTTTACTAGCGGGGAGGCTCAAGATATCTTTGACTAGGAACCTTGTCAAAGGGAGACATGGGCATACTATCATAGGCTGTATGGATTACAAACATTTCAGCTATTATCTGCGGGGATGTAATAAAGTTACCTAAATTGCCACGTACGTTGCTTGACGTATTCTTTGAATCAGTACAGCACCCTCTTAGTAACCAATAAACACAACTTTGTGTTCTAGCAGCAAAAGCGTTAGCTAACTAAAATCCTTCTATAGTACAAAAAAATTATTCTAAACAACAAACAGTAAAATTTTACACATTTACAGAACAATCTTACTAAATTTGTAGAAGTGTACTTTGTAATAAAAAGCTTGATTGAAAATTTACTTCAGATTTGGAACAATTACCAGAAGGTGTTTGTGTGTTCGTAAGAACGTAATCAGATTATGCTTTAATACGTATTTACATTGTTTTATTCGTAGAATGGTTATTTCTAACAAAAATAGATTTTCAAAGAGATAGTAATTGCAATCCGCAATTGGCGTAGTAACGCAAGTGGGACCGATCTTGTGAAAGATCCTATTTTCTTTCTTGATTGTCGGATGAGAATACACAACATTCCTTTGTCGAGATTTCAATCCATATGTTTCTATCAAGATTTCTTTTATTCATAGATTTATTCATGTGTGCATTTTTATATCAAAATTTCTTTTGTTCGTTGATAAAGAATTGTACAGGTAGGTTAAGCTAAGATTACACAATGAATACAATTAGTTAAAACTATTACTTAATGTAGATTTCGATCAATCAAACTTACTTATCATTTAGCAACACGCCTTTTGACTATTAAAGTAAAAATGTAACTCATTTAATACAAAATTGAAATACATATATTGAAATCGTTACGGTATGGTTATAGTACCTAATGATGAATTTTGAACATGCAATACATAAATTGCTGAATTTATACATAAATTTAATTAAACCTTATAATTATCTGAAGTAATAGAAATAACACGTTTTGGTAGAATACTTTGGAATTTCTTTCATTTGTCGATTTATTATTTATCACTATCTAATTAACTTTAATTTAAACTAAACTCTTTTCGAAAAATTGGTGCAATATGTTCTGAGAATTAATGTTTAAAACAATTAACGGCTTAAAATTGTTGACAAATATAATTATAATATATTATTGTTATACAGTGTGTCCGAGATTCAGCATGCATGTATTGCTATATTCGTTAATATTGAAGATAGAATGTCGGTTAAATGGGGAAAGTTTTAGAGAATTTTATGGCTATCATCATGGCAAAGTCAGATTTGAAGTAACTTTTTTTGTTTTTGAAATAATTGAAGAAAACGAAAATTGTGCATTTTCTACTACCCCCTGTAGCTCTTTTATTTGAAGTCTGAGAACATTTTGATTTGTACATTATTATGACACTTTTGAAAGACAATTTTAGTATCAAAATTCATCTACAGTCATTTGTTTTTGAAATACATACACTAACTATTGTTTTTCATATGGACGCCTGTAACGGTATAAACGGGTGGTAGAACGGGATTACAGATAAAATTGGCCTTTTTGCCCCGACTAGTCAGCGTATGGGTGTAGGTCAGATATTGAAAAATTTTGCGCATCCAGAATAGTAAAACGTACGTAAGTCACAAGAGGGGATGAAGACAAAATCAATTCGGTTTGGGCGCCAGAATGTTTGGTAGTCAAAATAAGGGTTGTCGTGCCAAAATTACGAGTACATAGCGTGTCTAAACATACAAAAAACATACGCTTACCTATCCGCAATCAATCCCAGGTGTGCTGGACAACAACTCAGCAAACCACCTGAAATAGGGCTTCAAAAACACTACACGCTTGTCAAATAAAAGCGTGATAAACACTCAATAACGTTACGTTAATACACCTCAGTGTAATAATAAGGCATTAAATAATAATCAAAACAAAACAAAAAAAAATCTATAGAATGAACTCTAAACTGAATTAATATTCAACAAAAAAATCAAATAAAATACTAAATATGAAGAACGCTATTACTCAATAAAACAAAAAAACTAACCTCGTTACGTTAAAAACTAAATTACCGGTAACTTGCAATTACTCAATAAATTTTAAGTTCAAAAAAAACTTATGTAACACAAAAGAAGGGTTTACAGAATTAAACACATTTATAGAGCCTAACAAACTATAATAAAATAATAAAAATGATAAATATAAAAAAATGTGAACATACGATAATGCGTATAAACAGAAACAGGATGTCTGATTTACGCCAGTCTAAATCGTTTAACCTATAAAGATATAATTCGTGGATAATATACCCACACTACAATAGGGTCGATTGCCCTTTAATACCAAAATAAAAAAAGTGTGAAGGCGGAGCGTCAAAACTATAATTAATTACGCTTACTTACTTTAACAAAAAAATAAAAAATGACCCCGCTTTCAAACTTTCATAAACACAAAAAAAAATAAGTCGAAACACACAAGAATCTTCAAAATTTTCAATAAAAAAAAACAATATTATATTACCTTACGGTCTAGAATTACACCTCTTCTGTGCTACAATATATGTGGAAGATAACCAGGTGGTCGGTTACGGCTATGACGGAAATGAAATCTCCCTGCTCTGGCAAAATGATGAATAAAATGTTGACTATTGTTCCGTTATACAAAAACAATTTCTTGACTAAACTCGATAGAATGTTACTGTATTAATTACTAACTTCTTTTTAAAATGATAATAAAGTGAGCGTACAAATGACTTTTAGCTTTTAAATAATTTTCTTTATGTTACGAGTCCAAAAGATTGATAACTTGTTTAAATAACTATAAATTTTAATATACTGCGAAAGTTTCTTTATCTTTACACACGCTTTGAACGATAAATAGGTGGCACTGCAAGAACGATGATTTTAAAATCCGCAGAAGCGATATAAACCAAAGAGGTCACTGAAGCACTATACAACACGACGATGTCCTCTAGGTAACTTTACGTAAAACCGAAATCGGCACTAGGTATAATCCTTTGGTGATGAACAATTTTAATAAAATCCCTTTTACAGGTATTCTTCAGGAGTAGCTAAACTACCCTTACTACACAACAAGTACGTTCGTTTAACACCACAAGGTCCCAAAATATCAACGTTCTAAACCACCCCCTTAAAGCGTAACAATGAACGGCAACGTATACTACTCGAAAGCACGATCAGTTTTTGAATCCCAAAAATTATTCACAAAAATCCATCTTTGATTTTGCATCCCACTACTCATAAAAAATCTTATCTAAGTTAATTCCACCAATTAAAAAAACGGAAGGGG
Source organism: Vesta saturnalis (assembly GCA_036346205.1). NCBI lineage: Eukaryota > Metazoa > Arthropoda > Insecta > Coleoptera > Lampyridae > Vesta > Vesta saturnalis. Next base: position 384,649 of record JARFJB010002223.1, read on the forward strand.
AAAATAAGGTACCCCAACCACACAAATTCGTTTCCGTCCGTAAGGACTCGTTAATTTTCAAAAATTCAAATGTCAGTAAAAGTATCCTGTACAGCCTCTCTATGTTTACCTTAAAGTACGAACAATAAGGCCCACATGCAATCTCTATGACTCAAAACCAGCATATTCACTAATACACTGAACAACTATACTTAAGCGACTTTATGTTGCTAACATGACATCATACACAGATAAATTACACTATTTATTTAAATTACTTAATTTTCTATTATATTTTACGGAAATCAAACGAAATGAACCTTAATTAAACGTAGATACCACTATTTACAAATAAACGTTAATCAAACTTCTATAAACGAGAAATAATAAGGAAAAACAACCTAAATTTCGGAATAATAATTTCACAAACAAAGAATCTAAAGCTCACCACACACCTACCATCCCTAAAGGTCGTTACACACGTTAAACAAATTCACAAAAAAAAACTAAACTTGACAAAAAAAAAATGTATGTACGGAATCTAACTAAGCGAATAAAACTACAAACAAAATTACCCACTACGTATACAGGGTGTTCAAAATACCCTGACACGCCATCTTGGATTTTTACATTATCGAATAGTATTTTTATCACCTTTTCAGCGATGTATCACATGATACGAGAATTTACTTCCAACTATCAAAAATTTAAACCCTTGCTAATGTATCTGTTTTTACTTACAAAATTTAATACATTTCTAACTTTTGTTTTTGGATTTTTACATTATCGAATAGTGGATTTTAACACCTCTTCAACAATGTATTACATGATATGAAAATTTACTTTCAGCAACCAAACATTCAAACAAAATAAAATATGAGGCAATGGATAATAATTGCAATGACTGACAAGAAGATGACATAATTCATTTTTTCGCGTAAATTATTCGAAATCTGTGTTAAGTACTTGGAAAAATAATTGTTCTTGTTGTCATTGTTAGTGTTTATTATTGTTGTTATTCTGTTATTCGTTTGTGTTGTTTTTATTGTTTGTTCCTGTTGTTATTATTGTTAATGTTTATTCCTGTTTTGTATCTTGGTGCAAGATTTTTTGAAGTATGGCGTTAAGATATTCCAATGAAACTAGATATGCTTGAAATCTATTTCAAAGCAAATAGAAATCCAGATAATGCAATAAGAAATTACGAAAGAAATATTTTCCGATCGGGTTCAACCGAATAAAAGACATTTCAGGACTTTAGTGATGAATTTATTATCATATGGCAGTTTTGAGAAGGAAAGACCTAACAAGTATGTTAAAGATAATGAAGGTAATAATAATGCTGTTCTAAATTTTGTTGGCGAAAACGAAGCATCTTCGGTTAGAAAAATGGCCGATGTATTACACATTCCGAAATCCTCCGTCCATGACATTTTAAAAAAAAATAAACTTGATCCATTCAAACCAATTATTACACAAGCGTTACGAGAAGGTGATTTTGAGAGACGAATGGCATTTTCACGGTGGTACATTCAAAAATCTGGGGAAGATCCTCAATTCTCGTCCAACGTTTTATGGACGGATGAAACCAGATTTACAAATTTCGGAATTTTTAATACGCACTTCTGGAATGTGGAAAATCCCCATAACATTTGTGAAAGGAGATTTCAAACCAGATTTGGTTTCAATGTATGGTGCGGAATTATAGGTATAAATAAAATTTTCTTAAAAAGTTTATTTTAAATGTAACATTTTAGGAAATAACTTGATTGGACCATTTATTTTCAATTATAATTTAAACGGAGTCCGATACTTAGAGATGTTGCAAGAACAAATCATACCCGCTCTGAGAAACATCAATCCAAATTTATAAAATATTTGGTTTATGCAAGACCGCTGTCCAGCACACAATTCAACAGACGTTAAACAATATTTAATATAGTAGTATTTAATAATAAAATAATTTCCAATAATGGGGACATTTTATGGCCTGCCAGGCCCCCTGACTAGATTTTTATTTATGGGGTTATACAAAAAACGAGGTCTACTATTTCGACACTCCAGAAAATCTTGACATTTTAGAAAATAGAGTAAGACATGTACTAAATTCTGTAAATAGAAATACGTTAGTTAGGGTTACACATTCAGTGTTAAATCGTTGTAGAAAATGTGTGGAGTGTAGAGGGGGACATATCGAGCATGTTTTAAGATAGTTACTATTATCGGTTTTGTTTTTATTTTAGTTATTAGAAATTACAATAATTAGGAATCTAATTGTATAAATTTTTCATTTATTAATCCATGCCTTCTCAAGGCCTACCATTTCAATTTTATATTTTTTAAATTTTTGATAGTTGGAAGTAAATTCTCGTATCATGTGATACATCGATGAAAAGGTGATAAAAAATACTATTCGATAATGTAAAAATCCAAGATGGCGTCCATATGAAAAACAATAGTTAGTGTATGTCTTTCAAAAACAAATGACTGTAGATAAATTTTAATACTTTTTTTAAAATTGTCTTTTAAAAGTGTCATAATAATGTACAAATCAAAATGTTGTCAGACTTCAAATAAAAGAGCAACAGAGGGTAGTAGAAAATGCACAATTTTTGTTTTCTTCAATTATTTCAAAAACAAAAAAGTTACTTCAAATCTGACTTTACCATTATGATAGCCATAAAATTCTCTAAAACTTTCCCCATTTAACCGACATTCTATCTTCAATATTAACGAATATAGCAATACATGCATGCTGAATCTCGGACACACTGTATAAGGGAAAAAGTCTTGTGACAAATCCACGGGAGAGGGGGGTTTATTATCGGCAGTTTTGGTTTTTATCGAATATTTCTAAAACAGCTGCATATTTCAAATATATAAAAATAGCTATATGTAAACCTTAATTATATGGATTAATTATATTCTATGCAATTTTTTGATACGATGCGTAATTTTGCAACAAGAAAAAATTCCTAAGGTAGAAATTAAGTGTTAGTTCAAATTTTTTCAATATCTGAATAACGATCTTTTTTAAAGAAAATTTGATTTTACATAACTTTTCTTTATATAGTTTCCTAATAAAGTTACCCTAAAAATATCTGGTGTGGAACACCACACGACCATCCGACCTACAAAATGGAAATTAAAAGGAATGAAATAATTCTAATAACATTTTGTTTTAGGATAATTATGCAACCTCTTTTATAATAAGTTCATGACGAAAATAGGCAACATTGTAAAAACCGAAACAATAATGTATGTCAAACAGACGTTTAAAACGTCATGTCTGACAGAGGTTAATATACATCTAGATGCTAACTAAAAAAAAATTAAAATAAATGAAATAATTTGATTTATAATTATTTTATGGTTTCTATCTTCTTCTTTCACCATTATCACGCATAGTAAAATAATTATCTTTTTTGGGTTTTTTAATGGTGTATTTTAAATTATACAATCTACACGTTTCGATAACACTTACAATTATCTTCGTCACTAGTAATATCTATTAAAATTGTTAAAGATGTTGAAACAATTTGGTCAAAGTTAAAACACATACAGCATCCTACTTTTAATATAACAGTTAGAGAAACGTATAAAGCCAACTATAGAATTAAATTTTAGTAAAGAATAACTAGGTCATTAAAAATTAAATATTGTTAAACTGTCTTAAAGATGACAAATCAGAACACCCTCTAACGGTCGAAGGCTACCAATGAGAAATGTCAGCCAAAAAACACATTTAACAAAATTTAATCAGTTATGATGTAAGTGTAAAGTTGTAAAAAACTTCAATTTGAAAATGATAGAAGCATTCACAAATATATACATAACATCTAATCCAATAATCCAGTTAAATCTAACAAAGAGATAGTTTTGTTAATAATTTCAAGCGTTATTAACAATGAAAAGCATAATGTAGAACGATTTCTTGCAATTTTTTAATTTTAATCTTAATTTCATCTACTTATGTTAAATTATAGTGATGTCATAATTTAATATATTGGTAAAGCATTTGCTTCAAGGTCTAGGAAAAACATAGCAAACAACCTATACAAACCAAAAGTCAAAATTAAAATCAAAATCAATACGTATCATTATGCCTTTTTTTAATTATAAGATGCCAAAATTTATTTAAACAAAGATTTTCTTCTTGTCTATTAAAATTATTAGGGTATTTATATATCTCAATAGCTTTATATTATTTAAGGCATGGTCAGCTACTGCAGACTTCTCTACTTGACCTAGTCTACAAACTCTCATGTGTTCTTTACGCCTTGTATCTAAGCTACGTTTTGTGGTTCCAATGTATACTTTTCCACCGAACAAGATAACTTATACACCCCGGAAGACGATAATGGGTTTGAAACATCTTTACGTGACCTTAAATCTCCTTTAATTTTTCTTGTAGGTTTAAAAATAGTCCTAATGCCATATTTAATTAGGATTTTTTCAATTATATCTGTAACATTAGCTATAAAAGGAAGAAACGCAGTATCAACATTCAAAACTGGTTTTCTTTAAGGTTATGAGTAGAATGGGCCCCGCTGAGGAAGTGACGTCATAATGGTTGGGGTAGGAGTGGGAGGTGGGTGGTTTTCTGGGGTGGGGCTAGGAGAGGGGTTGGTTTCATTTTTTGACAGTTCAGTATCTAAAAATAATAATTTACTGGCTTTAAAAGTTTACGGGAAGCCGACCCACACTGAAAGATACCTTAATTAATTATCCAACCACCATCTACGTCAAAAAATTGGTGTATTAAACTTTTAGTAGATCGAGCAAAACGAATTCTTTGACCTTGAATTTTTGAAGGATGAATATAAATATCTAACAAAATCCTTTCATAATAATGGATATTCACTTACAGATATTAGTAATGTTATTACACCTTCTAGACATAACAGTAGAATGGGCCCCGCTGAGGAAGTAACGTCACAGTAGTGGAGGTAGGAGTGTGCGGTGGACGGGGGTGGGATAAGGAGAGGGATCAGCTTGTTTTCGGGGGCCTTTTTCAACCCTTTGGTGTGGTTTCGCCCCTAGTTATTTAACCCCTGGTGTTGGTTTTACCCATAATTAAGGTCCTTTTGCAATATTAGGAGCCTTTTTTGCAGTCTAACCCCCTGGTTAGGGGGTGGTCTAGTGGCCATTTTATCTGCGTTAGGATGGGGATTCATTATGGCTTGACCACACCCATTTCCGTTTATCTGATTGACTCGCGTAAGCTCGCCTCTTTGTTGGCTTCTGATTGGTCCTTGGCCCCATTACTCAGCAGGTGTGCTCAGATTGGAGGCCTCTGCATTCTGATTGGTTATGGCGGGAAATTTCAATTTGTATTCTAATTGGGGGCCTAAGGTTAACTTGTAGCTGTAGGGCTTATCAGCTTCTTCTCGGGACTTCGCCCCACTTGTCGTGATCGGAACTTGTTTGTGAGTCTTCGTCCGTTCCTTTGATCCCCCTAGCGGGAATTTGAATTTGTGTTCTAATAAGGGGACCTAATGCTCACTTGTAAGAGAGGTGTAGGGCTGCGCAACTTGCTCTCGGGGTTTTGCCTCTTGTAGAGGCCACATTGTCAAGAAATTTGAATTTGCATTTAAGTCTCAGCATTCTGACTGGTTATGACGGGAAATATGAATTTGTATACTAATAAGGGGACCTAATGCTAACTTGTAAGACAACTTGCTCTCAGGCCTTCGCCCCTTGACCAAAAATTTGAATTTGTTTGTGTCGTCATCTAGCGGTATATTTAGAAATACATACAGCGCCCTGTAATAGTTATGGCGGGAAATGCAAAGTGAGGAGTCTAACGCTAAGTTTTAAGGTCCGTCGGATGCATGTGGGTGTCAACCCTCTGCTACGCACAATATATATTTTGGATTTGATTATGAGTCACAAAGTATCGCAATAGTATTGTTTTAATTATGAATCATAATTAAATCTCGCTGTCAAATTAATCTCATGCACGAAACAAGAATATTATTAAAACCAATAGCACATATCAAAGTAATTTTCTACTAGAATATTAAATTTTTTGTTTTCCCTGCTGATCTTAAAGAACTTAATGAAACGTCCTTAATCTTCAACTGCTCATTAAATTGGTATATGCGCTGGTCCTCGGCCTTGAAAAACTTGTATAAACGCTCAAGTAGTATGAATTTAAACTCAGCCAGTTCCACAGTAACCCTTTCACCATACTTAGTTGATACGAGTCCAAGATTGAGTATTTTGTATTCAACACCAGTCTCCAGGCACATAATATTTTTAAAAGATTTAAAACATGTTGTTGCCTTTAGGTTAGTTAAATCCATATCTGCAATTATAACGCAGCATTAAAAAATTGCACGAGTGGATAAAATAAATAAAGTAAAAGTAACTCACCAGTGTTGTGTTGAACAAACGGGATGCTGACACGCAAAGTTTAAAACTGTGAATGAAGTTAGATACTGATTCATTCGTTTTTATACACCCAATCTAATTAACCCAAGGTCGTTACGTAACAGGCAAAAACAAGTAGCACAAATAATGTTTTTCTTACTTAATTAACTTTCTAAAAATAAATATAGAATTTATAGATAACTATGAATTGTAAAGTCGTCCAAGTTATTATTTTGACTCAATTTTGTTAAAACAATAGCAAACTTCAACTATTCAACTACGGTTCTAACGTCGGGGGAAAACAGTATGTAATTACTTAAAGGTGCGCGAGTCGACATTGATATCAAATTTTGTTGTTAAAATAATATCAAACCTTCACTAGGCTATTAAATACCTGTTAATTAGCTGATTACGTAATGGCTAACAAAACGGTCTTCATATCCAATTTTTATGTTTACGTTTGAGATTTTAAGGCAGATTCTACATAAAATATTCACGGTGCATGATTCAGTTATCAATATCTTATGGGCTACAAAATTAACAGCATCTTGCATGTAGAAATAAGGTCTTAAAAGCAGTTATAAAAAATTGCATTAATTAAATTTTAATAGAATGAAGAAAACATAATATACTGTATCAACAAAACCATCTAATCAATTTAATATGTAAATGATAGTAGAGAGTTTGACCTAGCTGCGTTTTAAGTTTATTAAACCAGACACTGTGTAGATCAAATAAGATTTAAACTTAATTACAACCTACAAAACAAAAATTGTTGTAGATTGTTTGAACGTCTGAAATCGAGCGCTGTCAAGACACATACTAAAACGTGTAAACCGATACTAAAAGTTTAAAGTTATGATTGTTGTAAAAAGATTACAGAAACTTGAGGGGCTGAACTCTAAACAGTTTTTAGTAGCATAAAGTAGTATAAAGATCTAATCATATCAAAAGTTGCCGACGGAATGATTAAAACATTGAGATAGGAATCTGATATCCGGACTATACTGATAATTACATTGTAAGTAACGAATACCATATCGTTAAAATGCAGCATCACAATCTCTGTAATACATAAAAAATAACACGTTTTAAGATGACAGAAAATATGAATTTCACTTATCCTGATAGTAAGACTAATATAATTATTACGTTTGTAAGATAACTATCATATCACTGAACTGTAGCATCACTATTTCTGTAATATCTAAAAATAAAACGTTTAAGGTCGTAAAGAAAAGTAAACGTACTTACCACGGTAAAACCATTTAGTAAAAATATTACTAAATACTGTATAAAGATCTAATTATATCAAAAATTGCCGATAGAATGATTAAAATATTGAAATAGGAAACTAAAACCCGGGCCATACTGATAATTACAATGTAAGTACATTAAAAATTTTGCAACATAACTACCATATCACAGCATTAGAAATTCTGTAATATCTGAAAGTAAATAAAGTTTAAGGTGGTAAGGAAAAATAAATACACTTACTAAGGTAAAATTCATGCAATTATTTTTTTTAGTAAAATATTACTAAATACTGTATAATGCTCTCATTATATCAAAAGTTATCGACAGAGTGAGTAAAGTAGGGCCAAACAAGTGGATCATAAAACCTCAACATCCGGTAATATTAGAAAAATAAAACGTGGTATTTTCATTCAAAAAAAACATAATACGTCACAATAGCAAATTCTAGAACTTTAATTTAAATTGGTGTTAAACTAAAGTAAAATTTTATTAGTCTTTATTATACTTTTTTTGTGTCAATTTCGAAAATTACCCCTATTAAGTTGACAACACAGGTTTTTAAAGAATTTAGCCAACAGTGATTAATATGTTGTAGATTATATGTTAATACCGTAATTTAATCACGAACGTTGAATAGATTAGCAGTCCTTAGATAAATTTTTAACTGAATGTAATGCTTTATCAATTTGTTAGTTTAATGAAGATACTAATAAAATTAGCATTTTTGATATCTGGAGCGATCTAATAAAGTTAATAATACATAATTATACTAGTTTCTTCAAACTTCAATAGGTAATAAAACTAAATTTGATGATTCCAAAAGTGCAACTTCCGGTCTGAAGATTGTAAGCTGAGATATTGAGTGTGGCATATCGTTTGACAGTATTTTTGAACAGAATAAGCTAAATTTCATGTTTCCAGACGTATAACTTTCGCTCTGTAGATTTTAAGTTAAGATATCAGGTGTGACGTATCGTTAATAGTATTTTGAACTGACGTGTAACTTTCAGTCTGTAGATTTCAAGTTGAGATATCGAGTGTGACGTATCGTTTTCACAATATTTTGAACTGAAAAAGCTAAATCTTTCGGTTCCAGACAACTTCCGCTCTGTAGGTCTTAGGTTAAGATGTTTGGTGTGACATCGTTTAACAGTATTTTTAACTAAAAAAGATAAATCTCATCTTCACAGGCGTGTAACTTTCGGTCTGAAGATTTTAGGTTGAGATATTGAGTGTGACATATCGTTAAACGTATTTTGAACTGAAAAAGCTGAATCTAATGCTTCTAACTCACAATGAACGTTTCAATATGACAAACACGTTCCAAGTAAAAATTAAATGTAATGTTCAATATTTTTGGAACGCTAGAATGTACCTAGAACAGAGAAAATATTACCATCAACTTCAAATTCAGTTTTACACTTCATTCCATGACCAACCTAGGAGGCAATAAATTTCTATCAAAAGATACAACCTTATAGAATTTTTATATACAAAAATGAATATAAAAATAACAAATAAGCCTACCATATGAAATAATCTGTAATTTAAATTAGGTATAGTTTAACTATCTACCCTCAATTAGCATGAGCATCACTTTCAAAGTTAATTGCAAAGGTTCATTAACTTGTCTGTATTAGGTATAATTACATGAAGTAAGTCACTCAACTGATGTAACCAATATAATTCAGTATAAGGTGTTGGATGTAAGCGAAAAAAATCAATTACGAAAAAAAAATGGTTATCACCTATGTATTAGTTTAATCTACATTCTCAATAATCTACTTCCATGAACTCACGTTGTGGTGTATCGATAGCGTAATGTCCCCATGGAAGTGTGTTAAATGAATTGGAAATCAGATACCGTTTATCATCTTTAGGGCTTAGAGCAATGTTTGTTTGTGTTATGGAAAAGACTATGTGCGTATCTGATCGAATGAAATTTTGTGAGGTAGTCCTTTGTTTAAAGGTTTCGAGGCATTCTACATAATCATCGAATACAATTTCTGTCTCAACTACTGATTTATTTACACCCTTCGCCTTCTTCATCAGATCATAATTTTTGATAACATTTTTAATTTCGTCTTCCTCGTATTCTTCTGCTTCTAAGTTGTTATATAGTCTTATAAAATCATCGTCAGAAGTTAACAGCTTCGTAGTATATACTTTAGATCGCAATCCTACGTATTCAGTCTTTATTTTACCATAATTCTCATCCTTCATCATGCCAAGTAATATCTTTTTTACCAACGGAATGTCATAGATATTATTCTCAGTATAGTCTGAGGTATCGAAATATTCAAAATAATCCACCTTAATAATCGCGTAAGGATCTGCTCCCATATTTCATAAATTAAACTGTCTGTATCTGTATAGAGGGTCGAGTAGTTACCACTGAATCTTCCAACCATGTAGTCATAATGAAAGTCGTATACAGTCGATTCAGCTAGATCAATAACAGCTTTACCTACATGTATGGGCTTGTTTAAATATACCTTTAGCTTATTCATTTCCACCGCTACTAAATTTGCTGAACATATGGTACATGTCTTAACTCGGATTTTGAGATATATGACTGATCCGCAACGACACTACCATTTGGATAGTAATTTAACATTGACTCGTTTTCTCACGTTTTCTATAGTTGTTCCGAATACTGCGTTATTCATCAGTTTAAACAAATTCCTTTCTTATTATAAGTTTTGTTATGAACGAATAAGTTCAAAGGTAAATATGTAATTAAAAATTATTATTAATTTTATTAAATACATAAATAAAAAGTTTACCTCGAGTATGATTTGAACCTACGACCTGTACTTTGCTAGAGTACCGCGCTAACCAACTGCGCCATCAAGGTTCAAGCCCCAATCGATGTAAATTTTATCTTTATGTATGTAGAACTGGTGTAAATTCTAAATGTAATGAGATTACAATCAAATTACTTATATTAATGGAATGTGAGCCTGCAATATCGCAAGGATTCACACATACCAAGGCAACTTGACTAATATTAAATTATTATAAGTTTTTGTTATGAACGAATAAGTTCAAAGGTAAATATGTAATGAAAAATTATTATTAATTTTATTAAATACATAAATAAAAAGTTTACCTAGAGTAGGATTTGAACCTACAACCTTTACTTTACAAGAGATAAACAAAGATAAAATTTACGTCGATTGGGGCTTGAACCTTTATGGCGCAGTTGGTTAGCGCGGTACTCTAGCAAAGTACAGGTCGTAGGTTCAAATCCTACTCGAGGTAAACTTTTTATTCATGTATTTAATAAAATTAATAATAATTTTTAAATTCCTTTCTGTCATTCTTTCGCTTTTATTCTGAGTTCAGTATTTAAATCGATGTAGGACTTTAACCAAGGTGATTGTCCGATAGTGGGTAACGTGTTTCTTCTAATTCCTTAGCGTTGCCGTAAGTTTCGAAATTTCGTTAGATTTAATTGGAGGTTTTAATGTTTTTGGGTTAATATGCAATGGGCAGAAGGGCAAGTCTTTATGTGCATCATGTAAATGATGAGGATATACCAGATCTACTTCCAATATCAGATCCTCGCTCGCACCAGCTGAGATTTTAGTGACATCTACGTTGTTATCTACCCATTCAAAGCCACTGTAAGGGAGAATTTGACTCAAAGACCAGCCGTATTGATTATTGATGTCATATATTAGATACACATCAGGTTTTGTTGAGTCATCAGTAGGCATATACTTGTTGTTTGCACTAGCTCTCCTCTTAGATTTGACCTAAACCCACTCGAATACCACGTTCAACAAAGAGAAACATATTTTGACCTGTAAGAAGTTCCAGCTCTTACTGTGTACACTTCAATATTACATCCCAAGTAAAACCTGGTAGTGTAAAGTAGTGTGCAGGATCCAAGTCATATGTTCTAATGCAGCTTGATATAAAGTTCTCGAAGACATCTGCTAAAAGGAGACTATCGGTCTTCATATATAAGTCTACATATTCACCTAAGTTATTACAGCTAAATTTGCTCCATACCTCCTGCGCTCTACCATACATTTTTTGACGGCAAGGCTTACCTTCCAACCTACTATAAAAAGCATCTTGAGAAGGCAAACAGGGTTCATTAAAGCGGTCAAACGAATCAAAGTAATCATACGGCATTACACCTTTCTTAGTTTAAAGATAAAATTGGTACCTAGGTAGTAAATGAAATTTCAATTTGAGGTTTAGAAATTCTGTTAGATACGATGATTGGTAAATAAGAAAGTGCTTGGTATGATGAAGGATGAAAATTATGATAAAATAATGACCGATTACGTAGGATTGCGAACTAAACTATATACTACGAAGCTATTAACCCCTGAAGATGGTTTTATAAAATTATATAAGAACTTAGAACTAGAAGAATATAAGGAAGACGAAATGAAGGTATCAAAAATTATGGTCTGATGTGAAAGGCGAAGGGTGTGAAGAAATCAGTAGTTAAGACAGAAATTGTATTCGATGATTATGTAGAATGCCTCGAAACCTTTAAACAAAGGACTACCTCACAAAATTTGATTCGATCAGTTAAGCATATGGTCTTTTCCATAACACAAACGAAGATTGCTCTAAGCCCTAAAGATGATAAACGGTATCTGATTTCTAATTCATTTAACTCACTTCCGTGGGGACATTACGCTATCGACACCCCCCATGGTGAGTTTATGGAAGTAGATTAACTGATACATATTTATATCTATTGACTATCACCATTTTACATTTAGTTTTAGTGAATCTTTAAATAATGAGAATGTAGATTAAACTAATATATAAGGTGATTCATTGGTAAAGGGAAATACGTTAACTGTGGATAGGGCTCACCTAGCTGACTCTAAAAAAACCCATATTATGGGTCTTACGCCCTTTGTATCTGAGATACACGGCATTTTTTTAAATTTTTACGATTTCTTTCCTTACTCATAACTTACGAACCGCCCTGTAGATTTTTTTTATATTTGGTATACATATTCCTCATATCTCGTGGGATATACCGATGTAACAAAAATATTGATAATCCAGGTCCGGCTTTACGAAAAATTTACAAATTCTTCCATCCTCCAAATAACACCCTGTATAGTTGATTTTTTTTATTTAATTGCCATATTTGAAAAGAGCATAAAAAACTGAATTTAATCGTGTGTTTGTATTTTTGGGGCAGACGACTTGACTACGAAAATTTTAATTTCATATTTAGTTTTTTTAGGATTTTGCAGTGAAGAAATGAAATTTATTGCGTTTTTTATTCATAACTGGGGAACCACCCTGTATAACAATTTTTTACTTAATATACGGGTTCATGGTTTTTAGTGGGATATATCGATGCATTAAGAAATGATAATGCAGGTCAGGCTTTACGAAAGTTATGCTTATTTACCAATCCTTCATACAAAACCCTGTAGATAAAATTTTTTTAAATTCGTATCAAAATTTACAAAGTGCACAAAAAGTGGAATTCAGGAATTGCATATGATTTTACTACTAATTAAATTTAGTTTTTGCGATATGTTAAAGGGATTGAATAAATTGCGTTTTTTCCTATAACTTAGGAACCACTTTCTAAACTCTATTCAGTTATCTGTGAATAGCTACATAACGTTTGTATTTGCATATACATATTATTGAACACAAAAAAATGTAATCGTAGTTCCGTATTTTGTAAATTATACTCTATTTAGTTTAACTGTTTGCAGAAAGCATGTTACATCTAGCTTTACATATCCAGGTATTCGTATCTAGTAGGTTTTGACAGCGACAGAACATGATTGTTGACGGTGACTGGTTGAGTGTCAAAAAGTTTGAATCTTGCGAATTGTGATCTATTTATCTTTAATAATTGATAAAATGCTTTATCAGTTTACCAATCAAGAATATACCGACATGATCTACGTTTATGGTTTTTGTAATGGTAGAAGATAGCCGCAAAAATCGAATATGAGAGGCGCTTTCCGGGACGAAGACCTTCAGTCGCGTCTTTCGAAACATGAGGGAACACTGCCAGTTTCACTCGGCAAAATTAAATGAACATAACGAAAGGACACCTGCTGATGTGGAACAAAACATCATGGATATAGTAAAAGCAAATCCAGAAGTTAATAGCCGACGTATTAGTAATGCTTCAAACGTACCTCAATCCACTGTTTGGCGCAGATTAAAAAAAAAATCAGTTGTACCCGTTCCACGTGCAAAAGGTACAGAGGTTAGTTGCGGGTGATGAAATTGCACGACTGAGCTTTAGTCAATGGATCATCCGAAACCCAAGAATTACAAGGAGATTCCTATTTACAAATAAAGCGCAATTTACACGGGATGGAGTAAACAATTTAAGGAACTCTCATATTTGGGCTGTTGAAAATCCTCACGGTATTACACAGACTCATACACAGCACAGATTTTCAGTCAATGTTTGGTGCGGCGTCATTGACAACTATTTAATCGGGCCTTACGTTTTGCCTAACCGGCTGACTGGTGAAGTCTGTTTAGATTTCCTTGAAAATATTTTACCAGTGCTGTTAGCGGACCATAATGTCGATGTCGCCGGTACGTATTTCCAACACGATGATGCTCCTCCTCATCATCGGCTCATCGTAAGAAATTTGTTAAACGACAACTTTCCGAACACATGGATTGGAAGAAATGGTACAAATAACAGGCCTTCAAGGTCACCTGACTGTAATCCCGTTGATTATCATACTTGGGGATTCTTAAAATCAAAGGTATACAGTTTCGAAATATGCAGTGGAGGAACTCCTACAGAGAATAGAAAACGCATGTGCGGAGATAAAAAATATTCCAGACATTATTAGAAAATCGATAAGGCACATATTAACGAGAGCAAGGAAATGTATCAATCAAAATGGTGGTCGCCTTGAGCATTTGTACTAGTTTTATTATTTAAGTTTTCTTTAATTAAGTACTTTTGTTAATGTTGTTAACCTGTTTTACACATAATATTTGTTCCAAAACAACTAATAAAATTATTGTAAACTGTAATTTCAAATTTAAATTTATTTATTTAATCATTTGCCTTCCTACCGCGAAGTGTAAAATTTGTGAAATTTAAATAATGTAGTAAAATCATATGCCCAAAAACAAGAAGACAATTCCCGAATTCCACTTTTTTGTGCTCTTTGTAAATTTTGATACGAATTTTAAAAAATTTTATCTACAGGGTTTTGTATGAAGGATATTAAATAAAAAAATGTTATACAAGGTGGTTCCCCAGTTATGAATAAAAAACGCAATAAATTTCATTTCTTCACTGCAAAATCCTAAAAAAACCAAATATGAAATTAAAATTTTCGTAGTAAAGTCGTTTGCCCCAAAAATACAACCACACGATTAAATTCAGTATTTTACGCTCTTTTGAAATATGGCAATTAAATTAAAAAAATCAACTATACAGGGTGTTATTTGGAGGATGGAAGAATTTGTGAATTTTTCGTAAAGCCGGAACTGGATTATCATTATTTTTGTTACATCGATATGTCCCACGAGATATGAGGAACATTCATTCATAAAACGCCCTGTATCTCAGATACAAAGGGCGTAAGATACATAATATGGGTTTTTTTAGAGTCAGCTAGGTGACCCCTATCGACACTAAACGTATTTCCTTTTACCAATGAATCACCTTGTATAGGCGATAACCATTTTTTTCGTAGTTGATCTCTTTCGCCTACATCCAACACCTTATACTAAATTATATTGGTTACATCAATTGAGTACCTCACTTCATGTAATTATTTTAAATTTGTTATAATGATGTATGGTACCCAATACTGACGAACTAATGAACCCTTTCAATTAATTTTGAAAGTGATGTTCGAGTTGTCAAAATAATTGAGGGTAGATAGTCAAACTAAAATAGTTTAAATTAATTTTAAGGAGTGTTAATAGTTAAATCTTAATTCAATCTTTTTTTACAAGGTGCTGGATGTGTACACGAAAGACGTGATCAGTCTAACTTATCTAAGGACTGCTAATGTATTAAACGTTTGTAATGAAATTACACTATTTACATATATTCTACAACATATTACTCCCTGTTGACTAAATTCCTTAAAAACCTGTGTTCTCAGCTTAATAGGGGTAATTTTCGAAATTGATACAAAAAAGTATAATAAGACACATACCTGATAAAAGAGAAACCAATAAAATTGTATTCTAATTTAACACCAACTTATATCTATGTTCTAGAACTTTCTATTATGACGTATTATGTTCTTTGTATGAAAATACCATGTTTTATTTTTCTAATATTACCGGATGTTGTGGTTTTGTGATCTACTTGTTAGATCCTACTTTATTCATTCTGTCGACAACTTTTGATATAATGAGATCAGTATACAGTATTTAGTAATATTTTACAAAGAAAATTATTGCATGAATTTTACCTTGGTAAGTGTATTTATTTTTCCTTACCACCTTAAACTCTATTTACTTTTAGATATTACAGAATTTCTGATGCTGTATTTTAGTGATATGGTAGTAGTGTTGAAAAATTCTTGATGTACTTACATTGTAATTACCAGTATGGTCCGGATATCAGTTTCCTGTTTCAATGTTTTAATCATTCTGTCGGAAACTTTTGATATAATTTAGTAATATTTTTTACTAAAAAGTTTTACCGTGGTAAGTACGTTTATTTTTCCTTACGACCTTAAACGTTTTATTTTTAGATATTACAGAGATTGTGATGCTGTATTTTAGTGATATGGTAGTTATGTTACAAAAATTTGTATATACTTGCATTGTAATTATCAGTATAGGCCGGATATCAGTTTCCTATCACAAAAGAACATCTTAGTAGGGTGGTGTTCTGTTAAAACGTAGTAATTATATTAGTCTCACTATGAGGATAAGTGAAATTCATATTTTCTGTCATCTTAAAACGTTTTATTTTTTATGTATTATAGAGATTATGATGCTGCATTTTAACGATATGGTATTCGTTACTTACATTGTAATTATCAGTATGGGCCGGATATCAGTTTCCTATCTCAATGTTTTAATCATTTCGTCGGCAACTTTTGATATAATTAGATCTTTATACAGTATTTAGTAATATTTTTACTAAAAAAGTGAAATAATTGCATGAGTTTTACTGTGGTAAGTATGTTTATTTTTCCTTGCCACCTTAAACGTTTTATTTTTGGATATTACATAACCTAACATTCCAATGTCAAATATTTCTTTCATTCACAAAGGAAAGTAACCCAATTATGCTGAAGATGTTCTTTTTTTTAGAATGCATTTTGTAACAATACATTACTAATATCGTGTGTTTATTTACCCTACATGCTATCGCCCCCTATGCACACATTCCTATGCAACCACCTACATGCTACCGCTTAACCCTACATACCCATCCGTAAGCGACCATCTCTGCTTACCCCTTATGCAGACATCCCCTAAGCAACCATCACCACATAGTCATCCCCCGCTTACCCCTTATGCGTGCAGATATCAACTTGCAACCATACACACACACATCCTTTATGCTGTCATGCTTATTGCGCATGAGCAAGCTTAATCACGTTACTGAAAGGATACTTCTGATTCGCTGCGGGGACCAAAAGTAACCAGAACGGGCCTTGGAAAACTCCCATAAAAAATGCATGGGGTTTTAAGACAAAATGTGCTCAACCGCTCCTAGCTTATCTAGTAATATATCGTCTTAAAATTCACCAATTTCAGCACTGCACCTTTTTTTTTTGAGAACATAATTGTAATAGATTATTAGGACCTATATGTGGACCAAATTAAATTCTTTGTGATTTTATTATTTTATTCAAAAATAGTATTAAGTACTCCAACAAAAGTTACATTTTGGCCTAATAAGTACTAAACAATAATAAATTCTTCACATCGAATTATTATTATGCACATAATTGTAATTAAGAATTTAATCACCAAGATGGATGTGGTATCGCTGAATGCCACATGCCGCTAGCCCATTCACCGTGCTTTGTCATCTTATAGTACTGACTGATAGCAGCTTTGAATTAAACCTATGTGTAATTTAAATTTTTTGTACCTAATTTTAATATTCAAATTGTTATTGTGTACACAATTTTAATTCTCGAATTATTATTAAGTTATTTGCTTTCATAATTATTGTTGAACAGACAACTTTAATATTGGAATTATTCTGTACATAATTTCAATCAACTACTATGAACACTTCTTCTACTTGCCCTTTATGCCTCTACAGCGTCGGGTATCTGTCGTTTATCCATCTCATCCAGTTCAGTCTATTTTTCCCTAGTTCGTCTCGGTTTGCCTGCTTTCGCCGTTGTTTGTTAGTTGGAATTGTTTTGTCAGTCTGCCGTCCTTCATTTTTTTGACGGGTGCGAACCAGTTTAGTTGTTTTTTCTCCACTGTGTGTGTTATCGGTTCTTGTTTTAAGCTGTCATAGATTTCTCTTTCTATCGAACTTTGTTACGTTGGATTTTCGCCGAAGGAACTTTATTTTCACAGCGGTAATTTTCTGTATGTATGTTGGGAGGGTTGGATGTACTTCCGCTGGGTAGAGTAGTGTTGGGCCAACTATTTGTTTGTAAATCTGTTGCTTTGTTTTTGTTTTAATTTCCTTTTTGTTTAGTAGTGTCCTATTTATTGAATAGTGTATGTTGGTGGTTTTTCTCACTCTATCTGCTACTTCTATATCTATTCTTCCATCATTGCTGATGATTGTTTCCAAGTACATGATAACTTTTCCTAGCCTTATTCCGGCATATATGTATTCTGTGTTGTCTTTCTGGTTTCCTCTTATTTTCATTACTTTGGTTTTATTTTTATTGATTTCCGTTCCCATCCTACTTATTTCTTCTTACCATATGTTACGAATTCTTTGCAGTTTCGATGGGTTATCAGCTATTAGCGTTATGTCGTCTGGATATATTAGCGCCTCTATTTGCATTGTTTTTAGTTCTCTATGTCATATTGTTGTTTTTGGTGTTTTTGGTTTGTAGTTTTCAAATATTCTGTCTATGTATATAGTAAATAGTAGTGGGCTTAGTGAGTCTGCTTGTTTTAGACCTTTATTCATTTCTTATTCCTTAGATTAAAATCCATTTATTTGTACTTTCCTGTAAATGCACTGGACTAGTTTTATTAATTTAGGTGTTACTTGCAGTTGTCGAAAACTGATTTTAGATTGATGAATGCGATAAATAATTTCTCTATTTTAGTTCCTATGAATTTACATAGGGTGCTTATATGGTCTGTAGTTTGTCTGTCGTTTCTGAAGCCACCCTGTTCATTTTCTAATTTGTCTTTTATTTTTTTTATCGTAGTATTTTTTCTGGGATTTTACTGTAGATCTGGATTGCTGTTGGCGCTAGGCTCTGTAGTTTCCGCATTCTGTGTGTGTTCCTTTCTTATGTAGTGGAATTACCGAGTTAAGATTCCAGTCTTTTGATACTATTGCTGTTTTCCATGCTATGTTGAAAATGTCTTTTAACCATTCTGCTACCTGTTGGCCAACGTATTTTATCATTTCTGATGTGATACCATCCACTCCTGCTGCTTTTCCTACTTTCAGTTCTCTTACTGCTGTCACGGTTTCCTCTATATGTATTCTCGTTTCTTCATCTGTTCCTCTTCTTCTCCTGCCATTTCTTCTTCTTCATTTTCTGTGTTTGTGGTTGCGGAAAGTCTTCCTGCGTGGTAGTCTTTCCTGGTTTTTATCATATTTATGGGTTCTGTGTTGAGTTCTCCGTTTTTGTCTCTGATGCTCCTTGTTTCTTTGTGTTCTTAATGACTTTACGTTCTCTCCTGTTGTTATTCTCTTGTAATTGTTGTATTTCTTCTCCGAACTCTTCCCATATTCTCTTTTTTACTTTCTGATGTGCTATTTTTGTTTCTTTCTTCCTTTTGTTATATTCGTATCTCTACATTTCTTGTCCTTACGTACTTTTTCCATGCTATTTTCTTTCGTTTTACTTTCTCTTTTATTTCTCTTTTCCACCATTTTGTTCTTTTATAGTTGCTTGTTATTTTCTTTCGTTCTTTTAGTTAGTATGTCTTAGGTTATTTTCCATTTATTATCTAATGTCGAGGTTTGGAATTCTCTTTCTTTTTGAATAATCTCCTCGGTTATTTTTTGCTGGTATTTATTTATTTTATGATCTATATTTAGTTCTACTTCTATTTGTTTATTTTAATGTGGTTTATTATTCTTGCTGTGTCTTGTGTGTAAGTTGTAAAATCTATCATACTTTGTGCATTTGTTTCTATGTTTTCGAATGTGTAATATAATTCCTGTTGGTAGAATGAATTTACAATAATTAGGTCATTTCCTATGCAGAAATTGATATTTTTTGCCCGTTACTATTTTTTCCTTCTTCCCGTAGTCTCCGATGTTCCATTGCTCCGTTACTTTTTAATCTTCCGTTCCAGTTACCCTTTATTATTATATATAGTTTGTGTCCTTTTTATATTTATCGAAGGCTTCTTGTAGCTCTGAGTAGAATTCTTCCATGTCTTGGTCTTTTGTTCCTTGTATTAGTGCATATAATTGTACTATTACTATTTTAAATGGTATATCGAGTTCTATATACATGATCCGTGATGATATTGGATTCCAGCTTGTGATTTTCTTGTTATTTCTTTCAGTTACTGCAATACCAGATCCTTCTTTTGCCTTTCTTGTTCGATTTTACTAGAGTAATATATTGTGTATCCATCTTTGAATAGTTTGGATCTCTATCCATTTTTTTTTTGTTTCGTTTGATCCCATTATTTGAATATTGTTTTGTTTTATTTCGTCGACTAGTTCCTCTTCCTTGCCATTAATTGTTTTAATGTTCCATGTTGCGATTGTTACTTCTATGCTTTTATTATCTTGTTTGGCCTTTTGTGTTTGGTGTACTTCTTTTCCTTTATACCCTTTTTCCTTTGTCCATTGCCAGGGTCATTTTCTTTGGTACTAGCTATTTTTTTATGTTTTGCTAAGTATTTATTCTTATGAGCTTCTTTCCTTCCAGGTTTTTTGTAGTAATATCCTGTATTGGTGTTTCTGCTTCTGTTTTGGAGGTTTCTTTGTTGTTCTATGGCTATCTTCTGTTTTGTCTGATCCTAGTAGATTTCACCCCCTTTTCTTGTATGTTCTTCGGTGCTGCTTTCTTCTTCCTCTTTCTCTTGATATTCTTCCATATCTTCCCTCTCTTCTTTGTGGTTATATAGTTTCCCGCTTAGTTTGTCATATTTTATGTATGGTAGGTTTCCTTATTTTTTTGCTTTAAGTATCTTTGGTTTTAACCTCTTTCTCTCTTATATTACTTTCTTGGGGTAGTCTTCTTGGAGCCAAATTTTAAAATTTTGATAAGAATGGACCTTTGATCAGTACACGCTAACTTTTTTAAAAAGGCATATTTTTACGTTTCGACTGAACTAAATTGTAGGAATTAATTTATAGTAAATGATCACTGTCAAATGAAATATATTAATTATATAACTTCGTCGCAATCAATCAAAAATTTAATCTTGCCCGCTGACGGAAAGAAGCGAGCAGCTACTAGATTATATTCACGCCATCGATCCCTGCTAAAACAAAACTGCGATTTCTGTACATGACTGAATGTTTTTTTTTAATGTAATAAAATAATAAAACTTTGTATAATTCGTATTATATGTATTAGTAATAAGGATTGTACAAATAAACAATAGCTATCCAATCGGTCGGATCATCGTGTTTTGTTATCCTACACTACTGACCGGCAGCAACTATGAATTACAATTATGTGTATAATTGTAATTCTTTGTGCATAATTTTAATTTTCAAATTATTATTGTGTGCATAATTTTAACTCCCGAATTGTTATTAACTGATTTGTTTTCTAAATTATTGTTGAACACGCGATTGACGTAATTTGAGAATTAAAATTATGCACATAGCAGTATAGATGTTACCAAAATATGCGTATTAAAAAGACTAAAATTGTGTACATAATAATTCAGAATAGGAATTATGTGCATAATAGTTTGATAATTAAATCTATGAGCGCAATAATAATTCAATTCATGGATGCATACTTTTATTTTAAGAGCAAGTAATGGGTGCGTAATTATTGTGTAAGAACAGACTAATTTATTCATAAGGTTTTGAAATTAACGATGTAATTTTAGAATAACTTATTTTCTGTGTAGGCGCAAAATTTTGTTGATCCGTGGTGTTAGCCATGTTTAAAGAATTTTCGCTACAACTTATTTCCGATTAAAACACAAAATTTAATTTTAATGGCCCATAATCAGCGCCTACTTATACACACGTTGGAAGAACATTAGTCAAAAACGGACCAGGTTACGTATCATCGTGTTTGTTATTTTACAATACTGACCAGCAGCACCATTGAATTAAAATTATGCGTACAATTTTAATTCTTTGTACATATATTTAATATTCGAATTATTAAGTAATTTATTTTCTGAATTATCGTAATATATAAATTAAATTATAGAAATATCAGTATGAACATAATTTCAATTCTAAATTATTTACATAGCTTTAATCCTATGACTTGTCATCAAAAATATTGTTTATAACTCAATAGCTCACACTAACATAAACATAGCTTAATTTACGGTTAGTTTAAGATATGAAACCTCAAGCTGATCTGAGCAGTAGAAATGGTATTTAAATAAAAAATAATTTTTATATTAATTGAGATTTTTACTCAAGATTTTCGCCTGGGGTGCTGCAGAATCAATAAAAATAGTGAAAAACGCATATGTACTTACTTTCAGCTTGCTGATCTTACTAAAAATAAACAAAAATTGTAAAAATTAAAAATGTGAAACAATTTTCTAATATTCTAACAATAAACGATAACTACAAGGGAGCTAATGGCTAGCTGGTTAAGTGATCGGAGTGTAGTGCAAGGAATGTGAGTTCTAACCCCACACGGGGAAACTATTTTTGTTTTTGTTAAAATTGTTTTTAAATTTTATTTTTTTATTCATTAGAAACTACTTATTTTGACTACATTAATATTTGAAAGTACATCTTAAACTACGATTAAAGTATGTATTAAACAAAAAGTGAAAATCTTTAAGAAACTCACTTTACTTTGTGTTTTAGATTAGAATTAAATTATTAAAGGACATGTAAAACATGAAATCAAAAAATTTCATTTTTGCATTATACGTATAGCTTTCTTATGTAATTATATCAATTCGCTAGGGATTTTATAGTATATATGTTTTTACGCGGGAATATTGAGCGGAGATGCTCCAAATTTTTGATTCTAACAAAATGTCGCCATTTGATGTGTCTATTCCGCTGTAAATTAATGACATTCTTATTCACCCTACACGGAGGGCAACAGCACCACTGAACTATCGTCAATTATCCGTTACGCAAATCTTATTGCCGTTTTAACCCGTAACAATATTCGGCTTTGTTATAGAGCCATTACTCACCCTTAAAGGCCGCTGCATGAACTTGTTGGAAAGGCTCCTATAGTATAACGTATGCAAATATTTTATATAACATTTATGTTATATTTTTAATCGTTCTACATTGTATGTTGTCCAATTCTTGTTTGTTAAATTCGCTTCTTACTCTTCTATATTAAATGGTGCATTGTACGATTGAGTTTCTTGTTTTACGTACTCGAGAGGTACTTCTCTACGGTTCTAATTATTTTAAAGAGATCATCATAGTCATCGGCCAAGCTCACCTTTTCATGAGATCTGACAAATTTTTCTGCTATTTTATTTGCCTCGGTAACAAAAATACTTCCATCTAGTATTTTTTGGCTCGACTTATTTTTATTTACCTGATGTTATCCAAATCTGCTGGTGTGTTTGATGTCATAGTTGAGACATACCTTTTCCACGACTTGATTTTTAGCAGGTCACATCTTGCTATTGCTCTACTTTCCTTATATTTAATTAAATTGTTCAAAGTGCGTTCATTAGCAAATATACAGGGTGTTCCAGTTTTTTGTAGCAGGACTTTAATAGTCGATAGAGCTTTCAAAATTAAGGCAAAAAGCTCATATAAACATAGGTTGCCAAACGCTTAGTTTTTGAGATACAGGGTTTCAAAGCTTTAATTTTTTTTCAGTTCTTTTAATTTATCTTCAAAACTATATTTAAAATAATAAATCCAAATTTAGTACACATATTACACTCCTTATACTCAATATTAAGAGTAGTTTAACGTTTATCAATATCTACCAGGGTAGTACATTTTCTGGGATGGTACACCCTTTATCTCTCCCGAACTTTTTCATGCAACGCCTCTAACTCTTAAAAACCATTGATTTAGGAACTTTTTGTCTTCTGCTTTTTTTTCGAAAAATGCATAGTTTTTGAGATAAATTAGCTGTAATCCATGAACAGCTTCCAAATGGTAAGTAAAGATGCTCCCGCAAAAAATAGTGTGCCATGAAAAAAACAATAAAAAAATTATGTCAATTCTCATGTTTTTTTTTGTCTCTTAATAAAAAGTAGTACTCCACTGATTTTTTCCTAACTTTTCAGTTGAATTAAATAAATGAAAATAAAAATAAAACAACAAAATAGATATTAAAAAAATACGTATTTATTGGAAAAAATTTCTATTTAAGATTTTAACAAGAACGCAACGAACGAAATAAATAAATTAAACAAATAAACTTAACCTATAACAACAAAACAAAAACGCTATCGTAATAAGAAATAAATTTAAAGAAACTCTTCAAAATGTGAAGCGTTTTGTTGAATACATAATTCACACCGACGAATAATTGCACGTGGAATATTAACTGAAAATTGTCTTATTTCATTACACGAATCCCTAATCCTATTAATGAGTTCATCTCTTGTTGTCACAGGAGTTGCATACACCCTTTCTTTTAAATACCCCTACACAAAAAGATCTAAGGTCTGGAGACCTTGGCGGCCAGGGAACTGGGCCTGCACGACCGATCCATCTTCCTGGATAATGGTTGTTCAGCCAGTTTCTAACGATTCTGCTATAATGAGCTGGACAACCATGAAGCTGGAACCAAGTCGATCTTCATAAATATAAGGGAATACGTTCCCACATATTCCCATGTTCATTCTCTAAGAATTCCAAGAAAGCGGCAGCATTCATCCGAAGTGGTAAAAGGTAGGGCCCAAAAAGGTGACTATTGTAAATACCTATCCAGACGTTCACCCTAAATTCTTGTTGGAAATGTCTCGGGCGAACTACATGTGGATTTTCATGTGCTCAAATGTGCTGGTTGTAAAAATTTATCACACCACGGCGAGTGAAGCAGGATTCATCGGTCCATAAAACATTCTCTACATCCCCTGGTTGTAGTCCTTGAACAGGTTGTAGATGGTACGGATATCGGTGATCCCGTCTTAAAGTTCGGTGAATAGTAGTATTTGAGACTCCACCTAAAGCTACGGATACTCTTCTAATGCTAGTTTTGGGATCTCTGTCGAATTCACGCAAAACTCGTCGTGCAATATTCCTTTGCTGCCTATGATTATTATTTTGACGACCATGCACATTATTTAACCCCTGACTTATAATTTGTTGGTGAACTCTTACAAATACTGAAGGATGCGGAGCTCTTCTAAAAGGAGATCTTCGCCTATATTCACGGGCTGCTGCTGCGGCTGAACTTCCATTTACAAAACCATAAATAAAATGGATATCCGCTATTTCTTGATTAGAAAACAAAAATGGCATTTTAAAAGATCACTTTTGCAATAAAAATTAACACAATAAAATATGTAAATAAATTACATTCTTTTTATGCACAAGTCATATTTAAAATAAAACGTGAGATTTGACATAATTTGATTCTTTTTTTTTATTGTTCTTTTCATGGTACACTATTTTTTGCGGGACCATCAGACTTTTTTTACTTACCATTTAGAAGCTGTTCATGGATTACAGCTAATTTATCTCAAAAACTATGCATTTTTCGAAAAAAAAAGCAGAAGACAAAAAAGTTCATAAATAAAATGGGCAATCCATATTTTTGGTTTTTAAGAGCTAGAGGCGTCGCATGAAAAATTTCGGGGGCATAAAGGGTGTACCACACCAGAAAATGTACTACCCTGTAGATATTGATAAAATTAAACTACTCTTAATATTGAGTTTAAGGGGTGTAATATGTGTACTAAATTTGGATTTATTATTTTAAATAGTTTTGAAGATAAATTAAAAGAACTGAAAAAAAATTAAAACTTTGAAACCCTGTATCTCCAAAACTAAGCGTTTGGCAACCTATGTTTATATGAACTTTTTAATGCGCATTTTACGATTGGTTACTGATAATGTTACTTACTTACTGATCTCGCAAAAAAGTCGGTAGTTTCGTAACTCTGCTACTACTTATTGGAACTTCTTAGGGCAACGTTTATTAAAATGGATGCCTATAAATATCTAAATATCTAAATAGGGGATGAAATACCTAACTACTAAGGTTCACAACTAGTCTAGACAACCAAAAACTCGCTTACCTTTATCGTAATTACAGGTAAATCCGTAGATCACCGCAGGTACGTTGCTTCTTTAAGGTAACTTCAAAGCTGTTTGCGAGTAGTTGCAAAACAAACAATTGCAAAACAATAATATACTACAAAGACAACAGCTGATCGCCCATCGATCTATTTCCTCCAACTTACATTATGTTATACTTTAAAATTTATAACCAAATGAAATTATATCAATCAACTCAAAAAAACTAAAGTACTCATTCTCAAGTTCTTTCTCAAATTATTACGTTAAAATCTTATTCAAATATTGAAAATCCATTGAGCGTTGTCACTGTAAAAAGTTGTGTCAATCAAGAACTACCGCAAACCAATAAATCACTACAATAACTTGAGGTAAACAGATTATCTCATTTTTAAAATTTTATTCAAACGTAATTAATATCGCCGTAGAAAGATCACAGCTTACTATACATTCTAAAGAAAATATTATCAGTTCATTAACCTTCCTCTATTATCAAAATTAAACATAACAATCGGCAGGTTAGAAACAACAACCATCTAACTTCGTAAAATCTATCGTTAAATTCGGAATGTTGCATACAAGTTGATTACCCACGAAATAATCTATAGTGACTTAATCTTAATTGCATTAGAAATGAATATTGAAACCGTCGAACATTTTGATTTGACAAATTCCAAGATACGCAATTTTACACAGAGTACAGGATAAAATAAACAATGCACCAAATGTTTAATTAATCTACGAATGGATATGCTTTATAAACTGATTTAACATCTGAAGGTTGCTACACCACAAGTTAAATAAAAGGCATATTCATCCGTTCAACAAATACAATAAAGCAAAGCACGCTTTATTGGAATTGTCAACAACACAAAGGAATAGACGTACGAAAGTGATTACCTTTAATATTGATCAACCCCTTACATCAATTGGCCTCTTTAATTTCTCCGTTCCTTCGTACAGCAAGCGATACGAGGGCAGGATGGCTAATCCGTAGGAATCTTCAGCGCCGATCCCGACGTGGCAACCACCATCAAATGAGTTTCAATTGGTGAAACACCGTAATGAACTATGAAAGTTATTTACATCGCAACACAAAAAACTTGACTATCGCTTCATTTGGTTAATATACTGCACGTGAAATTTTGTACTTACATTTCGCTCTTTATTCTCTAACTATTTGTGTATAAATTTAATGAATTTCTAGTTATTGAGCGAGCCAGCGGTGAATCTGAATACACTGAGGTGGGTGAATCTACTTAAAATATCCCGTTAGGGTTAATGTGAAAATTTCCAAACGAAAATTCATTCACGACGGTACCGAAACGCCATTCTGTCGCAGTTGTAAATAGACCGATGTGTGCATTTCCCAGGTTTGCCGGCTTCCCTAACATCCCAATTAACGAATCATACATCCTCATTACTTCAAATCCTAACACGCAGTAAAAACGAAACGCGAAACGGATCGAGAAAAAATCTAATCTAAGGTGGTATAATTCAAGCTCTTCGTTCCTTTTAAAATAAATTTATCAAAATGAATCGTCTGACTTTCGCCGAATGCTTTTAAAACTGCCAACTTATGTTTCCTGCAATAAGTTTAATACATAGTAACAATTTTTCAATGACGCTATTTTTAATTCCACTGACTATAATTATCGATTAAATACAAATAACAGGAATAACAACTAATTGAATAATTACTGTAAAAGTAATTAGTTCATTTACTCCACTTTCGAGGTTATAAAACTGTCAACGCAGCACACTAAATTATATTAATTTTCTACATGCCAAAGCAACCTATGGATGAAACTTCGAACTATATCTCATATACAGTGTGTTCCAAACATGCTACACCATAAACAGATCCATAATACCTTAAAATGTTAGGGATTTATGGGATATAAAATGTTTGTAGTCATTATGAAATGAAAGCCAAAGGAACAAACTTTACTAAGATATGTACATGTTCCCTTAAATTTATACATAGGTGTCAAAAATCACTTGTATATTTTTAACATTTACTCTCAATAAAAAAATTAATACCCTTTATTTACATCCACGTAAGTTTAGATAACCTTTAAAACTATATTACGGCTTTCTATACCTATTTAGCTTAAATTTTGAATCACATCCATTTTTGAAACTATTATGGCAATTTTTTAATTTTTAATATTAATAGACTTCAAAACAGTTGCACCTTAGTTCACACCTAATAGTTAACAATTTTAAATTAAAAACACGATATAACTTTATTTTCGGTAGGTACTACTATAGGAGATATTCAAAGTGTCTACCTTTATTTTCAATGTACAATCGTACACGTTGTTTAAATAACCACTTCACATTGTCCAACATATTTGGTGTGATACTTCAGAAGGGAGCTCATATACGGTCATGTCGTCTGGTGTTGTTGGAGATATCATACACTAGGTTATCTACATATCTCCATGAAAAGAAACCGGGGCACGTAAGATCGAGAGATCTTGCTGGCCAATTTATATGACCACCCCTCCCTATCCATTTGTTGGAAAAATTCACATTTAGGATATTTCTAAGGTCCCTTTGAAAATGAGCGAGAGCACAGTTCAGTTGAAACCACATCATCTGAAAGACGTTTACAGGCATATTTTCGAGCAGATTATTTAGGTCGTGTAAAACACATTGTTGAAACACGTGCCTAGAATTTCACCCCATACGTTGATAGACATCTGTGTTGGTGGTCTAAGGTTTTAAACACGTTGGAATTATTGTCACCTTTATAGTCTATTGACTAATCCATTGTTATGGAAGGTAGACTCTAAGAATAAAATGAAATCCAGAAAACTACGATCTTCTTTCAGTTTATCTAAAACCCACCAGCAAAACTGAGTCCGTGAAGCATAGTCTCTTTCGTAGAGTTCTTGATACAATTGAATGTGATAAAAATGAATACTGTACCTTTTAATAATTCTACCCATTATACTCCGACGACTTATGCCAGTCTCTTGCTGTATTTTATGCTGACTTGTGTATGAACTTTCTATGAGAGTGCCAATAACCTTAAATTAATTGTCTTCACTTCCAAGGATAGGTTTTTCATAAACCGGACTACCCGTTCAGCATATACCCTTGAAGGCAACAAACAATTTACCAATAGCATGCCCATCGTTTGGCCCGCGGGTACCACCTCCTTTCTTGATAAATTAAAACTATTAAACTATTATTGTAAACTTAAATGAAAACAAACTACTATTGCTCAACGAAAGCCCTATTCAGCGATATGGCTATGGCACCTGCAAGTTTATTTAACATTTTAGAATTCCAATAATTTTTGTTTTCAGTCAGTCTGGTTTCTTAGAATTCAGTCTTGCAAATAATTACAGTAGCAGACCTTTTAAAAATAAAAAATCTCTTTTTATTCGAAATCCACCCCAGATAGGTTTAGGAAACCGTAATACAGTTTGAAATAGCATGTAAATCTGCATCGACTCATTTTAAAAAATAACCGGTGTATGTGGGTGTACCTTAAGAATACACCAGTAAGTTTTCACACTCTGTATACATTTAGTGAAACATGCACAAATTTATCAAAGTGTGTTCCTTTGGCTTAAAACTCAGCACCAAGGTCTAATTTCAAACAGTAATGTATAGTATGTTTACAATTTGTCTATTATACCTTGCATATTCATAATGTTCAAATTATCTCAAAAACTAAAGCATGTAGGTCTATGACTTCCTTATAATAAATGGTTTTTTTATGTCATAGAATCCAAAACTGACAAAATATACAAAGTGTTCCGTTAGAAAAAACCAAACTTTGGTATAGTTCTTATTTCTGAAATACCCTGTTCATTTGTACATATGTATATATATATATATATATATATATATATATATACAGGGTGTCCGGAAAAATGTGGGAAATCTCTCTGATTTAGATAGAAGGCGAAAAAATAACATGATATCCTATAAATTTTTTTCCTCCACAACCTCCCTAGGGAGATGTGAGCACCTAAAGGACGCCGCTGGAAATAAGTTTTTCTTGAATAACTTTTAAAGTACTTGAAATAATTTAATAAAAATTCAGTATGATGGCCACTAGTGAAGGCCTCTTAAAATAATATCCTTGAAACATATTTAGTTTGTTTAGTTTACCAGGAATGGACCAAGTTGTACACCTTAACGCCTAAATTTTCGAGAAAAAAAATAATAAACGAATTAATGTTTCATAATCAATAAATTAATAATAAAAATTGCCAGTGCTTTTCCGATTTTTTTACGAGAAAACACTATTTTAATAATAAATTAGGAAAACCAAATTAAACATATCAATTATTTAAAAAATGTTGCAAATTGTTTATTAGCCCAGGAAGTATAATTTTATTTCTTGTTCATTTTATTTATCTTCACTCAAAAAAACATATGTCAACCATTTCTATGATACGAAATAAATAAATAACCTGGATTTTAGAACTCGACATTTGTCACATCGCTGATACATTGATCGACATTAATTTACTTTAAATTTACTGATTTTTGGATTTCGTGGTGATTTGAATTGTAAACTTATTCGAAATATGGAATTCACTTTTATTGAATATGCAGATATGCATTTCATGTATGGTCTTGCCTCTTGTAATGCTTTGGAAGCAAGAAGATTATATCACGAGAGATTTCCTAATCGTACTATTCCAAATCAGAAGACATTTCAACAAATTGATCAACGTCTAAGAGAGAATGGTGAGTGATTTCGGTTACTAAGGTAATAATATTGACTTTCTTTATAATTTTCTGACAAGAACAGTGCGTACGGCGGAATTAGAGGAAAATATTTTGAATGCTGTAGATGGCACTCCTTCAACGTTGCACTCGCAAATTAGCCGCACAATTTAATAAGCCGAAAACAATAATTCATGAAGTTCTTCAAAAACAGCTGTTATTCCCACATCATTTGCAAAAAGTGGCTATTGGATCAGCAACGAAATAATGAAAACTTCATTAGCACTATTCTTTTTACAGATGAAGCAGCTTACCAAACATTGTATCACGAATTTACACAACTCACACGTATGGGCTGATGAAAATACTCATGCAACTATTGTTTCGCGTCATCAACATCAGTCTCAATCAATTAGTATCCGGGCAGGAGTGATTGGTAATTTTTTGATTGGACCATTTGTATTGCCGGCGCGATTGAATGGACAACTTTATTTGGAGTTCCTTCAGAACGCTTTTCAAGATTTAATACAACATTTACCTCTTGAAACCCGCCGAAACATGTACTTTATGCACGATGGGGCACCACCTCATTTTAGCGCTGCTGTGCAGAAACACTTAAATAACGTCTATCCAAACCGTTGGATAGGTACAGGTAGACCTATCACCTAGCCTCCTAGATCTCCCGACCTGACGCCTTTGGATTTTTACCTGCGGGGACACCTCAAAACCTTGGTGTATTCCAGTCCGGTTGAATACTAGGGAGGAGCTTCTACAGAGAATCACGTTTCATTTTGATGGGCTAAGGAACAATGTGGGGTTATTGTGGCGGGTACCACAGTCCTCGCGAGTGTATCAGACTTCACGGAGCCTATGTTGAACCCACTCATGACGTTCTAATTAAAAGAAAATTAAACATAAATTCACTTATTTTTTTTCTCAGAAATAGTTAATTTTATCGATGTTAAACAAGTATACCTTTTTTTAGAGAAAGGTTCAAACTACTCAAAAATATTTTTTTTAGATCTTTATCATACAGAGTGTTAAAAATTTAGGCGTTAAGGTGTACAACTTAGTTCATCCCTGGTAAACTAAACAAGCTAAATATGTTTCAAGGATACTATTTTAAGAGATCCTTACTAGTGGCCATCAAGTGCTTTAAAAGTTATTCAAGAAAAACTTATTTCCAGCGGTGTCCTTTAGGGGCTTACATCTCCGTAGAGAGGGTCTGGAGGAAAAAAATTTATAGGAACTGTTATTTTTTCGTCTTCTATCTAAATCCAAAGATTTACATTTTCAGGACATATATATATATATATATATATATATATATATATATATATATATATATATATATATATATATATGGTCGTAATATTAGGTTAACGAAAAGAAAATCTGGTATCACAGAATTAATTTTGACTTTTGTAAAATTAATATTAAATTTAGGTTAAGTGCCACAAAGGAATAAATGAAGATTTACTATAAATTCTATTTAGGCGTATGGTTGACATATGCCAATTCAACATGGTTCATTTATTACCTAAAAAAATTTTAAACACGAATATATTATTGGTTATGCAAACTTCTACAAACTCTAATCTTAATACTTAACTTACCCATTTTCATATTGCTCCAGCCCAAAAAGCGGAGTAATGCATTCTTTTCAATTCGGGAAGGTTTCTGGGAAGAATGTATTCGCTATGGAACCAAATTTCTTTAATTATTTTTATACATCTTCATTATGTTGTCGATACAATGTGCACTTTATTAATATTTACGTTCTGTTTCTCTGAGCTAATAGTTTCCATTATTTCCTTTCGTATGTCCACAAAAGGCAACTTTGATTATGTGGTAATGCTAGTTCATGTGAGATATCACTGATATCAGTACGTTACGTTAAGAAAGCAACTAATTCAAATGTCAATGACCTAGTGTATCACTGAGCATTGTTAACCAAACATTGTTTTCTAACAATTATATTATCCAGATTTAGATAGCGTTGATATCCCATTAAACCACCCACAATTTCGGAATTTTTAACATTCCAATTGCAATATTAACATTTTATAATAACTTCTTTCTTATATGTAAAATTTTTAACGGATAATTTACAACACCTGAAAAAACGTTTTTCAACTTTTCTTGTAAATTGTTCAATATTCGAAATGTGTCTTGATAGTTTATAACTGTACTCAAAAATTATACCGACATGAAAATAGTGAAAACTGAAACTTCAGAACCACAATACCTACGTCCTTAAAATTTTATATTAAAGCTTGTTTTTATTTGGATTAAAGCTCATTAGATTTTGGGAGATATAAGATATAAGAAAATTTCAGAGGGGGGGGGGGGTTATTATTTAGTTTTTTTTTTTATCAAATATTTCTAAAACAGCTGCATTTTTAAAATAATAAAATAATAAAAAAACCTCGATAAAGACCCTAAACATGTCGATTAATTATGTTCTATGCAATTTTTTGATATGACGCCCTAATTTTGCGGCAAAAAAATTCGTAAGGTAGAATTTTAGTGTTCAATTTTTTTTCATTTTCTAAATAACGATTAGTTTTATAAGAAAAAGTATAGACGTATATTTTAAAGAAAATTTAATTTTGATTTAAAATGCTAAAGCTGTATTATCGCTATTTTTATAGAATCGGGCGATTTTAGAATTTTTTTTTTACGTTAACACGTATTTGTCTTTGAATCTCCATCTGACATGAAGTTTTAAACGTCATAGATTATTGTTTTTTGTTTTTACAGTGTTGCCTGTTTTCGTTAAGAACGTATAAAAAACAGGTTGCATAATTATCCTAAAAAAATTGAAATCAAAATTATATCATTTCCTTTAATTTAAGTTAGCATCTAGATGTCTATTAACCTTTGTTTGTCATGAAGTTTTATACGTCTGTTTCACATAGATTATTGTTTTTGCGTTTACGATGTTGCCTATTTTCGTAATAAACTTGTTATAAAAGATTTTGCATAATTATCCTAAAAAAATGTTACTAAAATTATTTCATTTCTTATAATTTCCACTTTCTAGGTTGGAAGGTCGCGTGGTGTTCCACGCCAGATATTTATACTAATTTTATCAAAATCTTTAGCATTACGTTTGGTTTTAGAGGTAAGTTCCGATAGGAGCTCTGAGTCTATAAGTTTCAATGTTGGTAATTCATTAAAATCGCTTTTAGTATTATTTTAACAAAAATTGATATAATTATCCATCCTTAGTTAATCCTTACTTAATGCATGTACGTATGTTGGAAATCCATCACTAAATGAGCTCGGAAGGCTCAAGCAGCCCACCCTCCCCATTATAGAGGGAATGAAACACGTTATACTTTCTTTGCCACAAATCTGAAAGAAAGTGGAACAATGTGCAGACTTGAAGTAAGTACAAGTTCGATCAAAGTTGAATTGAATATGCAGATCGCCTTGGCATATTTATAGTTAGATCTAGCCGTAACATATCTAACATTTCAGTATATATATACCAGTACCTCGATTACTCTCTAATGAATTAATATTGGTACCACCTAAAATTATGAACAGAGATAAAGGAGTTTTAAAATATATCTAAAAAAAGTTTAATACTACAATTGGGGGTACGATAAATATTTATTATTTTTTGCACTTCCGAGACTAAAATAGATACTTTAGTCTCTGTCTACGGGGACTAAAGTGGGCCATTTATTCCCTAGGGATTAAATATGGACTGTACCCCCTAGAGTCATTGGCAGATGTCAAACTTCAAATATTCTTTATTAATTTTTTACGAAACATTAACATTAATATTATTACAATTAATAAATATCGGACGGTTGATTTCCGAAACGATACTGCTGAGTGTAAGGTTGAACGCATTTCCAAATGAATCAGTGCCTGTAGGCCGTTTAGATTGGTACGAGGTGAGTGAGGTAGCTGGTGTTTTTTGATCACCTACACCTCCAAAAACTTTTTCGGCGATAAGGTTCTTATTATTCAGGGAGTTTTCCACATACCCTTCTGCAACAGTTGCAGACTTCCATCCCCCATGTCTTTTTAAAACGTCAACAGTCGCACCTGAATCAGCTAGTAGAGATGCAGAAGTTTCCCGCCAACAATGTCCTATATATGACAACGCATCTGGTAGGTTTAAGAATGTTGCAACTTTCTGGGGCAATTTTCCAAATATGTTCTTTCCTACAGGTTGCATTGTACACTGCTTGTTAACGTAACGAACAAAACGTCTTCAATGGGGAGTTTCGGCTTTTCTCAATGACATATATTTCTTGTAGATTTTTGTATAACTAATGATAGTTTTATTTGAATCTTTTACAACGAAGTTCCTCTCTGTTCCATTTTTGGTAGCTCTAATGTTAGCAAGTCTCTTGCCCAAAACACTCACATCATTAATTGGCCATTCGACTAATTCAAGTCATCTACAAGCCCCTGCCACACCAAATATGAGTGCTACCTACAAAAAAATCATTTTTAAAAGTAGGTACAATGATTTTGGGACATACTCACTTTTGTCATTAAAAATGTGTCACCCGAAGCTTCCTTTAGAAACGTTAAGCATAGTTTTTAACATTGAATACTGGGCCCACAATGTAGAAGCAGCAAACTTGTTTACTTTTTCATTAAAAAATACCAGCAAAGCATCTTCGTTAAAATTTGTAATTTTCTTTTCACAGCACCATTTTAAAAATATACCATACCCTTTATCGTAGATTTGGAAGGCAGTAAGTCTTCTAAAGCCTCTTCAGCGACTTTTTCTAGATCAAATTTTTCATATTTATTACCCTTTTGTAATTTTTTTTTCAAATATGGCTACCGCTGTTTACTCATTCCCATGCTAACCGATTGTTTTTTTTTTTCAAATAGCAAGATTTCTAGATAATTTTATACAAATTTGTGACATTGACACAAACAAATTTGGAATTATTGTACATAAAAAATAAGTACTTTGGAAGTGCAAAAATAGCGTATATTGGGACCAGTGCCTAAACTTGAGTGAGTTGTTGCTCGGCTTCGCCTCGAGGCAACAAACCCCACTCGCGGAATTAAATGCTGCACTTTGGTCCTTCTATATATAATATACTATTATAAAAACCCTATTCCTTTTTTCCCCATTTTTGTAAATAAAATTGTAACCTACAATCAATTTTTAAATCAGTTTCATCCGATAACGCATTTTCCGCTCTTGATATAAAAATTGACAAATATTTCGCTTAAAATCTTTTTCAGCTTACCTTTAAATATTTAGGTGTTTGTTATTTCCAATCCCATACTTAATATCTTGAAAATGTCTTGTAGGAAGGTAAATTCGAATGTAAAGGTATTTTTCCTCCGATCAATCGTACCATGCGCACGTTTACATTCGTTGGTTGATTTTGCCTTTCATAATTGGTTTTTATAGTTATTAAAAGCAAATATGACAGGTTAGTGATTCAGTACTTACTAACGGTAAATAAAACTAAGTTTCGTTTATGCATTTGTATGTATTTGTGTTCGTCTCACTTAGTGTCCAAACATTGTGTTCATAAGTAAACAACCCTCACCGTTCTTAATATTTAATGTACTATTATGTACAGGGTGTCCCAAATAGAGTAGGATAGTATGGCTATCTTTCTTATTATTAAAGATAGAGATTTAGTTGAATAGGAAATATTGTGCCATTTTTTGCGCCGAGTTCGATTCCATTGAGAAACATTTTAATTTTCGAAGAGTTTCGAAATTATTTAAAAAAAAAGAAACAAAAATCGACGATTTCTAAAAACTCAAATATCTCCGTAATTATAAAAGATATCAAAAAAAGTTTCAGATCAAAGTTACTTACTTCGATGAGGCACACTTAAAAATGATATCAAAATAAAATTCAAGATGGTGTTTTCCAAGATATAAACAGCAACTTTCTCATTTTAAATGGGCGCCATGTTAGATTTTTGCACAATTAAATGGGATTTTTTTTCTTTTATTGAACGAATAAAGAATTATGGAAATATTAATTGTTCTCATTTTAAATCCAGTAGCTAAATTTATTATAATACGACTAACTGTCAAGTTGTATTAGTTTATTGATTGTGTAAATAATTAGTATTGCTGTGTTGTATTATTAAGTGACAAATTTATAATAATTGTTTTTTTTTTTATTATTTCTAATGGCGACTTTTCCAACGAATGAAATGTTTTGTACATACATAAAGTGCTACAAAAACTCCCGTCTTGCTGCTCACGAATACCTAACAAATTTTCCGGAACGTAGGCAACCGGACATGAAAATATTTGCAAGATTAGATTCAAATTCAGCATTATGGATGTCTTAAAAAGCCCTAGGAACATAAACGTGGTTATTAAAGATGAGGAATTAACTTTAGCTTGTGTTCAAGTAAATCGGAATATTCCGACTCGAGAAATTGAAGCTCAAGTTAATGTGTCTAAGACTAAATCATCGAGAATTAAAAAAAAACACAATTTCCACGCATATAAATTACACATTGCGCAGACTTTGCGACCAAATCATAATATCCGTAGAACAGCATTTTGTAGACGGTTTTTAAATAAAATTGCAGAAAATGGTGATTTTATAAATCAAGTTTTATAGATTGAGGATTCCTACTTCTCCAATTGTGGATTATCTAATCGCCATAATGAGAACCATTGGGCACAGTAAAATCCACACATCGTGGTTCCACGACGCAACCAGGTTCGTTTCGGCTTTAATGTTTTTTTGTGGCATATTGGGAAATCGTTTAGTTGGTCCTATATTTTTGATGATTTTGAAGATTTATTAGATGATCTACCTTTGGCACAAAAAAGTTAAATATGGTATCAGCAGGATGGCGCTCCCATACATAATGCTGTCAATGTTATCCGATATTTAAATGACCGTTTTGATAATAGAGTAATTGCCACCTATACACCCAATCAGTGGCCAGCCAGATCCGCAAATTTAACGCCTCTGGACTTTTATTTGTGGGGCACTATAAATAATAAAGTGTATGGTAGTAATTTCCATTACAATAATGCAGAAGAAGTACGTGAAGGAGTGGTGGCGGCCTTTAACGGTGTTCATCGAAATACATTGCCAACAGTCACTAACAGTGTTGTAAAACGGTATCGATTGTGTGTACATGTATTATGGTTTTAGCATTTACTAATATCACAGTGTATCGTTGTGTTTAATTTGATTAATAAATAATTTTTACTTGGAAATTGTTAATCATGGCTACTTGATTTAAAATCAAAACAATTAATATTTCCCATAATTTTATATTTGTACATAGGTTTTTATACATCGTTGAAAAGAAAAAAGATTTTGGGAGAAACCCAGCGGCGTAGAGAGGGAGTTTATTAGGGGCACTTTTTGGTTTTTATCAATTATTTCTAAAACAGCTGCATATTTCAAAGATATAAAAACACCAAGACCTTAAATATATGGATTAATTATGTTCTATGTAATTTTTTGACACGACGCGTAATTTAGCGGCAAAAAACTCCTAATGTAGAGTTCAAGTGTTTTTTTCAATATCTAAATAACGATTAATTTTCTAAAAAAAAGTGTAGATATATTTTTTAAAGAACATTTAATTTTACATAACTTTTTTTATAAAGTTTTTTAATATAACACCAGCTAAGTCTAAAAATTAATTAAATATGATTAAAAATGGTTAAACTGTATTATTGATATAGAAACGGGCGGATTTGGATTTTTTTTTGTTAACATGTATTTATGTGTATTAATCTCTATCTGACATGAAGTTTTAAACTGTTTTTCTTATGAAAGCACGAAAGAGGTTGCATAGTTACCCTAAAGAAATTATAATTAAAATCATTCCATTTCTTAAATTTTTAAGTTAGCATCTAGATGTCTGTCAATCTCAGTCTTTGCTATATATATATATATATATATATATATATATATATATATATATATATATATATATATATATATATATATATATATATAGGTGTCCCATTAAGAATGGGACAGAACAACGCAGATTCCTCAATTTAAAATAAAACTTTTAAGCGAAACATGCTTAGATAAAATGTTACTCGTTTCCGAAATATGGGGTGTTGAAGTTGAAAAATGAAAAACTATTGATGACCATAATTTTTTTAATACGCTATACAATTTTACTTAAATCGGTACGCTTGTACAGGGTGTCCCAACGATAGAGTAAAGTAAGTTTATGCTTAACTAGAATTATTTGTGTAAATATTGTAGGAACCATGGGGTAGAGGTAAGAAGTGTGCATTTTTTTTAAAATATTGGAAGTTATACAGGGTGTGCCAGAAAAGCAGGACGTGTTTTTAATTCTACGTGTCCACACAAACATATTTTGTCATACAAAAGATTGGCTGAAAGTTTTTAGTTCTTGAGATATTCGCGTTTAAAGAATATTATGGTCATTTTCGTGGGGTTGATGAATGGGCAATGTTTCCGTTATTTCACAATAAAAAAAATTGATATTTCGTGTGAAAAATGAGTGATATTATACTAACGTTTAGACCGAGTAGTATTTCTAATTTTCTCAACAGGGTGTTTGTTATAACCATTCAAATTTGAAAATTCTCAAATTAAAAAAAATCAGTTTTTTTAATTGCACACCTATATATTTTTATTTCATTTTATTCGGGATTAAAAATCTATCATTTTTGTCAAATATATCCTATATCTATCTTTGATAGTTTTCGAGTAATTTCGATTTTTTCACACTAGCTACTTTATTTTCGATATCATTGCATTGCATGGATCTTGGTAGCCATGGAAAATAATAATTGCGTTACTAAGATACAAAGGTTTCCTACTTGTCAAAATAAACACATGTTAAATTTGTCGTTTTCGCATTTAACTTGTTATCAATTCTTGTATCAGTTATGGATTATTCGACAAATGAATTAATTGATATGATATACGTGTTGGGCGAGGCTGAAAAAAACCCTTTATTGGCACAACGAATCTACAAAATGAAATATCCTGAACGTCGAATACCTACTACTATTGGCTTGGAAAATTTGATGGATAGATTTGATTCTAGCGGTAGTGTTAAATACTTCAAACGTAAAGTTGTTAATAAAAGGGCAGCTAATGAAGAAAAAGAACTTGAAATATTATTAAATATTCAAGAAAATCCCCAAGTGAGTTCTAGAACATTAGCGACGATATGTGATACCTCCAAATCAAACGTGAATCGAACAACGCTGAAGTATAAGTACCATCCCTATCACATTGAGCTTCATCAAGAATTGCGAGAAGAGGATTTTGCAAGACGAATTGAATTCTGCAATATCATTAATCAACGGCTGCAATTAAATAACAACTTTTGTGCTCCATAATGTTTTCCGATGAGGCGACGTTTAAAAGTAATGGGCTGTAAATCGGCATAATAT
Source organism: Vesta saturnalis (assembly GCA_036346205.1). NCBI lineage: Eukaryota > Metazoa > Arthropoda > Insecta > Coleoptera > Lampyridae > Vesta > Vesta saturnalis. The sequence continues at coordinate 424,817 of JARFJB010002223.1, forward strand.
GCACTATTACGCCATTGATAATCCATTTTGGCTACGAGAAGTTCAAAACCAAAATCATTGGTCACTAAATGTGTGGTGTGGTATACTTAATGACCAAATTATCGGTCCCTATTTTTTTGATGATCCATTAACGGGCCGCAGCTATTTGCATTTCTTACGTGAAGAATTGCCTGTGTTACTTGAGGATATCAATTTAGAAGGACGACTAAATATGTGGTTGCAACAGGATGGTGCACCTCCACATTTTATCGGGACGTAAGGAATTCTTGAACCAGCAATACCCGGAGAAATGGATAGGACGTAATGGCTTTATATTATGGCCACCCAGGTCATGCGATTTAATTCCACTGGATTTTTCCTATGGGGATACATAAAAGATCGGGTGTATATTATTAAACCTACAACAAGGAGGACATGAAAATAGAATTCGAAGCTTGTCGCACAGTGACCCTCTTATGTTATCCGAAGTGAGACAGAACATGAGAAAAAGGCTCAATATGTGTATTCAGCAAAAGGCCGTCTATTTGAGCATTTACTAAGACGCAATGTTGAATAATTATTGAATTACTGTTTCTCATTAATAAAAACTGTTAATATTCTCGCTTAGGTGGTTTGTTTTATTTCGTCGCAATTGTTTTCTATGGCTACCACGATCCACAATAATGTTATAGTATCGTCTGTAACGTAGCTAGTGAGAAAAATCGAAATTCCTCGAAAACTATCAAAGATAGATATAGGATATATTGACAAAATGATAGATTTTTAATCCCGAATAAAATGAAATAAAAATATATAGGGTGTGCAATTAAAAAACTGATTTTTTTAATTTGAGAATTTTCAAATTTGAATGGTTATAACAAACACCCTGTTGAGAAAATTAGAAATACTACTCGGTCTAAACGTTAGTATAATATCACTCATTTTTCACACGAAATATCAATTTTTTAATTGTGAAATAACGGAACAATTGCCCATTCATCAACCCCACGAAAATGACCATAATAATCTTTAAACGCGAATATCTCAAGAACTAAAACTTTCAGCCAATCTTTTGTATGACAAAATATGTTTGTATGGACACGTAGAATTAAAAACTAAAATCAAATACGGGGTGTTCTATTTAAAAAAATCATACTTTTTCACGTCCTGCTTTTCTGGCACACCCTGTATAACTTCCAATATTTAAAAAAAATGCACACTTCTTACCTCTTCCCCATGGTCCATACAATATTTACACAAATAATTCTAGTTAAGCATAAACTTACTTTACTCTATCGTTGGGACACCCTGTACAATATCATAAAATACACCTAACAACAGAAAAATCAGTTCAGTAAGCTTTACCAGTGGCGTACGGCAGGAGTAAGCAATACTTGCACCCCTTCTAAATATTACGCCGCTGTCCAAATACTAATTTTGACTATAATTTTTATTTTTCTGATATTTTCTAAATAAATAATCTACTGTTGTTAGTTTGTTGTAAAGTCATTGGTTTTCGAGATATTCGCAGTTAAAGACAGAAAGGCATGTACTTTTTATTTGTATTATTATTACTCATTTGCATTTTTATAATTTTGTCTTAAAACTAAACAAAGTGGAAACGAAATTTATAGGTATTGAGGATTCTGGAAAACTAGCTACTATTATGGCCCCTCTTGGCAATTATCTTGAGAATAGGTAAACAGGGTTCGTCTCCTCGTCCTATCAAAATTATCTACTCTGACCATGAAATATTAAAGAGTATATTACATACTAACAAATTGCAGTCTCAGAATAGTTTAAAGTTTCGGGAAGATCGTACACCTCAAATGAATTACCTGAAACAGATTCGCTCTCTTCATTCTAGTTCAAATCAACGTTGCAGCGGCGTTTTGATTACTGTTGAGAACAATCTGAGATCCTTTGAAATCTCAGTTCCTGTGGACACTGTTGATCAATTGCATATACGTCTTGAATTTGGTCTTAAAAAATATATTGTAAGAATCAAAGCGATGCATACCAAACTCATTGCAGTACCATTGAGGAATTAGTAAACTCCAACTCGGAATTAAGTTATATAGTTTGCGGTTTTTTCAACTTACCTAAATTTAATTACCTTCCTACAAATCCACACTTAACGAGTTCGTCATTAATGAAGGCTTCAGTAAGCATCATCCGTGATACATACACATACTTAAAATTAAGTCAAGTGAACAAGATTTCTAACAATCGTGGCGTATTTTTGGATTTATATGTTTCGGATTGCTGTAACCTACGAATTACACCAGCGGTGGACTTATTCCTACCCAATTCTTTTCACCACATTGCTTACAACTTTAGTTTAGCTGCAGCGCCAAATACTACCGATCTTAATTTTTGTCAGTATAAATTGAATTTCTTGAAAGCAGATTATGTTAGCATAAACAATGCTTCAGCCTTAGTTCAGTGGGAGAATGTGTTTAAGGGAAAATGTGCTGATGATATGGTCCAATGTTTTTACGATGTTATCACCAATTTAATAAATCGTTATGTACCTAGCACTGCAGTATCTCGTAGCAACTATAGCAACTATCCACGATGATTTAAAAGACAGTTGAAAGATTTAATAAAAGAAAAGAAGATAGCTTATTGTATTTACAAAAAGGCTGGACGTGAATTGGATTACATTCACTTTTCTAATCTAAGGCAATAATGCAAGGAATTATCTAGTTCACTTTATGACAAGTACTTAAATAAAAATCATGTTAGAAATTCGACAAGCAGTTGCAACATGCCTAACATAATGTATTGGGATAATCGTGTATTTAATTAATAACATAGAATAGTGAATGGTTTTACCGATATCTTTCTTCAACGTATGTTAACTATACGACGGCGCCGGAACTTAACATTACTAATCGTTAAAATCTAAAGTAAATTATGGGCCTGATTAAATACCTGGTACATTTTTAGCCTCATGTGCTTTTAGTCTAGCTAAACCGTTATGGTCTTTGTTTTCTACTTCTCTGGTGGAACAGCAAATTTCAAAAATTTGAAAATCTAGCCTTATGGCACCTATTTTTCAAATCTAGAAAACGCGATGCTATCGATAATTATAGATGCATTTCAATTCAGTCATGGTTCGCTAAATTGCTAGATAATATTGTATCAAAACAATTTTTTGCTATTTACAAGAATGTATTGATCGGAAACCAACACGGTTTTCATGTGGGGCGGTCAACAGCTACAAATTTGAACGATTATCATTCATACATAATTAAATCTATGGACAATGGTTACCAAGTCGACTCCATCCACACCGACGTTACCAAGGCATTTGATCGAGTATCTCACAGAATCTTATTTGCAAAATCGAATTCCTATGGTTTACAACCGAATATTGTTAACTTATTTTTATACAATCGCATACAAAAAGTGAAAATAAATAATTTCATATGAACTAATATATCAGTGACCTCTGGAGTACCACAAGGTTCACTCTGTGGTCCTATCTTATGTTTACTTTTCATAAACGATGTTGCTTCTTACTTAAAAAGTTGTCGATACTCACTGTTTGCGGATGACCTAAAAAATATTTAAAACAGTTAAATCTGATAAAGATTATTTTCTTGTTCAAGAAGATCTAGATAATCTTAATAGTAGGTGTAAAGTTAACGAACTAAATAAATGTTAAGTGATGATAAACTTTGATCGATCCAAGTGTAAAATAAACTATATTTACAATATAAATGGTGTTATTCTCGAAAATGTGAATGTCATAAGGGATTTAGGTGTTATCCTTGATAACCAGTAAAACTTTAATTATCATATTGACGCTGTTACCTGTACAGCGCTAAGACTACTTGGGTTACAGTTCAGATATAGTAAATATTTCGCGTCCCACAGTCTTCGAATCAGAACCGGATTTAGACTTCGACGGCCCATAGGCAGAGCATGTGGTGGAGGCCCTCAAATCGTTTGTGGTTAAATGTTGAAAGTTTCTATTAAGGTCAAGGTAAAGAAGAAAGCAACTAAATAAGTTGGCTAACACAAAATTTATTCAAAATTAAACTAGAAAACAACTAAAATAATTTTAGTTTACCTACAAGCTACATTATTTTTCGTCTGATTTTCACATCAATAAACGTATCGATAATATCGTCGAAACATCACTCTCTAAACTAAGGAGAGTTAAAACATTTAATCTGTCCTCGGTCATGGAACTTCGGAGTTTATTTTTTATAAGCTTCAGTTTTGACAAGGATCTATCAGCCGTACAATTTGTCACCATTAGTGTGAGATAAATTCTCAGAATTACCTCAACGTTGGGAAAGCACTCTTTAACATTGTTTTTACACAACAATTCATACATCCATCTCTCATAGCTAATCTCTTCTCTTCTGTTCAAATTCTTCATACTGAACTATAAATAGTTTGAAATGTATGAATTCGTTGCCAAGAGAATCATCTACGTCGTCGCAGTAGGTTTTCACAAAGTTTTGGCTGGCAGACAACATTTCTTGATCAGAAATAGCAGTTAAATTTTTCAAAAATCCAAATCGTGCATTTAGAAGTGAGTACGCGTCCATTCTCGTCTGAAGAGCGGTCATGAGCTGGTCGACAACTGGGATGTAGCTTTGAGTCCTAAATTTGTCCGAGGGTGATAACTGAATTTCGAAGCTTGCGGGCAATCTAAAGTGGACAACCGGACGTCGTTTCTTTTTGTTTTTCTCCTTTTTTCTTCTTCGTAGCTTCGGCAATCAACTAGCTCGAAAGCTTTTACTTCATATTCATTAAAACTGTCTCTTTCATTTTCAATGGTTGCTTTTAATGAAGTAAGCAGTGCTGCAGCAGTATTCAAGTCCAACCTAGGATTTTGTAGGCTTTCGCTGACTTTGTTTATATGTCCCAAAATATCATCCCAAAAAACTGTATATATGGTTGTTTCTAACTTTGCCATCCTATCATGCAAACCGACAGCTGTTGCTCTTAATTTAGCTGTGTCTTCGTCGTCAATAATTTCTTCGGGGGCATTTATAAAACCTGTATAGCCCCGCAAGAGTGCTTTAGTGGCTTCAACTCGACATGACCAGCGAGTTGTTGTCGTTCTTTTCGGCACAAGAATAGGTTGGTCAGTTTTCGCTTCTTTTAAACAGCGACTAACTGTATTGTACCTGTTAGTTGAAGCCGTAAAATATACATACAGCTCTTCTAAAAAATCAAAGAAACTTATTGATCTGAGACAACAACTGGCCGCCGATTGTATGACAAGATTAAGCGAATGGCCAACGCACGGCACCCAAGCTGCTAGGCAATTTTCTTCTTGTATTAATGCTTGTAGACCATTATATCGGCCACTCATTGCGGAAGCATTGTCGTACGACTGTCCACGAATGTTCTTCAAGTCCAGCTCGTTTTGGTCTAAAAAATTAATCAAGCCCTCATACATATCCTTCGCCTTATGACCCTGGTTAGGCATAAAAATAAGAAAACGCTCAACAGGAGCGTGCCCTTCAATAAACCGAACCACTAACGTCAATTGGTCAACGTGGCCTTCGTCAGGAGTCGAGTCCAGAGAAAGTGAAAAATATTTTGCAGTTTTCACTCGATCAATAATTTTTTTTAAAACGGCTTTTCCTAAAATTTCTAGCAGTTCCTCACAAATCGTGGATGACAAGTAGTTTGTGTAACCACTTCCGCGGTTGCCATGTTCTTCTAAATGTTTTAAAAAAAAAACATCGTAGTCAGCTAAAAGTTCCAATGTTCCAAGGTAGTTGCCGTTGTTAGGAGATCCGAGAGTTTTGTTTTCCCCTCTAAATGCCAATCCCCTTTCGCTGAGAAAAGCTATGACTCGCAACACTCTTTAAGAACTTCGCCAATACTTAACACTTTTTCCATTTGCTCCGCCAGTTCTCGATCTATGCGACCAATTAGTTGGGATCGCCCAGTATAATCGATTGAAGCCTTTGAATGATTTTTCTAGGTTTCATGTTCAATCAATCGTGCGACGGCATTTCTCCAATCACAAAAGCCCTCATGGGTAAACTGTGAACGTACGGGTGAGAAAAGCTTGCATACAAAACAGAAGAGATGCCCTTTGCTTGGAGAAAAACATAACCACCAGCGTTTTTTAGCCTCACCGTTTTTTGTTCTTCGAATGAAAAAGCTTTTCTTGCATTTCCTTCTATGTATACTAGTTTTTCCAGACTCGGTATACAATTGCGAGGCTGATTTTTTATCGAATAGTTCCTCGTTGCAATACTGAAGGCAGGTGATGTCCGTTTTAATACAACAATCAATGGTACCGGGGGTTAAAATTCTAGACCACAGACCAATGTCTTTTTGTAAGTTGAAACTCACAGATGTTGTCAGACAGATGCTCCAGAGCTTCAGTGGATTCTTCTGTTGATGTCGCAGACGCGTCTTCTGGCGCCTGAAAGAAATAATTAGAATAAACGTAACGTATGATTCGAGAAGTTTATAAATTTGCCTACCTATTATAATTACACATTGTGTACATATTGCATACATGCATACAATATCTTTTTTTTAAATAAGTAGACTGAAACTTAGAGAAACGTTTTAGTACTAATTTCATACATAATGTAAAATGGAAGTGTTTCAGGTTTCAGGTATCCAAAATTTTAATAATTCTCGTTTTCGTTTTAATTTCAAAAAGATTAATTTATTAGGTAACGTACTTTCGATATCAGTTTGTTTTTTTTAATGTACCGAATAATCGTCTGTGCACACTTAACGATTAGGTATCTAAACCCGATATAAACACCGACAGTAAGCGCTTACCATATTGTTGCAATTCTCTGCAGATACTAAGTCATCTTCCTGCAGTGGGATTGCATAACGAGATGCGGTATCATCGTCAAGAGAGTGAGAAGTAGTTGCAACATCACTCTTTGCCATAGATGGTGCAGTAAAAATATCGTACGACGTGATTTAGTTAAAACTTCTTGAGTCTTCTTTTCTTTTTCAGCAGCAGCTTTCCGTCTTTCACTTCCGCTTAGATGTTTTCGCTTTCCTCTATAGTGATCAGCACCGGACAAATGGCGGTCCATATTAGGTCGATTCACCTTTAAAAACAAATTAATCCATACTACCATAAGACGTGCAAAAGTTAAACTTATACCGCGTTCTTAAAAACCAAACGCAACTTTATTTTCAACGATTAACATCAAAAATCAACAATAACATACACTTTAGGGATTAATATTTACACATTCATTACATACTTACAAAAAAGAAAGGAGAAACGAGTTTATTCAGTTACTTAATTAATACACCTGTTGACGTTTCGACGTTAGAAACTCAACTGTCTATACAAAAAACCAGTTTATACATGTCGAGCGAGGTGCATACGTACGCGCGCATGCGCGCTTGGGCGGGCGGCGCGGTGGCGTACTTTTTCCATAGAGAGAGCGAGGCGCTATTTGTAACAAAACTCAGTATTTTTTTGTTTCTAGTTTCTACTGAGCCTTTATTGATTTAATTTAATTTAATTTTTTTGTGGTGTGGTGGCGGCCCATAGGCAACTGCCTATGTTGCCTGTGCTTAAATCCGCCACTGCTTCGAATAATATATTGTTCTATCATAATTATATATATTGCGTCTCCTTTTTACATATATGTAGTTGGTGTTCGTATATTTTAAACTTGAATGGTTATAATTATAAATTGTACAATTATTGGAACCACAAACATACAGTGAATTGAGAAAATAAGCTATTTTAATATATTATTAACCGGCATTCAGTGTAGCCTTTACGTTGTAAAGACTGCCGGTTTTCAAAAATTATGTGTAAGCCTAACACTTACACATTACAACCTATCATCCGTGCCTATACCCTGGTATTGCTATTTTGCCTCATAACCCTTATGGATATTCTATGCGTATACAACTGGTGAGATGTACATTGTTACACCGCATTTATAAAGATGGCGCTACTCAATGCTTTGTTATACAGTGCGTATACAAGACAGTGTCGACATATGATATGAACTAGTATTATATATATTTTGAAACCTTTCAGAAAGAAAAATAATATAGAACCTAGCACTTCTATTTAATTACTTATAAATGAAAATATTTAATAAAAAATCCTGTACCTACCTAAAGTTTTTTTGTTCATATAAATAAATGTTTTACTATATACTTATCAGAACTAACGTATTACAAGTAAAGATAACAATTTATATAAATATCAAAATCAGACTTTTAATAATTTTTTTTTGTTATTTGTGAGAGTTTGGTAAATTACTAGATAGGGAGGATATTTCATTCAGGAAAAAATCTTTATTATAGATAGTTGTATTTTAATTTTTTAAATACTGAGATATAGTAATTAATTTTAAACTATTTTTCACTTGGACGGCGTTTGGCAGTTTGCTTACAGAAAAAAAATGTTCAAGACAATCCTGTGAAAGTCTACTAGTTAATATAAAATGATAATTAATAAATAGCAAGTAACGCTGGATTTCTAACATAGATTGGGTTGAAATTCTAACTACAGTTTGGGAAGGCTTTCACAACTTTTTGTAACCCACTTCAATATTGGAAAACAAGTGAATAAAATCACTTAAAAACGAATGCATCTATGTTAAATTTACTTAAAGCGCAAGAGGGCTGTCTGGAAGTCATGAAGTAGAACGATTTGTCAATTTGGTCCAAAAATAAGGCAGTTGTTAAATACTGAGGCATGTTGAGCACCTAAGTCAGATAAAAGTTTTAAAGCACTACATACACTATGACCTATAACATGGGTGGATGAATCCTTCATTTTGGAAAACTGAGATGAAATTAAATCTTTGTTCGGTTAATTTTGGAGCCAATTTAAAGTTATGCGTTCTCTGATGTTGCCAATAGTTCACTAATATGACTTGCAACAACTTCTTGTGAAGGAAAACTATATTTTTGGACGATTTCAGTTGGTATTTTAATGACTTTATTTGGAATAATCATTGAATTGATATTCTTAAACAGATGGAGAATATCAGCAAAACATGTACCGGGTGGCCAACTAAGAACGGCCGTCAGCCATATCTCAGGATTGGATTATAGCACAGGTTCAGGAAAAAAGTTTTTATAACAAAAGTGGCCTCGAGAAACACCTGGAAATTATTTTCAGAATTGTAGGTCCACCGCTAGAGAACGCATTTGACAGTAAAAATTTTAAAAAGCGAAATTTTTCAAAATTTGCGCTATTAAGGGGCTTATTAAATATTATAATCAGATTCCTCGACAAATTCTGCATATTTTTTATTTGACAAGTTTTAGTCTATCTCTTCAAATAAGGGGTGGGGGAACCTTGTTACGAAAAAACGCCTTTAATTCAGGTTCTGCTTGACCGATTTTAATAAACTTGATGTTGTTTGAAAGAGCTTTTGTTAAACAATAGAAAATTTGTAAATTTGAAGCAATCTGATTAATAACATAAATGCTAGAGGGGCTGTTTAATATTTTTTAATATTGTGTTTTCTTTACAATTTTAAATGGAAGCATAAAAGTTTAAGTAGGTCTTTAAAAAGTAGACTAAATTAGTAATAAAACAATGAAAACTGCAAGTCGATATCTTTTTCCTATCCTGAGATATCGTAAGAAACAGGTAAATGGCGGGAATTGTTCTTCCAACGTCTAGTAGGCTAGTTCGCGTTAACGGAAATTATTAAATTTAGCCTGGATGAAAAGATCTTACATTGGTCTGCAGTAATTTAAACTGTTATCATACTAATGTTATGGGTGCCGCTAGATTACCTAAATGTAATGCTGTCGCTACTAACAATGAGAACAAATTATAACATAATAATGTGATAAATCTAACAATTAAAACCTTAAATAAATAACTACGTAATTAGTGCCGCCCTAGATGTTCAAAATGTCGTCCATCATTTTTAATGCATGAAATCAATCGCTGACGGGTGGAGAGAACAGCAGTTTCAATTTCAGCCCCTGAAATACTTCGTATTGTCTGTCGTATTCTTTCAATCATGTCAGCTCTTGTTGTGGGTCTATCGGCATAAACGAGAACTTTTATTCGCCCCCGCAAATAAAAATCTAAATAAGTTATGTCTGGAGACCTTGGTGGCCAAACAAATAAACTCCCACGTCCTATCCACCTTTCAGGGTATGATTGATCTAAGAAATTTCGAACATCTCTAGAATAATGTGCCGGTCACCCATCATGTTGCAAGAACATGTCACGAGGAATGGCCAAGGGTAAGTCTTCTAAAAGAAGTGGCAATTCGTTGCTTAAAAAATCTAAATATCTTTCTCCATTAACAGTCTCATTAAAAAAAAGGCCCAATTATTTCTCCACCTAGAATCCCGCACCAGACATTTACAGACCAACGACCCTGATGTTGGATCTCCTGCATCCAGTGGGGATTTATTTCAGACCAGTAGTGTATATTATGTCGATTTACTCTACCATCACTATGAAAAGTAGCCTCATCTGTCCACATAATTCGTGAAACTATTTCAGAATCGTCGTGTATCGTATTTGAGAGCCAGTTGTAAAAATCCAACCTGGTATCGAAATCTTGAGCATTCAAACTATGGTGTAGGACCATGTGATATGGGTTCAATCTAAAATAGTATGTATTATAAAGTAATCAGATCAATAAGACACATTGAAGTCCTTCGTTGTTACTAAACGAAAAAGGACTTTAAATGCATTAACTCTCGTAATGTTATTACGAATTTTTTTTCGCCCGGTCTCTCATTATTTCTTATTATTGGTACCTTTTTACTTTACTTTGCCTCACTTAATTATCATGTTGTTAGTTTAAAATCTATTCACATAGAATAAGATAATTTCATTAAATAATTTGGTGTTTTATTGAAACTGGACATAAAATGGCGGCAAGTATATTAGTCATGTTGTCACAAGTTAACTTTGATGTAATGAGATTTTCGGTATGATAAAAGTGAGAAACATATAACGACAAACGAAAAAAATTAAAACATTTTTAGCATTATAATACCCAATAAAACATGCATTAATAAATAAGTAGCCACCTGTGTTCTCTTAAAATATTTTGGACGGTAGTTCGACATATACCCAAGTCTCTAGCTATAGCTCCGGTGCTTGAATGAGGGTTAACATTTACATAAGGTAAAACATCAATAACATTTTCTTCTGTTCTACCTCTTGCGTTGTCTTCGGTACACAGGAAGATTTGAGTACTGCAGTGCATACACTAGCAGCAACGGTTGCATTTCTCATACATTCAAAATAAACTGCCAGCATATCAAATGCTTCTTCATTTGTAAGAATCATTTTGGTACGAAAAGATAAAGAAAGTCTATTAAATGCAACACGATGAATAATTTTTGACGTCTTCCTGAAAATCATAGCTTGCTTGTTTTCAACAGGGAATTTATTTTATATCTTACATGGCCCTCTTTACTAATTTTCTTGCCATCAGTAAATCGTAATTCATATTTTAAACTGTATTTGTTGTTGCTGGGCAAATATCGGTTTTTATTGATATTTTATGCTTTTGATTTACTAACACATCGCTTGAAAACAAATATAACACTCTTATATAATTTAAAAAATGTTAGATTTGTCACATTATTATTTTATAATTTGTTCTCATTGTTAGTAGCGAGAGCATTACATTTAGGTAATCTAGCGGCAACCATAGCATTAGTATGATAACAGTTTAAATTACAGCAGACCAATGTAAGAGTTTATTGATAATGCTAAGTTACTTCAGACCTTTAATTTTATTATGAACCCAGAATGTTATACTTTTTGTTACAATAAGATAAGTTTATTGACCTGTATCACTATTCCGTAATAATAATAATAAAATTGTTTTCAACATCTTTAACAATTTTAATAGATATTACTACTGACCAAGATAACTGTAAGTGTTATCAAAATGTTTAGATTGTATACTTTAAAATACACCATTGAAAACCCAATAAGGATGTTTTTTAGAAAATTTATTAGTATAGATGTGGTTTCGGTAACAGATCGTTAAGGTAAAACAGCAAATTTGATGAAAGTTAAAATTCTACACTTAAAATTTCTGTCGGCGGTGAGTCTATAAGATCAACCTGTTTGTTCATCAAAGGTACTTTCTGTTTGTGTGTATAAATTTCGAATGCATCCAACATACCTAATTTGTCTTTTTTGTTGCAAAAGTGTACAAATTCAATGGTGTTCTGTGAAGTCATAATGTCATTATTTACTATTAAATGTTTGGCATAGGTAACTTGATTTGTCTGTGTGCTCATATTTGTAATGCTTAACATGTTCTTTGTAACCAATATTAAAGTTCCTAAATGTTTGCGTAATACAAACAGAATTACAGGTTGCGCAGTTCAATTTATATATATATATATATATATATATATATATATATATATGTATATTCGACATCAAAAAGTCGTTGGTAGATGTTTTAACAGTAAACCAACGTTTACGAACATTTGTATGAGTTTTGAAAGCTCTGCTTTTATGAACTATTTTGTTTATGTTTTTCCAAATATGAAATTGTGTTCTATTCACTTTCTATGTTAACTGGATAAACGTTTTTGATAGATAACCTGTATTCCTGATTTTAAACTAGTGTCCATTATATTTCAAATGTAAGCATTTGCTCTGTCATTGACATTTCTTTATTGAAGTTTGTTTGGTTTAATGATAATGGTATTGCCCTATGTACTAATGATCTACATGCAGCTAACCTATGTGTTTTATGCTGACATGAATTGTTTGAAACTGTAATATCTATATGTATAGGTTTACTGAATATGCAGAACCCAAACTTGCTCTGTGTAGTAATTTTACTTTCCAGTGGTGATATAGGGTAGGTTCTGGACCAATTCAAGGTCACTTGCCTAATGCTTTGTATATGGAGAATACGACGAATTTCCATGTAAATCGTAAGTGTGCGAGTGAGGGAGAGAATGTTTGGAGTGAGCGTGAGAGAAAGTGAATGTTTGAAGCTCTTGGAGTCAGTTCAAACTTTTGGCGGGAAATTTTTGGAGATTTTCAAGGTGATCTAAAAATAGATATGTCAAGGTCATCATATTGCAAATCTTAGAAATCTAAAAATAGAATCAGTTATCTCATAGTTAAGATTTTGCGATACGAGACCTTCGGCGAAAGCTGTTCCGGGCCCCCAATCCAGCCTTCCCCGAACATAACCGAGATAATTCAAATTACTTTAGGGATAATTCAAATAAAAAAGAAACTAGATTTACAACACTTTTATTTTTACACAGGCACATTTTTCACAAATGTTATTTAATTAACAGAAACATAATTTAAAATATACCATTTTACACACAAAATACAATTCATTCTTTAGGTCTGCTACGCGTATGTTTTAGTATATCCAATTTAATTTTAATTTTATAATTTAAATCTATACATTCACTACAATCTATACATTCCTTCCTTTCTAACCAATAATTAGATATGTACAACGAGATCATGTTTCCTAATGGTAATATATAACGCAATTTATTTCCATGGCTTATCTGTTTAATACCAGTAGTACCCCGGCATCATCCGCCATTTTTTTTGTGACGTCACCCTTGGGACACCTTAACTTTCACTTTTTATATATGCCCACGCGAGGATCGTGTTTTTTCAACTGAGGACAAAAAGATTCTATTTAATCTGTGTTTATTATTATTAATATTTATTAGGGCCCGTTTTGATCTTTATCAAAGCGATTGCATAATCGTTATTAAAACTATTATTAAATTTCTTTTAATGCCCATCTACAAATTGCGACCTTTTACCTATACGAAAAATTTATTTATACATTGGGGTTATATTCTAATAAGGAGTCCTAGTCTTGTAAGATGGGAATCTGTTCGCGGGCTTCGCCCCTGTCATAAAAATTGAATTCTAATAGTGGGAAAGATTTAATAGATAAGACATGTACAGATGACAAGTGTTCTCATAATAAAAAGATGTTATTAAATCTGTGTTTATTATTATTAATATTTATTATGGTTGTTCTGATTTTTATCAAGGATATAAAAAGCTAGTCCTTAAACGATTATGTTATATGCAATCTTTAAGACCGTATTTAAGCGCTAGCTCAAATTTTTTCAATATCTGAGGTTAGCATATTGTATTTATGACTATTAATTAATTTCGATCTAAGGTTCAAATATCATTCTGATCGAGATAATGGTTTCCAATGTCTTTTCATAATAGGGTTTATTATAAAGGAGACTGCATAATTGTTATTAAAATTATTATTACATATTTTTAAGACCTATTTTATTTTACAATATATTTATTTTGCAATGAGAAAGTCACCTTCAACATTATGCATACTTAAAAATGAGTAATTAAGTTGCCATGCTTTAAACGATTTTCCACCTTCAGAACGTTAAATTATATGTACAGGGTTTAAGCAGAAATAAAATGCATTAATTCGATAAATGGTTACACACAATTGCATTACTTTCTTTAAAAAACAGTAAAATATACTCATAGCCATAAAGCTTATAATACCTGTTAAAAGTAACTACTCTTTATTTATATAGATCAGGGTCGCAAAAAGGTGCTACGCCCAACAATAAATTATTGAAACATCCTCAAATCTAGGTAATCCATAATCTTCTATGTTAAATATTAGTGTGAAGACGTTTTCGGCTGTCAAGGCTTTTGGGATAGGCGCACTTCCCCTTATGTTCAAAATTAAGGGCAGCGTAATTTAACTTATCTGGATCTTCAGATAGGTAAAATTTTGTGACGCGAGGCTTTCGGCGAAGGCTGTTTCGGCGACCCCCACTCTAACCCTCCTCGAACATAACCGAGATTTTAAGACAAGTGTAGGGCGTCGCAACTTGTTCTCGGGTCTTCGCTCCTCGTCGTGATAGGAACTTGTTCGAGGGCCTTCGTGTATTGTCGTGGTACCCTTGGCGAAAAATTTGAATTTTTACTATGATAAGGGGTCTAATGCTAACTTGTAAGACAAGTGTAGGGCTTAGCAAGCACTCTCGGGACTTCGACACCTCGTCCTGGCCCCTAGGTGTAAAATCTGAATTTGTATTTAAGTATCTGTAGGTTAAGGCGGTAAATATGAATCTGTATTCTAATAAGGTGGACTCCTTGACGGAAATCTAAATCTGTATTTAAGTCTCTGCGTTCTGTTTGATTATGGCGAGGAATTTGTATTCTAATAAGGGGCTCTAATGCTAGCTTGTAAACAGGTGTAGGGCTTCACAACTTGATGTCGGGTTTAGCCCCTTGTCACATCTTTGTTTTCAACGTTTTATTAAATCTTACAGTCTACATTCTGATTGTTTATTGCGAGAAATGTGAACTTGTATTCTAATAAGGGGGCCTAATGCTAGCTTATAAGGCAGGTATAGGGCTTCACAACTTGCTTTCGAGTCTTCGCTCCCCAGGAGGAAAATTTGAAATTGTATTTAAGCCTTTGCAGATTATGGCGCGAAATCTAACTTTGTCTTCTGATAACTTATAAGACAGGTATAGGTATTCGGAACTTGCTTTTGGGGCCTCGCCCCCGTTGTCATGGCCCCCTCGGCGGTAAACTTGAACATGTATTTAATTCTCTACATATAACGTTTATCATTATCATTAGATCGCCATAATAATACTAGTACCCAGATTCGTAAATATCTCTGACAAAGGGCCTTCGATTTATGAACAAGCTAGAATGCACTATTTAGTTTTGAAAATGGACAAATGTCCCGGGGTCAAATACCGATTTCGTTTCATAAGGCAGCTATAGGACGCTGTGTGTTATTTTATGCAACGTTTATCATTATCATTACACAGTCATAATATTAATAATATCATGCAAATTCGGAAATACCCCTGGTAAAAAGGGCCCTAGATTTATAAACAATCTTGAACGCTCTATTTCGTTTTGAAAAAGGGGCAAATACTCTGGTAAATAAACAAACTAACTTTCACCTACAATCTTGATAATACACAAGTGGTTTGAAGCTAACACCGATTTCATTTTGTAAGGCAGCTGTAGGACGCTGTTTATTTTATCCACGCTCATCATTATTATTACACAACCATAATAACAATAACATCCCAGAAATTAACGTGTACAGTATTGGCGAGTATTGGATATAGTGTTAAAAACACATTTTACAGTTAAAGCGGTACAAATACCTATGCAACAACAGATATAACTAAACCGTGAATCAGACCTCTAGCAATTAAATGAAATATACAGCTGTTCACAACACATACGCTTTAGACGTCTTGCTAATAACTCAATAATATAAAGTACTTAGAGCCCTCCGATGATCATTAGCACAAAGTAATTATTTTCTGATTTCAACAGTTATGTAACCGCAATAACAACCTTTCACTATTCAAGTACCTCTAATGTATAAGAAAGTTAATTGGATTCGAACTATATGATGTACATGTTCTTTGCGTGTGACAAAAAAAATCCCACAAATTAGGTTACACTTATTTAAAAAAACAGACTTGTTAGTTTGTGACGTCATCTAGTGGTGCATGTTTTCTGTAATGGAAGTTGATCGTGGCCAAACCCAGTAGTGAGTTTTTAAAAGCAGATGCGAAGCGTCTGGTGATGTATTGTTAAACCAGAGAATATTTTCTATAATAAAGTTGATCTCTCTCTCTCTCTCTCTCTTCCCTGCTAGCTTCTCCTCGTCTCTATCGTCTTGCTCGTTTCTTGCGTTATTAGGTTAGACCGAATACACTTATAATCTTAGGTTAGATTAATAAACACACGGTTTTAGGTTAAGTTAGTCAATGAACACGCGCGCGATCATATTGAAATCCTTAGAAATTGAAAATACTATCAGTTTACAAGAATTTTTCACGGTTAGCGGTTTCAAAGATCCCTGTAAAAGGCTTGTTTGGGAGCGTGCGATTCAGTTTAGCAGAAATGACGAAAGTAGTACGCATACAGAGAAAGAAATATTCAAGACGACAGAAAGAAGAGCTACCCGAGCAGATAAGGAAAATGAACAAAATAATGAGGCCAGATTTAGGGTTTTATGAAATGCATAAGATGATGAAGAGGCTTCGGTTCAGCAATACATCAAGGAGCGTAATGAAGCAACGTGTAATTAGTGTAGTCAAGGAATTATAAGTATGAAAGGTGAAAATGAAGTGGTAATTCACTGTTAATTTTGATATGTACTTAGCAAATATTATGTGCAAAACTCATTTGTAATTCTTTTGTATACATTTCAAACGTTTGCATACGCCCCCCGTATAAAGCACATGAAAGAGTTCTATTTTTAGAGGGTTTTTAAATATTCATAAAGTACCTATACAGTGAAATGTAATTTCATCTTTCATTTCTTATAACTGACACTATTATCCCCATAAAATTATTGCTCATTATTTATTTCTAAAATATGAGAATAACACCACGTTCTCATTTGTTTGAAAAAAATTAAAACCTACATCACTTCTTTCTAAATGAAACGACATTATGTAGAACATACCCTCGTATTTATAAAATATTTTCTATATTGTGCAATGCATTGTGTGTGTGTGTGTGTGTGTACTTAATGTAATTTTGAAAAATGAAGCAACTTTATTTTCTGTAAATATTTAATAAACAAACATTTTAAAACTAATTATGCACTTCATACACAAAGATTACTCTTCAATTGAATGGTAGCTTCTTTTTATTGATACTTAAAAGATAAAACACACTCACACTCACACTCACACTCACACTCACACACACTCACACTCAAACTCAACCTACACTCACTACACTATCACATTCATCTACACTATACTCATACACACATCACCTCATTCACACACACATACTTACAGTCACACTCACTCACAATCACACTCACACCTACACTCAAACTCACAATCACACTCACGATCACAAACACGCTCACGTTCATGCTCACACTCATCATACACTCACACTCACATATCAAATACACTCACACCCACACTAACTACTAATCACACTCAATCAACCCACTCAATCACACTAATATTCATACCCACACTCACTCACATCACACAAATATTCACTCACCTTCTACACTTACACACACACTACTCATCACCACACACCTACACGCCACCACTCACTCACACCTCACACTCACACGACACTACATCACGCTAACATACACACCACACTACATCACTACTACACGCTCACTTCACCACGCACAGCACGCACCACGTACCACGCCACACATCACACACACACGACACACACAACGCACGCACATCACACACACCACACACACCTCAATTCACGCTCACTCACGCTAGGCACCACGCACAACCACGCGCTAACCGTCACACAACAACTCACATTCACACTCACGCTCACACTCACGCTCACTCAAACAGCCACGCACGCTCAGCTACACGCCAAACGACACCCACTCAACATCAGCACTACACTCACGCACCATGCTCCACACACCACACTACGTCACACACCCACCACGACTCACGCCACTACCACAACCACATCACACACCACACACACACCACACACATCAAACTCACACTCACTTACACCACACCACACACACACAGCACAGCACAAAACACACACACTACACATCACTCAGCACATCAACTACAAACACACACACACTCACGCACACTCAGCCACACACGCACAGACAGACACACACGCGCTTGAACTTCACTCAGTCAAACTCCAAATGCTGAACACAATTTTGAATAGCATCAGTATTCATAACAAACGGTCTTGATTTCCCTTTTATCCTCCAAAGAACCTAATTATGTAAACAACTTCAAATCCTAAAAATATTTTTTAGAAGGAAACTCGGAAAAAACTAAGAAATTACATTTTCAGAACGAAACATTAAGAATCAAACGTTTTTTAACGATAATATTTAGAGTAAATTATACCCCAAAATAATTTAAAGTATAAACCTCTAGTAGTAGTCATAAAAACAATCCAGGTAAAATGTTTTATTTCAAACTAATTTTTATCTAATTTCACATCCCCCTGCCTCGCTAAGCTGACGGTCCTTCATTTTTCTTTTTATTTCATACCATTCCAAATCCACTTCTATTTCTTTTAATGATTTTAGTAAATCCTTCAACCTTTCTTTCTCTCATCAATACTTTCTTTCTTTTCTTATCGTGCGTCCTATTACGACTTTTATTTCTGCTAATTCGGATTTACTGAATCGCGCACGCGCCTTTTATTGTACATCTATGTGTGCATCCTTAAAAACCATCAACCTTGAAACATCCTTGTTTCCCTCCACCATGAACTGATTCTATTTTTAGACTTCTAAGAATTGGAATATGATGACCTTGACAGCTCTAAAAATTTCCCGCAAAAAGTTTGAATTGGCTCCAAGAGCTCCAACCATGATGACATATCTATCTTTAGATTTCTAAGAATTACAATATGATGCCCTTGACATATCTATTTTTAGATCACCTTGAACACCTCCAAAAATTTCCCGCTAAAAGCTGGAACTGACTCCAAGAGCTTCCAACATTATCTCTTTCTCACTCACTCCAAATGACCTTGGCATCAACTGATTCTATTTTCAGATTTCTAAGAATTGCAATATGATGCCCTTGACGTATTTATTTTTAGATCACCCTGAACACCTCCAAAAATTTCCTGCTAAAAGCTGGAACTGACTCCAAGTGCTTCAAACATTCTCTCTCTCTCTCTCTCGCTGACTCCAGATGACCTTGACATGAACCGATTCTATTCTCAGATTTCTAAGAATTGCAATATGATGCCATTGACATATCTATTCTTAGATCACCTCGAACAGGTCCAAAGATTTCCCGCCAAAAATTTAAATTGGCTCCAAGAGGCCCAACATTCTCTCTCTCTCATTCCAAAAATTCTCTCTCACTCGCACTTACGATTTACATGAAAATTCGCCATATCCTCAATACATAAAGCAATAGGAGAGTGACCTTGAACTGGTCCAAAACCTACCCTTTATCACTACTCTTTCCAACCTATATATATCTAAATGTTCGGCACCATTCCTTTGCATTTGGATAGGCAAAAGATACTTCATCCTAAACTGTCTGTAATCGAAAATGGTTGTTTTTGCGTCAATTGCAAACTCGCAGCACACAAAAATTGAATGACCACACGTTGATCAAACTTGGGCGGATTTTTTATAACAAATGCCATTTCAAAGTCGTAATATTTAAAGTGATTATGAAATATACATAAAATAGGCTGATTTGTGTGACAGTTACAAACATTACTGACGTTATAAAACGTCAACTGGGTGATTAAATTTTTTCCAAGGCTAATTTGACCAAAGATAACGTGAAATAATTTTGGTTAACACAGAGATCATATAATTGAATTATCTCCACTCTTTTTACAAATTCAACATTATTATCAAATAAAAAATTATTTATAAACGGGCATAATAAATACATTTTCAGTCCACACCTTATTATAGTACTAAAATACCACTTATTTGCTCGCGATACGCGTTCCTACCAGCTGTGAACCTGCATTCTTGAAATTATATTGGCTAAAGAGTAGCACGCATTGTCGCCTTATAGGGGTTTTACCTCGATATTATTTTTCATTTTAATTTAATTCTTTCAACTGACAATCCTTTTATACAATGTTAAAACATGCTTTTAAATAACATTCATCGCCTTATTCAAATTCCAGCGGGGTAACAATTATATTAATACGTCTAAACAGACACAACGCGTAAAAATATTCTCACGCAGCATTGGTGGTTTTCATCAGAAAGATTTCATCAACGATCACAATATTTGCTATTTCCGTCTTATTTTTGCATGTACTCATATGTTCTCAATTTATTATGGTTAGTTATTAGAGCTAAAAACTTACAAATAAATTTTTGCAAGAAAACAATTAATTAATAAAGGAAGGAAAAGGGAAAGGCCACAAGGCTGCTCGAGCTTTCCGAGCTCCTTAGCCACAATCATGGATTCCCAGTATGCATACATTCATTACGTATAATGCATGGTGGGATTAAGGATGGGTGTGGTCAGGATAGGATCGGAAGGAACGGAGTTAGGGTTCTGAGGGGGAAAATACTACCCCAACATCCGCCTAAGCAGCCGCACATGGTGTGCATGTACGCAGTGACCATGCCGCTACATGTGTATGAGGAAAACCCTCTCAAAAAACTTCATACAAGGTAGACGGTAACGGGAGTCGAACCCATTACCTCCCGAATGCTAAGCAGGTCGTGTCACCACTACTCTACCAGCTCGGTAATTAATAAAGGTAAACATTCCTTGCAATTTAGTTCTTTTTTATTTATATAACATTAGTCCATAAAATATTGGAAAAGGGTCTTTAATAGTTACGTCTAATGTTCTAAACAGAATGCAAAAATGAAAAATTTTAATTCTGAAAAACAATAAACATTTCGAAAAAGTATTAATGATGTAATTACCTTCGTTTGCTGAAATGTTAAGGATAAGTGATTTTTAACTAAATTTTCGTTCGCAACTTTCACGTTATGTTTCGCTTTCTATTAATCGAAGTTATAATTACGTAAAAAGCTAGTTATGTGTTTAGTGTTTAGTTTATTGTGAGTTTGGGTGTAATTTTAAGACCTTTAGAATAGGTAATTATTGGCCACATTTACAATTATCGTTTGTAAATGTTTGTTTACACTTTTACAACTATACGCGTGTGGGTAATTTTGGTAAATTGTTAGAGGTGTTATCAAGAAAAGTGTTTTAATTAAATGCACGAAATGTGCAGAATTGAATAATGTAAAAATGTTAGACAGCGTTGATAAGAAAAATTGATGTAGATTCTTAATAAATTGACAAGTAAGAAATTTTTTGCTAAAATCGTTTTATAACCAGTAGTAACACGTGTCTATTAATGGTTGAAGCTGACGTCATGTCAAATCTAGGAAATTTCTTTGATTAGTATTTGCAACACTGAGAATTATATTGTAAAATCAATCGGTTCCTACCTTTTTGGCTATAGTCGCACGTGTCTGTTTTTCATTAGCTTTTATTATAATGTTACCGTTCATTCTTCATTCCTGTATTAATTTTTCGTTATATTCACAATCAGTTATTTTCATAAGACCAGATTACTTTTTGTTTGGAAAGGTTAAAAACAATATTTATAGAAATAGATTGCATAATTTAGATGAATTAATGGAAAAAGTTGAACACCAGATTCAGGCTATTGTACGGGAAGAACTTCAGCGTGTTTTTGAAAACATGAAGCGATAGAAAACAATAATTTATAAAATTATGAATTGTTTGATTTAAATTTTGAATAATTGATAATTAGCATTTATTGGTAATAAACATTTCCAAAAGTAGGGGTATTCGGTTTAATTTTAACAAACAATGTTTATAATTACATCAAAGGTGATTACCCCATGGAACGCTTATGTCAATCGTTAAAATGAAGTGTAGTAGTACCAACCTAACCAACATTTGCTACATGACGTCATCTTCAATCATTAATAGACACCCGTTAGCACATAATCAATAACCCTTCACTTATTTGTGTAACAGATGATATATTGTGAATTTGATATACTAATAGTCGGTGTAACAAATTGCCTTAGTACAACTAGATTTTCTAAAAAAAACAAGATTACATACATACATTTTAAATATATGAGGTAGGGTTCATTACATAATCTTTAATTTGACAATTTAATTCACTTCAATTCATTTCAATGCAAATTATCTTATTCTATTAAAATTTAAATTAACCAAATATATTTCATCTTCATTTGCCAAACATGAATATCAGAGCTATATTAAAAGTTACTTTTTTCCGTTTTGGCATGATTACTTACATAAGTTTATACATTAATCTTAACGATTATTTTGATCCATATTAAGAACTTTATGAGAAGAATTATCTCTAAAAAGTTCGGAGTTTTTAACTTAACAAAAAAAATTAATTTAGCATATTTATTTAAATTTAATTATATTTGTAAGGTTATTTTGGACGCATCATGTACGTGTAGTATTTTGATAACATATGTTGAATGGATAAAGTGGGTTTGCATGAAAATTTTTTTCTTTATATGTGCATAATGTAAGTTGGTGTGAATGATACGCCACTGGAATTTAAGGAGGTATTTGTTATCATGTGAAGGAATATTTTAATGCCGTAGAAAGATTTTCGTGTTGAAAGAGTTAAATTTGGTTGAGAAATAATGTTTTGAGTAAATTTTGATTGATACGGCTCTGGTAAAACTACTGGTCTTTTTGCTACTGTGTATAAAGGAATTTGGACTAAATGAAATGGGTGTAGACGTATAAGTGTGTGAGTTTATGATATTTTGATATTTTATTAACATGCAGTAAGGAATATGTATGCATATTTTTGTTTGTAAAAATTTTGTAATATGTTGCAATAATGGAAAATCATGTTCAAGAATGAAGTGATAGAATGTGATTGACTGGTCTACAATGTGGGGAAATAGGATTCGCACACAAGCAAAATTTGCAATGAAAGTTGTGTATAATCTGGTTAATCTACAGTGTGAATGTAATTGCAAGTGATGATTTCTTCGGAAAGTTTTCAGTGAAGCTATAAAAATTTTCATTGAAGTTACAAAGTAATTCAAGATGGATACGTTCATTTCGCATCGTTTGCGTCTTCTTTCTCGTTGGAACCTTCGACGCAGCAAAGAAACGCACGAAATACACGGTTGGGATAGGTGAATTTTAATCCTCGCGCGAATTTATTGTAACGTATTGGCAATATGGCGGGCAAAAGGTATATAAGCGAGTGCCAAATTTGAGTTAGTTAGTGGTTTTAGATAGTTTGAGCAGAGCTTGAGTAAGGGTCGCGCGCGTTGGTGTTTGCATAACCATTAGAATGATTAGTGTAGGAGTTTATTTCTGAAAATTATAGTTTTAGCAGAGCATGTATAGCATTAACCCATAAGGGGATAAATCGTAAAGACATTCATAAATTAATAATTTAACATATTGTGAGTTGAAGACACCCATTAGTGATGTTCTTCAAGAAACAAAAAATGCTTAGGCAGATTAAAAGTTAACACAGCAAATATTTTGTTATTAGTGTTCAATTGTGGGATGCGTGACTTAATATTATTATAAATAAAACCGAAGGTAAAGTTTGTAAAATTTAGTTAAGATATTGGTGATCATCATTGACATTGGATGTGTACAATCGTTAGCAGTACCAAATTGATTGTATAAAAGCAAATGTGAACTTTAACGTGTATATGGAAGGAGCATTTTCATTGTAGTAAACGTTTTGAAGGGCAAACGTTGCAGCATAAGGTGATGTGATGTTAGGCTAAGAGCCCCTTTACCAGGTATACGAGTAAACAAACCATAGACACTGCGTTAGTGAGTATTACAGGCGAGTGCGTAGGGCGAATACGGTTACCTCTTCTTGCGTTTTGTGCATAGCGCATCTAAGAATTTAAAAAGGATTACCGAAAGCAGATCAAATGGACTAAAACTACCGCACCGAAAAAGTATTAATTAATGTAATAAGTAAGAATTAGATTTAAATTTTATTGAACCAAGACAAGTACGATTATCTTTTAAGTACATTTTTTTTGTTATTGTTGCATTAATTACGCTTCATTCAAAGGAAAAAGGTAATCGAACTGTACTATTTTGTTGCTTTTAGTGTTAGGAATTGGGGAATTTTAGTCTTAACGTATTAATGTGAATGGCGCTTTTTAAACCACGTCGTTGTATATATTTACATGCGGAATTTGTCAATATACTTATATCCACTATTTAATTTATTTTGTCGTTTACTGGGGTCAATTGTGTGTCTTACTGGTTACACCTTCTGATAAGTGAAATTAGTCTTTACGTATTTTCGAATTTAAAGATGGATAGTAAATTGCGTAATAAGCCATATCGATCACAACATTTCATTTTAGCTTTGAAATATTTGGCAGTCATACGAAGCAGAACGCTACTAACAAAGTACTTATTATTTTATTCAGCATACATTACAGTTTTGAAGTATTAAATTTAAACCTATTAATGAATGTCTAAATACGATTTTAAAGATAAAGTAGTAATAAAATATAAAGATATTATTGATGATACAAACACTAACCGATCCATGTTTGAATTATTCAGCAATTATCGAACATTTTGTTGACATAACAATTCATTATTAAACCGATTTCGTTTATTTTGTTTCGAATTTTCTAAATTGGGAATATTTATTTAATTCAAAGTTTTATAACAGTTAGAAATATAAATTTACAGGTATACGAGGAATACTTAAAAGTATTCAAATTAACGTCTTACGATTTGGGAATCTTCTTTTGTACAGGGTCTGTTCAATAAGTTTAGGACGACCCGTGTATTTAAGAATTTCCTTAAGGTTTTGGATCAATTTATTTTGAAGTGCGATGGAACTTGAATGGTGAATGGTTTTACTGAGTAGGCTGCAATCCTGTTTTCTACAGTCGGAGTGGGATTAATTTAACATCCCGTCTAAGGCTATTTGTTTTAGTAAAATTTAGGATTGTAGTGGTGCCTAGAGACAATTTCTCCCAGACTGAGATTTGTGAATTGTAGATTTATGGTAAGTGTAAGGTGTTTGAAACAACTCTCCAATTATTTTACTCCTTATACCGACCACGCGCATTTCCACTACAACTGACTTGGCAACTCGCTTACTTCGGTACACATATTTAATCAAGGTCTCTTCGATTCATAATTTGCATAAAATTATCAATTTTCCTGAACGTACTTTTGCGCCGTCTATAAAATACCTTTATTTTTAAATAGATTTTATCGAAAATTTTGATAGAACCGATATAATTTCAAAGTAACTCTAAATTTAGAACTTCTTGAAAGTCGGTTATGTATTTTTAAGTTATCGTGGCGATACAGAATCACACACATGCACGCACATACGCACGAATGTACACGCACGCATGCACCCACACCCACAAACACAAGCTCTCTCTCACGCACACACTCACGCACGCACGCACTCAAGCACGCAGACACCTACGCAAGCACGTACATATCAGGTTAAAATGGTCTATGCTGCTTTCGCCGAAGAGTAATGGTTAAGTTCCTCCCGAAAAAATCCCGCTATATTTAAATGCAACTTTGTTATTGGTCACATTTTTAAAACCCGGAACACAAGTAATTACTTGCTTTCAGCTGTTGTAGTTGGCGTACCTAACAGAACAGGCGTCTCTAATTGTTTCATTATCATATATTTTAACTGTTTTATGTTCTCTGTTTTTTAGAATAAAGTAAAGTATGTTTTGTAACCGTATCTTATTCTAAACGTAGTATATAACCCTATCGCCCCTATAAAAGGACGCGCTATTTTGACCTATTCCAAAACTTCAAACATTTTAAAATATGTCTGTGTTATTTTATATAATTAAAAACGACTCGAAAGGAAAATGGTATGTGACGAATCTTTGTTTATAACCAAGTTCACCTGTAATTTCAAACTTGCTTTGCTCTTCTAACTTCTTTAAAAAGTACTTACGTCGTATTTTTACAAGTAATAAATAATTTGAAACTTCTGGTGTATGTTAAAGTGTCAATACTAAAAACATGGCGCTTTGTAATTTAGTCTTGACAAAATGGCATTTCAATGTGGGGTTTTTAAATTTCCCGGTTTTTATAATTTTGTTGGTGTAAAACTGGTCACTGCTCACATTGGCCAAAATTTAGTAGGATGAGCTTAGCTATTTCTGTTTAGTAAACAGATTTTAGATGATTTTCAAAATGCTGAACGTGTAAATCTGTTAAAACTGTAGATTAACTTTTTCACAAAAGGAATGCTTTGCTTTTGGGCGTTTCGCGCATACGAACGTAAAACTAAAGCCCCTCTCCTCTACTACTTAACCTGGTAAGCTTGAATACCTTATAACTGGCGTAAACAGTTGAAAAATGTATGTAACAAAAAACAGCAAGGAATTAAGTGCCGGAAAATAACTAACATATGTTCATAACAAGGCGAGTGTTTAGAGAGTCACTCAAGTGTTACCTATTTTGACTTACATGCAAAAAATACGTGTGTCTTGTGTGCGTGTATGTGGGCGTGTGCATGTGCGAGTGTGCGTGCGCGTGCACGTTGTCGTGTGTGTGCGTGTAGGCGTGCGTGTAGGCGTGCGTGTGCGCGTGCACGTGCGTGTGCGCGTGCGTGTGCACGTGCGTGTGCGCGTACGCGTGTGCGTGTGTGTGTGCGCATGTACGTGCGAGTGTGCGTGTGCGTGTGCGTGTGCGTGTCGTGTGCGTGTGCGTGTGCGTGTGCGTGCGCGTGCACCTTGTCGTGTGTGCATGTAGGCGCGCGTGTAGGCGTGCGTGCGCACGTGCGCGTGCACGTGCGTGTGCACGTGCGTGTGCACGTGCGTGTGCGCGTGCGTGTGCGAGTGCGGCGCGTGCGCGTACGCGTGTGCGTATGCGTGTGTGTGCGCATGTACGTGCGAGTGTGCGTGTGCGTGTGCGTGTGCGAGTGCGTGTGCGAGTGCGGCGCGTGCGCGTACGCGTGTGCGTATGCGTGTGTGTGCGCATGTACGTGCGAGTGTGCGTGTGCGTGTGCGTGTGCGAGTGCGTGCGCGTGTACGTGTGCGTGTGCGTGTACGTGTGCGTGTGCAAGCGCGCGTGCGCGACGGTGTGCGCGTGCCTGTGCGTGTAAATTTAGTTTAGGAATTTTTAGTGAGGGTTGGAATTTTTATGCTTGTTGTTATGCAACATCCTGTACCTTAATCCCAATTTTAGCAAACTTGGCAACATTGGACGTGCTATTTCTCTTTTTAAATAAATTTGAACTGTTAATAACTTTAAAAATTTTCGATTTGCTAAAAGAAGTCACGTGTCTTTTTCTTTCTGGTTCTTCAAACAAGAGAACGCCGTTGCGATAATGAAAAATTGCGTTGTTAGAAAAAAACAGGTGGAGTGATGCTGTAATTTTACGTGGAAGTTGCTTAATAAAGTTACAAACTGTATTTTTAATTTTCCACGCTTAAATAAGCTACTACATGTAGGTAGTTTTCGTTTTCTGTACGGATACATTGGTTTCTAAGAAAATAAAAAAAAAAGCGTTTCAGATTCAAGAGGTAAGCTATTCCACTTGTTACTTGTATCTCAATAATTTAGCTCAATGAAATATAGGCTTACAACTTAAAGTAAATTTGGGAAAAATATACTTATATATATATATATATATATATATATATATATATATATATATATATATATATATATATATATATATATTGAGATGATTTAAATTACATTCGTGTAGCTACGTAAGCCACATAGTGAATAATTTCATTAATTTGTTCAAATGGTACATTTCGTTATATATAATATTAGATAAGAATGATTGATTAACATTGAGATGTATGTAAATTTAAATAATTCATAATAAAATGTTAAAATAATTATAATCGACAACATATTACATTTAAGTATAGGGTATGTTAGTTATCGTTATGCATTAAATCAAGTTCATATTTAGTTAGTAAGTTTATTTAAACATAATGTGCCCTAACAACATGAGATACGGGTTGTAGATTACAAAAATAATGTTAAAAATTAGATTTAGGCTTGTATCAATGTCACAATTTCAATGTACGCAGCCAAGAATCATGAAAACATTCGTGTTAGTGCGATAAACGTATATATGTGCTAAAATTACATAAAAAACAGAATAAATACATTGGTGATTAACTATAAAACATAAACAAGCCAGCAGTTCTGGAATTATTGTGATTAATCAACATTTACAGACCTTAAATTAGTGATTTTCAACAATTCGACACTAGTCTGAGAAGAACTAATAAACCTATAAAAGTGTGAGAATAAATTAAATTGAGACATAAACATTAAGAATAAACACTTTCACAAACATTTAAGGGCTTAAAAGTGTAAAATTATACATTAAAAATTATAAGGTTATGTTATTTCCTCACATAAAAATGATGTAAAAGTTGTTATAGATTGAGACAATTTGTTCAAAATAAATTATAAGAGGTAAAAATAGTTAAGTAGCCTCAATTTGAAGTCACAATTCACTATATTTGTGACTATTTTGCCAAAATTACTTTCTAAGGGTGTTTGAAAATTTCAAATAATTTTCCTTTCAAATTGGCTGTAGGCATGTAAAAGATGAATATTTATAGGTAGTAACATCCCATATTCATGTGGAAATCAATTCCAGGCCTGTAAAGTACATAAAATTAGCTTAAATTCAATAAATCAATGTGAAAACCAACATGGTTAATAATTGGAGGATTTAGTTCGTGTTTGGATTTAATTTATAGGAAAATTTATGTAGATTCCGAATGAAATTAAATTGTAATTTAAGAAATGCTTTAGCCAATCAGAATTGAGGAAACATTGTAGGTAACTGTTGATAACAATCGAAGATTTTGGTTTCTACGCTTTGCATATAAATAGAAGTGCTGAAGGATTAGTAGCTCTCTCAATTTTTCTCTGTTCCAACAGCTTGCTAAAGCAAGATGTTGCCAAATTTTTCTTGAAATTATTTTAAACAAAATAACGTCACTTTCGATAAAAATAAAGTGCGGTTTTAGTTTCGGCAGTGTTAAAACAAGTGATAGTCATTTGTCGGTAAATAATAAATTAAGGTTAGTTTACCTTGTTAAAATAAAAATCGGTTGTTATCGATAGCGAGTTGAAAATATTTCCGCAGATTCGACATTGTTTTTTTTAAAGTTTGTTTTGTTTACGTTTGTTATGGATATTTAATTGTGTTTTCTTCGTGTTATTATCATTATACATTTTATTTACTGGAAACGTGTTTAATTTAAATAACCTTCAAACTATCCATGCATTTCAAAATTTATTTTGAAATAAAAATAATAAGTATGATGATCCTAAAAATAAAGATTCATCAATATGAAGAAACATTAGTGAAACTTACGTAAACGTATAAGCAGTTAAAATAGAAGCAAATTTGGTTGTTCAAGAAGCAGAGTTGGATTTCGAAGGAGCTGTTTTCTACGATCAACTTCATCAGCAGTGACCAGATAAGGAGGACATTTTATGTGAGTGTTATGACTTTGTACTTTATTGTTGACATTGATATTTTCATTGTTGTGTTCATAATTTCCATATTTTGTAACAAACATGATGTGCGACAACGTGTATCCATGTTCAAAGGGAATATTATTTGAGCTAAAATTTAAATGGTTAATATAGTATTGAATAAATTCAAACATATTTATACTTACATGTATGGCGTATTTCTTTTTGCTTGTAATCAAAAGTCACATGAATGTGTATTCACAGCGCATGCCCAAGTATACATTCGAAGAATTTTTGTTATGTACAGTGGGTTGCACATATATTGATGCAAATTAAAAATTATAATTCAATTTCTTTGAATAATTTAGATATTATAAAAAAATAAATTGGGGATAACTCAATGTGTATTAATCACATTACCTATAATTATAATATTTAAAATCTTAGTATAATTCAACAAAATAATTATTTACTTTGTCATATAAATTTAAAGTCTCTTCTAAATTTTGAACCCTATCCCCTTTGATGAGTCTTTACATGCGACTGTTTTTAAAAGTTAGTTTGGGCAATAATAATATAAATAATTAATATAAATATAATTTAATAAATTATAAAAAAATATCATCGTAATATATATATATATATATATATATATATATATATATATATATACGCTTTTACAAATTACATACATACACAACTTATATCTAAAACGTGGGGATTTCTTTAGTTTTTTTTTTCTTCCTTCGATTGCTATTATCGCCCTACATTCTTCAGGAGATTGCTGTAACCATTCTACAAAATATATCTGGTCAACGGTCTTCCGAGTTATCTCATCACTAAAAAACAACTAGGTTTATGTTTAATATAACACTCAGTTAAATAATTATACCCAGACAACATACTGTTTTTTTTTACTATAACTTTTTTTTCCTACTTCTAGAAGTTCTCGCTATGTGGACAATGGCAGTGATCCTTTATCGAGTGCTTTAAGAAAGTTATTTGTTACTACAACGAATTTACTATCACAAATATAATATTGAATTTGTTAGATTGGTGTTTGTGCCGATTCTTGTTGAACATTTAACGGTAGCACAGTAAACTAGGTAAAATTTATTAACATACTTACAAAGTTGCTGTTAATAATTGTTAACCTTAATTTCAACCTATTGACGATTTTCATGGGTAATGATCTTTGATAAAAAAAAATTTGTAGCATATTTAAACAGATGTTATGTGCTGTAACTAGTGGTTTAAAATTGTCAGCTGTTTAAAGTAAAGAATCGAACTTTGATGCCTAATAAGGTTCACTATACAGGGTGCTTCATGATATATGTTAACCTGTGTACTTCTATGAATTACACTACTCACATACAGGGTTATTACAAATGATGTTCATGATTTTAAGTGTACATAAATCTAGTGTTATTTATCATACAAAAAAATAAAATAGTTACGTTTCAAGAAAAACTCAAGAAGTTTCATCCTAGATGCCATGAATTAAAAATGTTCTACATGGGAACCCCTTCTGATACGACAGATGTTAAGCGTGTAATCAAGCTCTTGCCATACTTTGTT
The DNA here is from genome assembly GCA_036346205.1 of Vesta saturnalis. Classification (NCBI taxonomy): domain Eukaryota; kingdom Metazoa; phylum Arthropoda; class Insecta; order Coleoptera; family Lampyridae; genus Vesta; species Vesta saturnalis. Next base: position 456,336 of record JARFJB010002223.1, read on the forward strand.
AAGAGTGTTCAGGTGGATAGTTCCGATGGCTCTGGTAATCCGTTGTTGGATCTCAGGTATGCTTTTTGGTGGTGTATACACTTTATGTTTGATGTATCCTCACAAGAAAAAATCACAGGCGGCGATGTCCGGAAATCTTGGAGGCCAGTTAACTTGGACCTGCACGACCGATTCATCTGCCAGGCAGCCGATTTTGAAGTCCAGAATGAAGTTTTGGGATTCTTGTTCTAATTTCGGTAGAAGCCATTCCGTCATCATGTCCAAGATTTATTCCATTTATTGTTTGTCCAACAAAGAAAAAGGTCCGTATACTTTGTTGTAAATGATAATACAAGACAAATTAACTTTCGGAGTGTAAGTGCTCGATGTAGGTGTGTGGGTTCTCCGAGCCCCATATTATGACATTATGTCTGTTCACGTTACCACACAAGTGGGATGTGGCTTCATCACTAAAGACTAAACATTTTACATAGTTTTAATTTTCCATCAATACCTACATGTTCTCACAAAACGAAAGTCTTAGAACTTTGTCCTTTGGTTTTAATGCTTGAACAAGTTGATGTTTGTAAGGCTTGAAATTTATACGTTTACGTAAAATTTTCTAAACTGTTGGCTGTGGTATACCAAGCTGTCTGCTGCATTTAACAGTAGATTTCTGTTGACTACGCGTAAAACTTTCCCTTATCTGCTCTACAGCGTCATTGCTTACTGACGGCCTTCCCGTTGATTTCATTTTACAAATGCACCAATTTCTCTTAAAATTCAAGTACCACTTGTGACTGATAGGAGGATCTTCATTAAATTTGGTTCTAAAGTGACGTTGCACACTAATAATTGATTGGTTGATTAGATAATCCAACACATAACATGCTTTCCTGTCTTCAAATTCAGCACCGAGCTGGTAGCATAGTGGTGACATAACCTGCTTAGCATTCGGGAGGTAATGGGTTCGATTCCCGTTACCGTTTACCTTGTATGAGGTTTTTTCAGGGGGTTTTCTTCATACATATGTAGCGGCATGGTCACTGCGTATATTCAGACCATGTGCGGCTGGGGTAGTATTTTCTCCGTCAGAACCCTAACTCCGTTCCTTCCGATCCTGTACTGGCCATACCCATCCTTAATCCCACCATACATACATACGTAATGTATTTATGTATGCTAGGAATCCGTGATTGTGGCTGAAGGAGCTCGGAAAGCTCGAGCAGCCCGCCTTCTCCCTTGGGGAGGGAATGAAATACATGGCCTTTTCCTTTTTCTTTCAAATGCAGCCATTACACAATCGACAACAATTGATTTTAACAAATAGTTGATACGTACTTAAATCAATGTAAACAAAACTTTATGAGTTTTTCTTTCCAGTGGTACCAACTGAAATGGTCTTAAAACAGGTTAATCCAGTAATATTTATAATTGAAATCGGGAACATCATTTGTAATAACCCTGTATATGTACATGTTTATTATTACAGTTAAAAATAGAAAAATGAAACCAAACTTGGCAATTATCTATAAAACCATTTTTCAAGTGACCACCATTGTTTGCATTACTGGCATCTACTCTCCGTTTCATACTTTCAAACACATTTATTAATTGAACTTCTGTAATATTTTGAATTGCGTCACTTAATGCATTTATTAATTCATCAACTTCGATGTTGCGAAAGTGATTTCGATATTCTTCAACACATAATCGTACTGAATACTTCCGGCTTCCATCTACATCTTTTTGGCCGTTTCGAAGATAAGCTTCCAAAATAAAGTTGTCTTGTTCGACAGTAAAAGGCATCATAACCCAAAAAAATTTATATACGAAAAAGGTATGAAATAGACGAATTAACTTACCTTGAAAGTCCTGGTTAATTTATTAATCAGTTTTGAAAAATGCTATTTTATTGCAATACAAATGTAGATAAAGGAATAATTGAAAAAGCAAAAATCTATGTACGTTTATGAAAAGTCAACGAAGTTGAAATAAATGTTTGTGCCTAACTTCACCACAAACTTGGAATAAACTTTTGATAAAAACTCTGTAAAAAGCAGTTTTTTTTTCGGTCAATCATGTTTGATCTGGTATAATTAGATGTGTTAGCAAACGATATCATAACAAGGAAGTTATTCAATTTTCTTTCTGTTTGAAATCATTTCGGCCTTTAGCCACATGATTGTACTTATTTGTTGCACTCTTTGGGCAATTGAAATAATTACAAAATTACGCTTTGCTATATATGTTTGGAGATCGTAGTAACTTAACACCTGCACCTGTCCGGGAAAAATTATACTTTATATATTTTCTGATTTGTACTGTTAATTACAGGTAAATTGTATATGTGTGTGTTTAAATAAAAAAAAATGGTAGACATCTACATGTATTTTTGTTGCTGTTATTAATGTTGGGGTTTAGATTGCAACTCGTTTATTTTAGGTAATTAATTTTGAGAGGGTGTTGTGTTTATGTTTTCTAGGGCAAACGCTGGATGTCGAGCAATGCCAAATAAATTTTTTTTTATATTCATTGACTTCTTGTTAATTTTGGGTGATACGATTTACGTCACTTAGCAAGGTAAGTGTATTTCTACCAATAACTTACAAATAAAGTATTTCTCCATTATTTTCGTTTGGATTCACCAACGTTATAGCTATCCAAACTTAAGATACCGCTTGTGCCAATATTCTTTATCCGTTTTTTTAATTCTGTGTAATTATTTAAAAATAATTTATTATGGGATGTAATTTTTATTATCATGAAATTTAGTTGTGTTAAACGATCAGTAGCGTTTTCTTTATTCCTGCGGTCTAGCATTAACTTCCTAGCCTGATCTTTTACTTTCTGCGACTTAGCCCGACATTAAACATTATTTTAACTGTACTGTCTCTCTTATTGAGTCGTCGCCTTTTTCTTGATCAAAGGGCGATATAAGATTAAACCAAGTGGTGCCCTTTTAATCATTCTGTGTACTTTCCTACGCCAATAGCCCACGCATCCAAGTGCCAAACCGATCGACTGAGGTTCCGGCTAATTTCGTAATTCATGTTACAGCACACTTTGTCCGTTTTCTACGAAATCCCTTTTATGCACGAAACAGTGTGCGTGTGTATCTGAATGTGTGGATGTATGATAGTATCCACGATAACTCTAGAACTAAAATGCTCACGTACTAAAAATTTCACATTTAAGCGTATTTTTAGTTCTGCTGTAGATGATTAGATTTTGGCAGAAATTCAGAAATTTCAAAGATAAAAAAATATCAGTATATAGATCTCAAATATACAAACTAATTATGTTCTGTAAAATTATTTGATACGACGCGTAATTTAGTTGCAAAAAATTGCTAAGGTAGAAATTAAGTGTTAGTTAAAATTTCTTCAATATCTAAATCACGATTAATTTTATAAGAAAACATGTAGATATGTTTTTTAGAGAAAATGTAATTTTACATAAGTTTTCTTTGTAAATTTTCTTAATATAGAGCCAAATAAGCCTAAAAATTAAATGAATATGATTGAAAATGCTTAAACTACATTACCGACTTTTTCAATGAGGGTGGATTTTTTTAGTATAGCATCTAGTTGTTTATTAATCTCCATCTGACATGAAGCTTTAAACGTTGTTTTTGTTTTTACAATGTTGTCTATTTTCTTAATGAACGTATTAAAGAGAGGTTGCAGAGTTATCTTAAAAAAATCATTATTAAAATTATTTCATCTCTTTTAATTCGTACATTGCAGACTAGTAGGTCGTGTATTGTTCCACACCAGATATTTTAGTTCTATTTGAGTTAAGAGTAATTTTTATTTTTATTATTAAGTATTGAGTTTAATTTTTTGTTTTATTTCTGCTTTAATGAGCAATAAGTAAATTTCGTGAGTTTACAAAATTAGTACATGATGGACGCTTTACTAGTGAATCCGTGTATATAAGTATATACACATAACAATGGTACACAATAATGGCAGAATCGGTCTGGTAAATATAGCTGGTCTTGTCTTTTCAGCCTGTGGGTGGTTGGGCTGTTGTCTAACAGGTTTACAGCCAGAGTGTTTGAGCGGTTTTCAAGACGTGTAAGATACTTTGCACTCACCCACTGTACTTCTCCTTTCACTGTTTTTACACGCATCTCGTGATGGATGATTTCATTTTTTACAAACCACGGTGCATTCACAATTGTTCTCAGAGTTTTGTATTAAAATCTCCAGATTTCAGTTACTTGTGGTCCCCCATAGTTGCAACCCATATGCCCATATTTAATATACTTTTGTATAATAGTACCTTGTTTTGTACAGACAGTTTGAATTTGCGTCCTAACAGCCAGTTTATTTTTGTGAACTTCAATCCCAGCTGTTTTTTCTTACTGAATTGTGTTTTCTCCACGTTAGTCTGCGATGAAGGTGCATGCCAAGGTATTTCACGTCCTGCGATTGTGAAGCAGAGTGTTATTAAGGGTAACTAGAGGGTATGCTTCCCTTCTGAGTGTGAATGTAACCTATGTAGATCTGACTGCATCTGATCTTATGCGCCAGATTCGTAACCAGTTCTGTACTTTGTTGAGACGGACTTGTAAATTATGTGATACAACAGCAGGTCATTAGTGGTTTGCAAGGATTGCAGTATTATTTGCAAACGAGGTTGTGATCGTATGTTCATTGGTAGGTGTATCTGCTGCATACAATAGATAGAGAATGGGCCCTAGTGCGCTTCCCTACGGTACACCTGATCTTATAGGATGTAATTTTATGATTTCACCTTTACCTGGAAGTATCTGTTAGAAAGGATTTCATCAGTTGTGGAAGGTTGTTCTTAGTCTTGACAAACAGGCCCTTGTGCCAGAGTTTATCAAATATCTGGGTTATGTCTAAACACACCGCTGAGCAATACTTCTCATAAGTCTGGTTTATTTCACTTACTATCCTATGAACTTGTTCCAACTTCCGCTCTAAACCCGAACTGACGTTCCGGTATGAGGTTGTGGCCTTCTAGGATTGGTTTGATTCTTGTAAGTAGGATTTTTTCGAAGACTGTAGAGGCTGTTGGCAGCAGATTGCTTGGGCGATAAGATGATGCTTCCTCTTGAGGTTTTCCTGGCTTGGGTATGAGCACTGTTTGGGCTACCTTCCACTGAGCCGGGAAATAGTTTACTTTTAGAACAACATTAAATATGGCTGCTATTAATTTAAATCCTTTTTCTGGCAATTATCTAAGGATTTCTCCTGTACTGAGGTCGTAACCTCGTGACCTTTTTGGGTTTATTTCGGATTTTATTGTAGATTTTACTTGTGTTGGTGTGATCTTTTTTATTGGTAGACTTAGTTTGTCTGGTGTTTCCAAATAGTGTAGTATTTCGTTTTGTTCTTCTACAGTTAATTTAGAGGGGAATGGTTGAAAGAGATTTGTTAGGTGAGTGGTAAACCTATCGATTTTTTCTTGCTCTTTTCTGGCCCAGTTTCAGTCAGGTTTTCGTATTGGATGAATGGTCTACTGGGTTGTTTTAATCTTCGCGTGGCCTTCCATAATGAGTAGTCCGTTGCTTCCGTAGCAGCGAGAGTTGAAAGATAGTATTGTATAGTTCGGTTACTCTTGGAGCATTATTTACTCTGTTTTTATCATTCAGAAATCTCGTGTTCTGTCAAATTCTGCTTTTTTAATTACCATAGGAAGTGTATTGCGCACATTCTTCGTTTCCGGTTGACGAGTTGAATTCCATGCAGTGTTTTGTATAGTGCTACGTAGGTGCCCTACTGCATCATCAACTTCTTTAGGGGCCGTGGCAGGTATTTCTGAGTTTATTTGCTTATCAGCTAGTTGTCTAAAGAAGTTCCAGACAGTTTTCTTGAACAAGAAGACGTTTTAAACTTATTTTGTTATTAAATTGGTGTTTTTACTCAGTTAATAAACATTATTCATATACTAACATGAACCTTATAACAAAAATTCATATATTTAATAATAAGGGTGCAGTAAAGATCATCGCAAATTTATCACTAGATATACTTTAAAAGTAAGAACCTTAACACATACTTAATGGTGATTATTACTACCGATTGGTAATAGCTTTAAATGAAATCTTAACAAAAAAATATAATATGTAGTACTTTGCAAATTTTATTTTGATATAATATACTGTACACTTGAAAATTAAAGTTACAATCAACTCAACAATAATAATTTATTATTATGTTATTATCGTAACTGTTGATGTAATAAAATTCTTAATAATCAATGGGCAAATGTTTTGACTAACGCATCTTAAATACTGACATATTCGGATAATTCTAAAATATTAAATATTTTTATTGAATATGTAATTATGTTATAGAAAAATCTATTTTTGAAGAACTTATATCTTGTAGCAATGGTACTTTCTACTGCTTAGCTACTAATTGCATTCATTGCTGTGTTAGAATTATCAGCGACGTCTAGGTATTCATTCGCCTATGATATAATGTATTATATCAAAGAATTTAAACAGCGTTTGAATTAGGATATCTAAGTCTTGTAAAAATTATTAAATCAAAAATTCACATTATGTTTAACAAGTTCTACAGAAATTCGCATTAATTTAAGCATAGAAGGAAAATAATAAAGTTAAATTTGAATTTTCAACTTTGGACCTTTTGGGTCATATAATATGTTTATTGTGATATTATTGGAGATTGAATATATTACTACGTTTTTTTAATCTACTGGTGATAGTGTATTAGATTTAAAAGGTTATTTTATGAGATCTGTCTAAATAATAGGTAATGCGTAGTGCATTAAAGTTGGACAAGTTAATGTGTAACGGGAATGTGTGCTGAACTCATTGCATTTAAAACAACTAATAAATATAATACTGTATAAATTATTTATAGCATTAATTAAGTAAATGGTGAAATAAATGCTTCACAATTATTTGAATATAACTGGAAGTTCAGAAGATTTGTTTAATTGTATTTAAGCCTAGAACTTTAATAAATGGTAAGATAAACATTAAACAATTTATGTAAATGCATAGTGAATTGGGACAGTTTTCCAAATGAAATAGTTAAACTGAAATATACTCAAATCTTACCTTACACCTGCAACCGATCACAGGTGAATACAATTCGTTATTAAATAGTTTAAGTGTCTTTGTTACTGAAAAGGAAAGAGTTTGGAATATTATTAAACAGCATTTTGTTTTGGATATATTATTGTTGGTGTAGTGATGTGGGTGTGTTCAGGAAGAGAAACCTAGCATTGCATTACTGTTATCAATTAAGTAAGAGATTTTATGTTCCTTTATATGTTCTTAAGACAAGACAGTGGTTGCGTGCTGATATAATTTAAATTTTTAATACTCATTATTAACATACTTGGTTGAGTAAATCATTGTTATGAGTGTCAGAGCTCGACCATTAAATTTGCATGTATATAGCTGAATGCGCTACATTACAGGGCGGGTAGGAATTGCTTGATTCATTAGAATTTGTCACCCAATATGCCGGCGAACGATTAAATAACACATTTCTTCTTTCCACAAAGATTCGACAATTTGACACCGAATGTAGACCTTGTTTCATTTCAACTTCATGTTACTTTCAAAACATTGAAGGAATCACTATGAATTTTATGTTTATTAGTTTTATCGAGAACAGTTAATGTAAGCGAAAAAGTTGTATTTTTAGTTGCTTAATGCGAAAATAAATGTTAAAATGTAAAAAAAGTCGCATTCACTTTTGTCAAAAATATTGTTTAGTGTGCTCCCCAATACAGCACTGCTTTATTAAGATTTTTGCGAACCAACCGATTTCTTTAAAGCTAAACATCCTGCATCTTTAAAACAAAACATTATCGGACCTACATTTATACAAACTTTTGGTCTTAAAATCACTGAAAGAATCGCCCCCTTAACTTTGTCCTAGCTGTTTCAGACAATTAAGACTCAATAGTCACCCTATGGAAAGGCAACTACGACCCTGAGAGAAGTTTGGGAAGTGCTTAATTTGTATGTAAGCGCTGCAGTATCTGATGGTAGCATTGTTAATTGCCTACAAGATGCCGTTTACTAGGTATGAGTTAGCGACAGAAACAAAATTTAACCCATAAAAGAGTAGTTAGACGAAGAAGTCTAAGAGGTGCTTATTATTAAACAGTTCATCTACTAATACCACTTTTATCTCTATCACTTGTGACGTTTCGAAATTATAAATTATTCATTATTCCCGGACTTCTGAAATGTAGTATAAGTTCATGAAACTGAACTAGATAACGCATAAATTCTTAGAAGCTATTAGATTGTAACGTTTTTTTTCTTTTGTGTATTTTGAAGTATTCGAAATTTGTACAAATGGTAATCGCCTTTAGGATTGCTATTTTGAAACCGAAATAAAGTTCTTGGTTTCCTTATCAAGCTTAGATCTTAGATTTGGTTTATATATTGGTAGGTAGTGGAATCCCTTTTACTAATTTGGTTGAGAAGTAATTAGTTCCGTTGTAAATAATAGTTATTTGTATTGTGTAAATCTGGTCAATCATAATACGTATTGTCGTTAAAATTGCGTCGGGGGGAAATTAAATGCCGTATTGAAATTGTTACTTTGTATTCAAATATAGTGTAGAAAGCATATATGGCAGTTCTTAAAAATGTTTTAGAGACAGGTTAACGGGAGTTTCGACAAAATGTTTGGTCTTAAACAAAGAGTTTCAAAACAAGCCGGTTCTTATGTTGTGTATTTTTCTGGTGCAGTTTTTTCAGTTCGGATCACGAATTCGCTTTTGGCACAATCTGAGATGATTGGAAAGATGGCTGAAACTGAAGGAGGTTGAAGTCAGTCGAAGGCTCTCGTTTTTATGTGCTTGCGGTTTCACAATGTACGCGGAAGGGGTTAGTGTAGTGAGAGGGAACAAGTTATATCATACCATGAGGGTGTACCGCTTCTTATGTTTGGGAATTTTAGAGAAGTCCCCCCCCCCAGGTTTATTATATCGTTGTGTTTCGTATTGTCAATTGTCAATATTGACAATTTTCGGTCATAGAAGTAATTAGTTTCAGTGTTTTCTTATGAAGTGCGGAACCTTTATCATGTTGAACTGTTAATCGCATTTGGTTATGCGGACTAATGTTAACGAATTCCTGGTTTAATGGGTAGAGTCGCGTACACCGTGTAGTTCAAATAAATAAAGTACAAAATAGCTGTATATAGTGCGCTTTAGTAAAATATACAGTAAATAGCTTAACGTCAAGGAACGCTTTGTAAATAAAGCAATGTTCACAAGCACGGATAGATATTTGTCAATTTACGTAAAATCCGATGAACAATTGTCGAATAATTATAAGTACGAAGTTGCCGTTTATGTGATATTATTTGGAGAGCGTTATTGTAGAAATTCACAGGCACCCTATCGATTTGGCACCTGGTGGACCAGTCGAATGGCGTATTTAATCGTACTCCAGAGGGGGTAGAGTATTTTATGCCGTTTCTTGTTGATTGTAGTGTCAGTTAAGGTAAAATCTTACATTTTATTCGATGTTGATAGCAATAAAGTGTATGTTTTTTTTAATGTTAGTGTGGGGGGATGGAAACGCTTGTTTTCGTGTAAACTGTTTTATAAGAGCACTTCAGGCCTTTTAGCATGCGTGTTCATCTACACGATTTCCTTCATTACTCTCCTGGCTTTCATTTGTTAAATTTTGTGTACTGAAAGTTTATTTCACGAATATTTGTGAAAATTGATATTTCTGATAGATTTGTTATTTCCATTGTTTAATAAAATATAGTTATTGAAATGTGAGGTAATTGAACTTGGGGATATTGAGTTGCTTCAAGCGTCGTGTTTTATTATTGTGCGTTGTCTTTTTTTAAGTGAACTGCAAAATTTACTGTGTTTGTCTTGTACTAACTGTACTAAAATTTTGAGAAAAAGTTAGGAGATTAGATATTTTTGAGCCACATTCATGATTTTTTTATTAGTGTTTGAATTATTTTATGAGAAATGTCGAGTTAAATAATTTTACAGCGAAAACCTCCATTTATCATTCATTTAGATTATAATCAATTTTATTGAAGTTTTTAAGGTAACCTTTTGTAGTTTCATTAAGCGTTAACGTAATGACTAATGAGAATTTGTCTATTTGAGCGTCTGCTATTTTGATTTTGGTAATAAGTCACTTTAAAACAGATTTCAAATTATAAAGTAACGTAATCATGAAGTAAATCGGTCGTTGACCGACCAGCTGTTTAATTTTACACACGATAGATTTGCGAGTAGTCGCACAGTTTTTTTGAAGTTTTTATAGGAATCATCTGATCAGCTGTCGATTATCTGGAGTAGCATAAGGTAAGCAGTTTGCTTATTTGTTTGAGAATGAGCAAAGTAACGTGTAAATGACTTTAGCTGAAAAAGGCCCGAAAATAACATTAGTATTGTTGTACTATTGAATTTCTACGAAAAAATACGGCTCTTTTAAACCCATACCAGATGATTAAACTCAAACTGATAAACATTCTTGCAATAACAATGAATTATAAAGAACTTATAAAAATAGCTTATTTTATCCCACAGTAACACGGGTGAAAAACAATCATAGATAAGTATCTGTAACTGTAGGAAAAATTCCAGATGAGATTTATTTTTGTAATGAACCGCATTCTGTAATAAATCCCAACGTATGCATTGCCATAAGAACTGTTTTATTAGCTTAAATGATATAAATAAATAACTAAATCGAATCCGTAATCCAAAGTATAAAAATAAAAAGCAAATAAATAGATAAAATAAACAAACAACTAGCTCTAATTTGTAGTTCAAATTCTAAATTACGGAAATTAAATATTTTTTCTTTTCTCAAATAAATAACAGCATGTCGCGTTAGGGAACACTTTAATTTAAATAAGTTACTGAATAGATTTTTATCGGTTTGAATATTACTAATAAACAAAAATAATAATAACCTTAACAGTAGAATTTTGTAACGTGGAAAACGCCTCTTTAAACAAAATAGGCGAGTAAATAATATTTAGGGTTGCTATGGCATTGAAAAATACGGTTCCTTTAAAACCATAAGACTGTTGAAACTCGTAAAATCGTACTGACACAAATATAAAATGCAAAAGATGTGGCTATGCATGGCAGATTCGTATATAAGTGGTACGTTTTTGAACAATTTTTCATTGTTTTCAAATTTGAAGATTGATCCAATTTTTATTTTTGGTACTATATGTGATTTTAAATTTAATTATAACATTGTGTTGCATATTGTCTTATACTATATTGTTCCTTGGCTGCAAATTAAAAATTTAGGCTTTTACCTTTGTTACTATGTTTGACCTTAATTGTATCTAATCCTAAACGTAGGCAATTAAAGTCGGGAGAGCTAACAGGGACATTATCGTTATTTATTATTACCCTTCAATTGAATAAAAGTGAAATTTAGAGTATGGAAACGTTAAGTTGTCACGGTTCGCGACAATAATAAAACAGATGTGATAAATAAATATTAAATTAAATAACAAAGAACCAACTATAACTTGGCAATCTAAATTAAAAATAATTGAATTATTTGGTCGCAAATAAATAACAGCAAGTCCAGTAAGTGGCGCAAGTGCAAAGAGTCGCGTAGGAATCAATCTGGTTGAAACGTGATTGAGGGTATGTAAGTGAAAAAAATGTATATGTATGTATGTAAACACTGAATCATTGAAAATGAACAGGGCTATGCAACCCAATTTACACATAATGGGAAAATGTATATAAATAACTTTTCAAAAGGTTGCTACGCTTAATTAGTTTTTGAAATACAAAACTGTAAATCTGACTTAAGCGTTATTTTATTGTCAAAAAATAAAACGTTAGTTTACTACCGTGGGTAAACCGTTAGGTCAGCACGACTCTACTTTGGAAATAAGAGAGATGGTCATAATCATGGCCGAGCAGGGTATTTCCTATAGTGAAATAAGCCGGCGCGTGGATCTTTCGGCAATATTACTTTTTTTACTTATTGGATATTGTAGTTCACAATAATCTTTTAGAGAACTCAAGTTGCACGATGGGTTCAAAGGCACATGTTAGGTGGACCTCTTACAACTGTTGAATCTGGAAAAAGACGCAAAACAACTGTACAGGAAGATGAAGAAATTACTGTAGCAGCAGCTAGAAATTCTTTTACTACAGCTACTCGCATACGAGAACAAACCGGAGTTCAGGTTTCTCTTCATAGAATACGCCGTCGTTTACATTCATTAGGAATACACCATATACGCCCAGCAAGGAAACCATTGCTCACTAACGCGCACGCTGAGGCCCGTTTGAACTTTTTTAGGAAAAATTTGAATAGAGATTGGTCCAATGTAATTACTGACGAAAAAACCTTTTCATGTACACAAGACAGCCTTGTGCACTTATGGCGTCCAACCAATATGCGGTATAACATAGCGAACGTTAGGCCTGTTAGAAAAAGTGGGAGAGTTCAAGTAGGACTTTGGGGATGGATGTCTCCTGCTGGTCCAGGAGAATTAGAAATGGTTTCACCACCTTCTTTTCGATCACGAAGATACATCAAAGTTCTCGAAAACGTTATGTTACCATCAGTACGTGCAATGTATCCAGAAGCGGAAATCGAAAAAATTGTTTTAGTGCAAGAAAACAGCCCAGTGCATACAGCTCGTATTGTAGGAGAATGGTTTGAAGACCATCCGGAAATAGATGTTCTGCCATGGGCCGTAAACTCGCCGGATTTGAAGCCCATAGAACACCTTTGGGCAAAAATGGTTAGCCAATAGGCAGGATTCATGCAAGAAGCTGTTGTTCTGCGAAATCAAGCAGAATTATTCAACCACACAAAATCTGTTTGAGAATTAATACGAGAAACCAATTTTTGTTTAAATCTTGTAGCTTCTATGCGCAACAGAATGCTGGATGTCATATAAAGGAACGGCTTTTATACCCACTATTGACATGTTGTGATATTTTTGTTAAATTTTTTAATTTTGTTATGGCTTTGAAAATATTTATTATTTTTCTAAAAACATGGTACTTTATTACTTTATTTAGTTTACTGTTTAGCCAAATATTCTAGCTTCTCGGATATCGCTAAATTATTACCCTTTTGAGGTCGTGGATTATGCGTTATCCTTTATTATTATCTATAACCCTGGTGATAAACAAGAATGAAATCGTCACATAACATGACAATGGTATTAAACTACTACACCATTTAGTAACAGCGACTGTGTATAAACCGATCTAAAAACGTAAATTAGCTCCTGTAATGTTGGTTGCACAGCCCTGTTCATTTTAAATGGTTCAGTGTAAACTTTAGATATACATACAGTAAGTATACACTCTATTATTTGTCTTTCTTGACTCTGTCTATATTTCTATATCTTACTTCCTTACGTGTCGGGGCAGTAGGCAAATAACCGTCCGGTAGCAGGGCGATACCGTTAGTAGGGAATGCTACATCGTCCGGGGCACGATTTGGCCAGCAACCGGTCTTCTCACTATGGTATTACTCAAAAGAACAATACAATTGCTTCGGATCGACCTGGCTACAAGAAGCGGTCAAGGTCAAAACAGACAGACCCCTTTGGGGACGACTGTGCAAGGAATGAATGGCGAGTCGGTACATATAATGTTAGAGATATGCATGGTAAAGAATTTGAAATTGCGAATGTAATGTACGAAAGGAATCTTGATATTATGTGTGTATCGGAGACAAAGCGCAAAGGAAAGTATACTGTCGAGATGTAGGATGGCAGCCTCGAACTATGGTCAGGAGTTTAGACTGAAATGAATCGCGTAAAAGTAGTTGGGGTGATCGTATGTGAAATAGCGAAAATATGTGTTAAACAGTACAAATTTGTATCTCCCTGGGTAATGTGGGTTAGAATGAAAGTGGAGTTTCGGGGAATTGTATGCTATGCATCTGTAAATGGAGAAAGAGACCAGGAGTGTGAGAACTTTTGGAATGAAGTAGAGAATTTGTTGAACGTACGTAAGCCAAACGAAAGAGTGATGATAGTGGGGGATATGAAAGGATGGGTGAGTGTACAGAGAGAACATACTGAATGGGTTCTACCAAAGAGTCAATGAGAATGGTGAACGCCTGGTGAACATCTGTGTGGAGAGAAGCCTTTTTGTATCCAGTACGTGGTTAAACATAAAAATGTATACATGGCCAAGAGATAAACCTAAAAGTATGATATACTTGATAGTGTATGATGAACGACTAAGAAACCTGGTGAAAGACACAAAAGTAATACGCGGATCGGAGAGTGGATCGGACCACTTTTTGGTTGTATCTAGAGTGTGTTTAGGGAAAAAGTGGGTCTGGAGAAGGAAAGCAAACGTAGTGCGAACGTCCAGAATTATGGTAGAAAAACTAGTAGGTAATGGTGCGCGAATGAAATATTCAGATGGTGAGGGTAAAGAGTTGAATGTGAATGAAACAGTGTGTAACGAACAAATAAAAGGCACTGATGTTGAAAGTGCATGGGTAAACTTGAAAACTGTGTAGTCAGTTGTGCCGAGCGTATATATGGAAGAGCGACTGTAGGTAGACAGAAAAAATGTGCTTGGTGGAATGAATCCGTAAAAAGGCAGTATGTAAGAAAAAAGATGCGTACATGGCAATGATTGCTGCAAAAAATGAGACCGAGGAAAAACGATTGTATGAGATGTACAGATATTATCTAATAAAGCGAAGAAGGCAGTGAGAATAAGTAAAGAGGAAATGATGGCTGTGGAAAGAGAGAAAATGCTGAATGATTTTGAAGGAAACAAAAAACTCTTCTGGAAATGGGTCAAAAATACAAAACGTGGTCCAACACAGAACGCTGCAGGGGTGATGAACATGAGCAACGAAATAGTATGGAACGATTGTGAAGCGAGGAAATGGTGGCGAAAATATTTCTGATAGCTGTACAGTAGTGAGGAGAGTAAGACTGAGGGTTAAATAAGGAGAATGTAGAAGGAATGTTGAATGAACCTGAGAAAGATATCGGGATAAATGAGATAAAGAAAACGATAGGAAGGTTGAAAATCGGGCAAGGGAGCAGGCGTAGATGAAATCACTGGTGAAATGCTAATTTATGGAGGTGCGAATCTTACACGAAGATTTTGTGAATTATTCAATGTATGCCTTATGTGTGGAAAAGTGCCGAGGAATTGGAATAGCGCGATCATTGTATCACTGTATGAGGGTAAGGGGAACAAGAGTGATTGCAAGAACTACAAAGGAATAAGTTTGATCAGCGTGACTGGTGAAGTATTTGGAAGAATATTGTTGGATAGAGTACGAGAAACTGCACAAACTAAGATTTGGGGTATGCAGGGTGGCTTCACGCCAGGGAGAGGATGTGACGATCAGATGGTTGCTCCCCAGCCGGTGATCGCAAATTGTCTAAGTGTAAAAAGGAAGCTGTACTGTGGGTTTGTAGATCTGGAAGAAGCATGCCACAGACCGAATAGGGAGAAGCTGTGGGAAATATTAAATGAATATGGCATAACTAAAGGTCTAATGAACGGAGTAACGGCAGTATACAACGGTAGCCGGGTATGTGTTAGGGTGAGAGGAGGTGTAAGTGAATACTTTAATGGAGCGAGGAGTGCGATAGGGCTGTGTGATGTCACCCTAGTTGTTCAATGTATACATGGGTAAATGTGTTAGGCAGGCATATACCGGTACAAATGGTGTAATTGTTGGTGACGTAAATGTACGACTTCTGGTGTATGCAGATGACACAGTCTTATTAAGTGACAGTGCGGATGAGCATAGACCTAAAGGTAAACGTGAACATAACTAAGATTGTGGTGTTCAATCAGGAATGTGGAAAGGAGAGTAGAGTATTTACTCTGCAAGATGAAATTGTGGAGCAAGTGGACGAGCTGGTATATTTGGGTAGAATGTTTACTACAAATGGTACAATGGAGGGCGAGATTGGACGAAGGGTCAATGCTGAAAGGAAAATCATTGGAAGTATGTAGACTATAATGAGAAACGAAAGCATTACCCTAGCTGCGATACGAGCAATGTATAATGGCGTGCTTGTCCTGTCAGTGCTGTATGGAAGTGAGACATGGGTATGTCAAAAAAAGCACGAAAGAAAATATATGCCGTGGGTATGAGATTCCTGAGAAGTACATGTGGTAAAATAAGAAGGGACAAGATAAATAATGAGTTGTTTACATAAACAAGTGTAGTATATTACGTTGGTTTGGTTACATTGAGAGAGTGAACAACGCAAGATTAACGTAGCAAATATATGGGTGAGGTTAGAGGTAAGGCCGTGCCTGGTAGGCCGCGTAAAACTGAATGTAGTAGAATGTATGATAAAGGAAAGAAAGACGTTTTAAAAATAAAAGGGCATGTCAGAGACAATTTATGAATCTTGCGGAAGCTACTGAGGTATGCGGAGATAGAAAAGTATGGAGAAAGATTGTGACTAAATAAAAAAATAAATAAAAAAAAGGGATTGTTTTGCCTACCCCACAAGGGAATAGCGTGAAGATTAAGTTAAGTTGAGTTAATGACTTTAGCGCTAAGTTTATCAAAATGTTTAATGATATTTTAGTTTTACTGTCGCAATTTCGCAGCATTTATATGAAGTTTGAGATCTTATTGACGTTTGGGTGAATTTTGCGTAAAGGTGAGGGTTTTATTTTGAGTGAACGTTATGGTTTCCTGTTAGGCCATTATTAGATCTAAGTTTTCCTGCTATAAGTGATTCTAATGGTGGTGCCTTTTTGAGATATATGCCCGATTTTGACGTTTTTTGGAGCTGTGACGTGTGCCCTTTTGCAGCGCGCACACCACTAAGCTATGAGTATTTGGCCTGTAACACATTATTAGATCTGGTGCCATTGGTTAAGTTATACAAACCGCTTTTGATTTTGGTAGGTTACTATTGGTTTTAATAACCCTCTAATAGAAAGAAGTATTTTAATTGAACAAAGTACATTTCTCACTCATGGTTTCTGCATGTATGTTTAAATTTATGATAATAATCCCTTAACAATAAACTTACTGTAATTTTCGATAAACACAGTGGCGCTGTGCTCTGTAACACAACATCAAGGCAGTTTCAAAGTTCATCATTAGTTTAAACTGTATATAAAATGTAATATAAACTCTAAAAGTTTGGATAAAACCTAGAGATGCAATACCACTACTAGAATAACATTAAAACTTTGTTAAAAAAAAAACTTTAAAGTTGAAACTTCTGTTTTCTTAGATACAGGTTATAAATATTAATACACTAGTTATTTCTACTTTATATAAGTAAAATGTAATTGAAGATAAACGGCGCAAAAATTCAACCACCTACTTTGTATTTTCAGTAACTCAATAACCGACTTTTGAAAAGGTGGTGGTACAGTTCGGTTAAAGTAAATAATCATCAGTATTCGAAGTAAAGCTACATCGTACGTGTTCTGAAATGAAATACTTAAAATGTGTACATTGGTATAATAATTTGATTAAATTTTATAAACGTCAGCTATATGTATTTTGCACAAACTTTAAAGATAAAACACGATAGGTAGGAACATGTTATAAATATTTATGAGAATTCGACAGGTGTGAATTTCGAATTAGGGGATTACCTCATTAAAGTTTATATTGCAAACATTTACATTGTACTTCTGTACTGATATAATAAAACTGTTTATTTCGGACTATATCATAATCATTGAACATGTACAAAATAGTTTTTTTAATAACAACAAAGGTTCATTTTTGATCTTCATTAATTAATCATGTTCGCGGAAATTTAAAATACATAGATTTTGTGGTTTTTCAATTATGTACTTTTGTATTAATGTTTTACACAAATCTATACGTTTCGATAACACTCACATTTAGCGACCTCAGTAGTAATAAAATGCAGAGTTGTTTAAGATGTTGAAATTTATGAAATTTAAAAAAGTGAAAACGCAAACATAAGTCTGGTATTAATATAATAATTTGATAAACGTATAAAGTCAACTATGGAATACATTTTACTACAGGACAATTAGATCCTTAATAAATAAAATATTGTTAAACCGTTTGAAGTTGACAAATCAGAGCACCCTCTAACGGATGAAGGCTAACAGTGAAAAATATCATAATCAAAAAGCAAATTTAACAAAATTTAATCTAATTATGATGTAAGAAGAATAAGAAAGCAATGGTGGTCTGTGCAAGCGGTACTGTATCTGGCGCGCTATGTAACTTGTATTTCGACCTCCTACATAAAAAGAGTTTACTTGATATATTTGTTTTATATTTATTATAGTATTATACCGTTTGATAAATAGTTAAGAAGAACGAAGTTATAACTTTATTAGGATACAGTAATGTTAGATCTAAAATTTTAAACATGGCGAAAAAAAATAAATATTTTTCTATCGCCCCCGACTGTACACCTGATGTCAGCAGTAGTAATATAGGGCCGGTTGTGGACCCTCTGGTGGTGAAAAACGGAAGCTTTTGGAGCTCTTTCAAGGTCAAACTTTAGGCGGTAAATTTAAAATTTTGGAGCTGGTCAAGGTCAAAGCTAAAAATAGAAGTTGCAAGGTAATCATAAATCTAAAAATAGTTTTCAAAGCCAGAGGTTATTGACCTACGGTGGTGTCATATTACATTTCTTAGAAATATAAAAAGGTCAAGGTGAAAAGCTAAAAATAGAAGTTGCAAGCTAATCATTCTTAGAAATCTAAAAGTTTTTTGAGTAGGTTAGCAGTTTTGAAAGGATGCATGTTTAT
Source organism: Vesta saturnalis (assembly GCA_036346205.1). NCBI lineage: Eukaryota > Metazoa > Arthropoda > Insecta > Coleoptera > Lampyridae > Vesta > Vesta saturnalis. The sequence goes on from JARFJB010002223.1 coordinate 475,038, forward strand.
AATAAAAGGCTTCTCTGGGATTGCATGATTCAGTAAACTCTTTATTGCTAGAAATGGTGAAAGTAATAAGAATAGAAAGAAAGAATTATTAAGTATTGATGAGAGAAAGAAAAGACTCGAGGTGTTAATCAAGGAAATAAAAAAATTGAGGGTAGATTTAGAGCTGTATGAGCTAAAAAAGAAAATGATGCAACTTCGAGTGAATGTGCCATGAAAAGTATTAAATAAAGGGGCATTGTAATTTGAATGAAAGACGCTTTAAAAAGTAAATAAGTAATTACAGTAGTACATGTTATATTGCAAAGTGAAAAGACAATTTAAAATAAGTTTCCGTATGGTTTTAATTGAATTTTCATATTAAACGAGTTTCTTATCATGATTTATTAAATTATACAAATTATGTAGGAAGAAATGACACATAAAACTTATATTACAAAGAAAAGGTGAATAACATTATCTTAGGTATGTAGAAGTAAGCAATTTTATGTGTGTGTTTGAAATGTTTAAAGATAAATAAATATACTCTTTTTATCATAGCAGTTTAATCGTTAAGTCAAAAATTCTGAATTTTTGTATATAGACTAAACAAATAACAGCGCAAAAGATAGCACTTCCAGATTTTTTCAAAACTAAAAAAAAAGTGAAACAAACTTTTCGAATGTTAACAGCAAGTTGTGGTTACCATGTAAAGAAAGGATGATACTTTCACATAAGAATAAATCATAACACTTTAGTCCTTTACCCAAAAATTTCAATTTTTTGCATGTAGACTAAACAAATAACAGCGCAAAAGATAGCAGTTCCAGATTTTCTCAAAACTAAAAAAAGGAATGTGAAAAAAACTTTTCAAAGTTAACAGCAAGTTATGGTTAGCATGTAAAGAAAGGTAGTTTCACACAAGAATAAATCATAACACTTTAGTCCTTTACCCAAAAATTCCAATTTTTGCATGTAGACTAAACAAATAACAGCGCAAAACAGCAATTTCAAATTTTTTGAAAACTAATTTAGCATTTCTGTAAAAAAAAAATAATAATAGCATATATATCTATGTATAATTGTTTGGAAATAAATTATATATTTTTTCTTGCAAAAAAAAGTCTTCTATTTTTTGATTAAATGAAGGATACATCACAATGAAGAGAGCTGCTATTGATGAGACTAAAAAAATGTAGCGTATAATATGGTGTCTGCAGGTATATTGGCTAAGCTCTTCAAGGTTAAAATTTATTGGTATCATATTACAATTCATACAAACCAATCTTCAAGGTTAAATTTTATTGACAAGGTATTGAGAAGGTATCATATTACAGTTCCTATGTTAGACTCTTCAAGGTTCTTAGGAATAGCAAAACAAGCATTATTAACCAATGACACATGTAACTAGCTTTGTGAGTATTGTCAAACTTTGTGAATGCTCGGTATTGCTCGGGTATCCTCGTGGAGTCTACCCTTCTATATAAGTTTAAATTTTATGATCACATATCATTCGCTTCGACATCATGTTTTTCTAAAAGGTATATATGTTAAAGCACTGTTTATGCACATTAAAATCGCTTACGTATTTACTATTGTAATAGTGTGTGTAAACCTAACCAGAAAATCAGTTCTATTTGTTTAAATGTAGCATGTAGAAATACTGCACGAGTGCATTAGCGCATATACAACGCGCTAACGAAGACAACCAAACAAATATAGAAAAGTAATGATTGTCATAATTGATGTGCAAGGATTCAAAACAGTAAGAAATATATTTACACCTAAGGAACTAGCGACATATAATGGAGAGAAAATTGTTCATTACGTATTCAAGCCTCCATTTCCATGGCACACCTTGGATAGTGAATTTCAAAAACAAGCTAATTGGTTAATTCGCAACCACCACTTTATCAAGTGGGAATATGGATATACTTCTCCACGTCTATTCCCTCGTATACTTAGTGATTTCATATCAACAACATATGAGGTGTACGTTAAAGGACGAGACAAAGCTGATTTTATTCAAAAAATTTTAAAACAACGCATTACGGTGTTTGAAGAACAACCTACTTTACCCAAACTTCATCCATGCTGTTTTTTTCATACACAAAACGCTTGTCACTGCGCTTTGGCTCATGTATATCATTTATATGAAAAAATTTTAGTGAAATTCTAATAAACATTTATTAACTGACATCTACATGTACATATCTTATTCGCATGTATTACCTCAACGCTTTTATGAGTATTTCAAAGAAGAACTAGATAATTTAAATGTTATCTAAGAATAAACGTTTGTGTAAAATTTTTTTTTTGGATAATGAGAACCTAAACTGCTTTCAGTCTGCCGGAAACAGATACCGCTTCTGAGAAACAGCTACCTGTTTTTGAGAAACGGGTACTGGTTTTAGGTATGTTTTTGAGCTGTTTTCGGAAACCGGGAAAACTGTTTTGAGCTGTTTCTGCCTGTTGATGGAAAAAATAGGTATCTGTTTTTTTTGAGCTGACTGCATCAAAGTTTATTAGTATAGGTACTGTTTATAAAACAGATAAAACACTTGCAATTATGTCACAAAAAAATTAAGTATCCTTAACAATGTTCCGTTTCGTTTAATAGTATCAAATAAAACCATATTAAATTATTTTCTTGTAAATTCAACACCTGCTGATATCACTAAGCAGAACCAACTGTGAATTTTACGTTTCAGGTGTGACAGTTACTATTACTTTATTTCATAAAATAAAATCGTTAGTTTTTAGTGTTTAGAAAATTTTGGAACTGCTATCTTTTGCGCTGTTATTTGTTTAGTCTATATACAAAAATTCAGAATTTTTGACCTAACGATTAAACTGCTATAATAAAAAGAGTATATTTATTAACATATAATTTATTGTTTACTACTACATTTCATAATGTTATTCACCTTTTCTTTGTAATAGTTTTACTTATGTGACAATTATAAAGGTACATAGCAGTTTAATGGTTAAGTCAAAAATTCTGAATTTTTGTATATAGACTAAACAAATAACAGCGCAAAGGATAGCAGTTAAATAAATTCGGAATTTTAAAATCTACAAATGACACAATTGCATTCATACATTTACAAATCCCGTTTCAAAGTTGTAATGTAAATTGATGACAAATAAAAAAGAATGTTCGGTAAATGCTTAAAATGCTTTCAAAGCAAAATAACTCCGTTCATTATCCTACAATTATTATTAACGTAGTAATACCCACGCTGCATCAAAAATTAAAAACAAGTCATGTTTTAAGAGCTGTTTGTTGTTTCAAAATTGAAATGGGTAATTTAAAGAGCATTTAAATACATTACATGGATAAATTGCATGCATTTGTTTCTTTTGAGATTACGTAAGTACAAAAAGGTGTGTTTTAAGTGCTTTTTGTTGTTTCAAAATGGAATTGGCTAATTTAAGTGTCATTTTTTTATATTTTGATAAATTTGTTCATGAAATTGATAAATTGCCACTTATAAAACACAACTGCGTTGGAAAAAAAATTTTTTTTTCTGAGAATTAGGTGCAAATTTTAAATTTTCAGGAGCGCATTTTTCTAGGACTTTACTATGGCCATCAGTTAAGTTTGAGGACTACATAAACACTTTAGAGCTAATATGTAAGAGCATTAGGAATTAAAAAAATTATGTACATAAAAAAACGTATGTATGTATCAGTATGTTTTTTTATTAATAAATAATACAAATTGCAATTGGTCTTTTATTATTATTATTTTTACAGAAATTACATTCTACGTTAGTTTCTTAAGTACACTATATTACAATAAGTTATATTCATACTAGTCGGCACCTATACAAGCAGGACATTTATATACGTTATTAAACTAATAGTGATGCGTTCTACAGTAATTTAAGTGTCCCAAAGTGCTTGTTGTTCTTACCGGCATTATTGAATTATAAATGAGCTTATTGCCTTACAATAATATGCTTATAAAACTACATTATCATCATCGATCCATGAATATTCGTTTAATCCCAACCACTTTACGTACACTTTATTCTTTTTACGTCGAATGACATTTTCCACCAAATACACATCAGGATATTTAACCTTTTGCAGTTCCTGTCCATAAATAGGTGTCCCTATCATGTCTTGTAGCAAGTACGTGACCGGATTCGTTACACGTACTTTAACAATCTTGAAAAGTTCACTAGACCAATTTGGTATATAAACTTTATCAAATATGCTTTTAAATTTTGTTCAGTAGAACATTGTAATCACCGAAAATGTGAATAGCATAAACTTTGATGCAGTCAGCTCAAAAAAACAGATACCTATTTTTTCCAGCAACAGGCAGAAACAGCTCAAAGCAGCTTCCCCGGTTTCCGAAAACAGCTCAAAAACAGACCTAAAACCGGTACCCGTTTCTCAAAAACAGGTAGCTGTTTCTCAGAAGCGGTATCTGTTTCCGGCAGACAAAGCAGTTTAGGTTCTCATTATCTAAAAAAAAATTTTTACACAAATGTTGATTCTTAGATAACATTTAAATTATCTAGTTCTTCTTTGAAATACTCATAAAAGCGTTGAGGTAATACATGCGAATAAGATATGTACATGTAGATGTCAGTTAATAAATGTTTATTAGAATTTCACTAAAATTTTTTCATATAAATGATATATATGAGCCAAAGCGCAATGACAAGAGTTCTGTGTATGAAAAAAACAGCATGGATAAAGTTTGGGTAAAGTAGGTTGTTCTTCAAATACCGTAATGCGTTGTTTTAAAAATTTTTGAATAAAATCAGCTTTCTCTCGTCCTATCTGTTGTTGATATGAAATCACTAAGTATACGAGGGAATAGACGTGGAGAAGTATATCCATATTCCCACTTGATAAAGTGGTGGTTGCGAATTAACCAATTAGTTTGTTTTTGAAATTCACTATCCAAGGTGTGCCATGGAAATGGAGGCTTGAATACGTAACGAGCAATTTTCTCTCCATTATATGTCGCTAGTTCCTTAGGTGTAAATATATTTTTTGCTGTTTTGAATCCTTGCACATCAATTATAACAATCATTACTTTTCTATATTTGTCTGGTTGTCTTCGTTAGCGCGTTGTATATGCGCTAATGCAATCGTGCAGTATTTCTACATGCTACATTTAAACAAATAGAACTGATTTTCTGGTTAGGTTTACACACACTATTACAATAGTAAATACGTAAGCGATTTTAATGTGCATAAACAGTGCTTTAACATATATACCTTTTAGAAAAACATGATGTCGAAGCGAATGATATGTGATCATAAAATTTAAACTTGTATAGAAGGGTAGACTCCACGAGGATACCCGAGCAATACCGAGCATTCACAAAGTTTGACAATACTCACAAAGCTAGTTACATGTGTCATTGGTTAATAATGCTTATTTTGCTATTCCTAAGAACCCTGAAGAGTCTAACATAGGAACTGTAATATGATACCTTCTCAACACCTTGTCAATAAAATTTAACCTTAAAGATTGGTTTGTATGAATTGTAATATGATACCAATAAATTTTAACCTTGATGAGCTTAGCCAATATACCTGCAGACAGCATGTTATACGCTACATTTTTTTAGTCTCATCAATAGCAGTTCTCTTCATTATTATGTACCCTTCATTTAAGCAAAAAATAAAAGACTTCTTTGAAACAAAAAATATATAACTTATTTCCAAACAATTATACATAGATATATATGTTATTATTATTTTTTTTTACAGAAAATTTGAAACTGCTATGTTTTGAGCTGTTATTTGTTTAGTCTACATGCAAAAAATTGGAATTTTTGGGTAAAGGACTAAAGTGTTATGATTTATTCTTATGTGAAACTATCAACCTTTCTTTACATGCTAACCATAACTTGCTGTTAACTTTAAAAAGTTTTTTTCACATTTCTTTGTTTAGTTTTGAGAAAATCTGAAACTGCTATTTTTTGCGCTGTTATTTGTTTAGTCTACATGCAAAAAATTGGAATTTTTGGGTAAAGGACTAAAGTGCTATGATTTATTCTTATGTGAAAGTATCATCCTTTCTTTACATGGTAACCACAACTTGCTGTTAACATTCGAAAAGTTTGTTTCACATTTTTTTTTAGTTTTGAGAAAATCTAGAAGTGCTATCTTTTGCGCTGTTATTTGTTTAGTCTATATACAAAAATTCAGAATTTTTGACTTAACGATTAAACTGCTATGATAAAAAGAGTATATTTATTTATCTTTAAACATTTCAAACACACACATAAAATTGCTTACTTCTACATACCTAAGATAATGTTATTCACCTTTTCTTTGTAATATAAGTTTTATGTGTCATTTCTTCCTACATAATTTGTATAATTTAATAAATCATGATAAGAAACTCGTTTAATATGAAAATTCAATTAAAACCATACGGAAACTTATTTTAAATTGTCTTTTCACTTTGCAATATATCATGCACTACTGTAATTACTTATTTACTTTTTAAAGCGTCTTTCATTCAAATTACAATGCCCCTTTATTTAATACTTTTCATGGCACATTCACTCGAAGTTGCATCATTTTCTTTTTTAGCTCATACAGCTCTAAATCTACCCTCAATTTTTTTATTTCCTTGATTAACACCTCGAGTCTTTTCTTTCTCTCATCAATACTCAAAAAACTTTTAGATTTCTAAGAATGATTACCTTGCAACTTCTATTTTTAGCTTTTCACCTTGACCTTTTTATATTTCTAAGAAATGTAATATGACACCACCGTAGGTCAATAACCTCTGGCCTTGAAAACTATTTTTAGATTTATGATTACCTTGAAACTTCTATTTTCAGCTTTGACTTTGACCAGCTCCAAAATTTTAAATTTACCGCCTAAAGTTTGACCTTGCTTCCGTTTTCCATTACCAGAGGGCGAGTGACTTTGAACTGGTCCAGAACCGGCCCTATATTACTACTGTGAGCCACCAAGAACACATTTCCGTATGTATCAAATTCGTCAATTTAAACGATTCGGGAATTAGTATTGCAGAACGCTTCCTAACTTTTTGTTGTCACTTATAAGAAGCAAAATACGCCCACGTACGGCTCAAAATTAAAAAATTAAAAAACACCGAACGCGTATCAATAGCTACGCTATCATCATCAGCGGTCGACTTCTGTTACTGATGTTACCGGTGAAGGTTTAACACATTTTTTGTTATTCACGTTAAAAAATTATGGATTGGATATTTTTAATTTACACGGTCAAGGCTATCACAACGGGGCAAACATGAAGGCTAAGCATAACGGTTTACAAAAAAAAATTAAATATCAATCCAAGAGCATCCTTTGTACCCTGTTGTAACCAGTAACGATGGCGCAAAGTTAAATATATTATTTGTAATTTTTTTTCTATCCTTCAAGAACTCTATGACTTGTTGTTTGCTTCAACCTATCAATGGGCGATTTTGAAAAAACATATGTTGAATTTGAATTTAAATCCGTTGTCAGATACCAGATGGTCGAGCCGAATTGAAGCTATAACACCTTTAAGGTAGCAACTAGGCGAAATACACGATGCTCTTTTTGAAATTACTTCTGCGCAAAATTTTGATAATTCCATAAAGAATGTTGCTAAAAATTTAAAAAAATTTAAATTTGTAGGCATGATGATTTATGGTTTAATATATTAAGCAAAGTTGATATAATGCCCAAAATTTTACAAACTCAAAATTTTAATATTGTGCAAGCGTATGCTGGTTTAAGTAATTCAATTGATTTTTTAAAAAACTGTCGTTCACATAACAGTTTTAATGATTTATTAGAATAAGCTAGGAATGTCGCAATTTTATTAGATATCGAACCAAAATTTAACCCAATACAAAATGAAGAATTAAAATTTAAAGTTTTTTTTTAATTTAATAGATATTACTACAACATCTTGTAACGATAGATTCGACTTGTTATCTGCCCATGCGGCAATTTTCTAATTTTTGTGGAATATTTCGGAATTTAACAGTCACTCTGAATCGGAACAGCTAGAGTTTTGTATAAAACTTGAGGGTATATTAACCCTTGTAAGGCCGACATATTTTTCTTACTTGCATGGCCGACAGGGGTGCATTTGTACCCCACATTATTTTAACGGTTGTTTTTAGTGATGTTGATGGAAAAATAACAGATGATAAAGATTTAGTATTTATATCTTTATTCGAACAAAAAATAAAAAAATACACATAAAATATAGTTTAAAATATACACAAAATGTAGTTAGATTGTTTATTTACACTCAAGACAACATATTTCCTTCAGTGAATGTTCTGTACATACAAAACGTTTACATTTTACACAATACTGTCGAGATTTTCTATCTCTTTTTCTGGAACAAAGAAAACATCTTCCTTGACTTGCTGTTGTACGTGATACATCTTCTGAAACATCTTTCTAGAGCTGAAGTTCAGGAAGAATTTTCGGGATATGTTCTTTTATGCTCTTATGCAAAGTGATCGTTTTGTAACGTGATTTCATATTGCCTTTAGCTAAATCTTTTCCTAATTCAAGTAGAAACTTTCTTCTTGCATCTAAATATCCCCGCCCATAATCTGGATTAAGAATTTTCCAAATTTTGTATGCGTTTAGAGCAGCAATATCTATCATGTGGAAAAATATTACCATGGGCCACCTAGCAGTTTTTCTTTGGGTAGTATATTTTTGCACCATCTGATCAGTTGCGTCAACTGCACTTTTGGTACTATTATAGTGTAATACAATATCAGGCTTGTATTTATTGGACTCGTCACCGACCCTATCATCTTCGTGCTCTGTGGAGAGCAAGATCACAGCTCGGGATTTTTTTGGCACATAAGATACCAAAGTGCAATTGTTTTTAAAAGCAAATATGGATGAATATTCTTTTTTCCAAGACTCGGACATTAGCTCCTTCGGTATAAACGTTTTGTTTTTTCTCAGCGTGCCGCAGAGTGTTATTTTCTTTTGCAAGAGTTGATCGGCCAATGAAATAGTTGTGAAAAAATTGTGGGTTGTAATCCCGTAGCCTTGATTCAAATATTCAGTAAGTTCGAGAACAACTCGTTCTCCTTGTCCTTTTTCTGGTCTATTATTTATTTTCCCTGAAACAAAAATACAGATCTGATAAGAAGAAACAATATAGAACTAGAATAGTGATCTAAATAGACTTGCATGTTGAGAGTGTAATTATATTTGGAATCTGCTAGTGCCCATATTTTGATCCCATATTTCGCAGGTTTGCTTTTCATGTAGACCCGAAATGGAGCCTTTCCTCTAAATGGGACGAGTTGTTCATCTACGCACATATGAGCAGTTGGATTTAATGCACTCTTACAGTTTAATACCAACTTGTCAAAAATTTCCCTAATGGCTGCAAGTTTATCTATAAGCTTTCTGTCGTCTCTAGTTTCAAAATTATCAAATCTTAAGAATTTTGTAAGAAATTTGTATCTATTTCTCGAAAGGGTTACAAGAATTATAGGCCGACAGTATGCAGGATCCCCAGTAAAAAGAAAATCAATAGGTTCATTATTACTTTATAATGCTCCCAAGGTGATCAATAAACATATATATGCTTCAACTTTAATTTTGTTAGTTGGTATATATGTTTTGGTATCGTTAGGATTGGCTATATTATGCTTATCAAAATACTGTTTTGCTTTACGATTGGTTTCGTGAACAATTATGTCAATTATATCGTCGGAAAAAACTAATAAAAATGCTTCTTTGACACTACTAATTGCTGAACTCTGAGCTGTAAGTCCTGGAGGAACAACAATTTTATTTGATTGTGCACGTCTAACGCATTTACGTAGTGGAACCTTAGACCAGTGTGTTTCATCTTTGGATGTATAAAACGGTAAACCAGCTGCTTCTTGTTCAACAATTTCTTCTACCTCTTCGTAGTTTTCATCCGCTAAAATTTCATCATCAAGTTCATCATGGTCCGAAACATGATCTTCATTTTCAACATCACTCGCATCACTTGTATCATAGTAATCAGGATCGTCATTATTGTGCAGCCACAAAAGATCCTCTTCTGTAAGGTGCCGTTCGTTGCAAAATCGAGAATTAGCCATATTATAACAACAATAAAACAACTGTCGCGAGCGAAACGTACCGATATTCTTAGAAGCAAAAGAAGAACTGAAATACTACTGTGGGCAACGACTGCACAACGAAATCAACTTCCACTTTCGCGCAGTCGCTCAAATTTGCTGAGTGAGATGTACAAAGTCCATGTATACAATAACTGTATTCGTTTTAGAGTTTGTGGTTGACTTACGTCAACTCCATTCAATTACAAACATTCGTTTTATCCTTGTTTATATACGTTATAAACAAGGATAAAACAATGTTTTAATGACTGAGTTGACCTAAGTCAACCACAAACTCTAAAACAAATACAGCTATTATTTAGCATAAACTCAGAGCGTACAAAGGAAAAAAACAAAAAAAATAGCTGCCGTTAAAGGCCGAGTGGGGTGCTGATGCACCCCACTCCCAAAAATAGCAAATATTTTTTTTCTAGATTATTTATTTATTTACTTATTATGTTGGTACGATAAAAAAAGACAGCTACTGAGAATGAGGCGTTGTAAGATAAGATAGTTTAAAAAATATTAAAGAAAAAGAGTACATGGGGTGCATTTGCACCCCTGTCGGCCTTACAAGGGTTAAGTGATCGTAATCGAAATGAATTTGATATAAATGGGATATAACTTTTTTAGTTTTTGCAGAATTTTGAGAAAAGTGTCATTCGCCAATTACTACCCAAAATTACATCGTAACCAGTAATTTACATTATTCTTACACAAACATTTTTGTGACATTACGAATTTTATTGACAGTGCCAGTTTCCATAGTCACAGCGGAAAGATTGTTTTCTAAATTAAAAATCATTAAAAACTATATACGTTCTACTATGGTACAAAAACGATTGGAAATTCTTGCCATCATTTCAATCGTGTCTACTTTAATTCAAGAGTTATACATTATATATCTATTAACAGATCATTTCGGTAAGTATTCGTATGATTCTAACTTGAAAAATTCTAATCTGGATGTGCGCAAGATAGAAGTTAAAACAAAAAAATCTACTATTTGATAACAAGGTTTGTTAATTTTTTTACAACAATGTACAGAAGCGCACTTTTTGTTTTTGCATGACGGCTCCCGACAAAGTTGTCGCGCCACTGTATATAAACGTTGCAAATCAAACATTGTTAACGGTCACAAATGCTTAAATTTTAAAAATTACTTTCAAACTAGTTGTGCGAAGGTTAATAATGTCTTTTTTTTAAAAGACGGTGCAGTAATTTGCGGTGAAAATGTGAATGAAGTATGTGATGCGGCATAAAGCCTGTCCGGTAGAACTGAACGGGTATCGGATTAACAAGGAGGATTGTCAATATATGGTTCTATTGTGCTTGAAACCGCCTTAATGCTTTGCTGTCTCGTACTTATTGTACGTGACAAAGAAAGATGGATATATTATGAATAATGCCTCTATTTCTGCCGAACAAAAGCGTTTGCAACTTTCACACATAATGACAAGGCAATAAGAATCAGATGCAGGTAGAATAGAAATTCAATAGGTATAATAAAATGCCAGTGGTTCTCAACACTGCTTTAACATTACATTTAAAATTTATGGAAGAATGCAAGTTTTTATAATAAACATTTATAAAAGCCATTCATAATAATGAATATTCGATTAAGTATAGGTATTTCAATTTACATTTAGAAAGTTCATTGTATACCTAAGTATGGTAATGACGTTTTAGTGTACTCCAATTACAATTGCGACATCCGGAAAAGACGAAGATGTTCTTAATACGTGGAACGACGCATTAAAAACAGTTAGTGCGGAAATATGGCAAAAATGTATTGATCATACGGATAAAATAATTAAAGATACTTTTGTTAATGAAGAGATTGTGGATGAAGTAAGACCTCTTATTTTCACAGTTAACACTGAAGAAAGTGATGACGATGATCTTTTCCAAGATTTGGATGACTCAGGAAGTGATGAATCTGAAGCCGAATGACAATTATAATTTTTACATTTAATTATAAAAGTATATCTTTGTAATTTAATTAATATTTACTAACTATAATAAAAATGTATTTGTTATTGTTGTTATAAGTATAAGTGAAAGGTGTCAATTGAAATTACTTATAGGTAATTAGTAATCGATTATTATTTTTATTATACAAAAGTTGCATTTCTTCACAAATTATATAATGTTAAAGCAGTGTTGAGAACCACTGGCATTTTATTATACCTATTGAATTTCTATTCTACCTGCATCTGATTCTTATTGCCTTGTCATTATGTGTGAAAGTTGCAAACGCTTTTGTTCGGCAGAAATAGAGGCATTATTCATAATATATCCATCTTTCTTTGTCACGTACAATAAGTACGAGACAGCAAAGCATTAAGGCGGTTTCAAGCACAATAGAACCATATATTGACAATCCTCCTTGTTAATCCGATACCCGTTCAGTTCTACCGGACAGGCTTTATCTTAATACAATTCAAAGGCTAGTCGACGAAGACAATAAAATCATTCATTCATGCAGGTAATGAAGATGTATTTATTTCCGATTCTTCGCTTTTGTTTTCTACAAAGTCACAAAGTGCGGACTATCATGGAGATATGTGTGCGCAGTTGTTTACAAAATGGTTTCAAAGTAATTTAATTGCAAACTTAAAAGAACCATCTTTAATTGTAATGGACAATGCTAGTGTAGGAAGTGATATGTAATTTTCTATTAAAGAACAACATGTTTAAAAACGAATCACTACAATTAGTTACAGATAATGCGATACCAAAGCCGTACGAAATAGATGAAATAGCACCCAAGTGTGGACACAGAGTATTACGGTCACCACGGTCAATTTAATCTAATTGAACGGGTGTGGGAAAACTGCAAAGAACACTACAACAAAAATATAGGAAGACATAATTTCAAATTTAAAAGAAATATGGATGGAATCCTTGCAACAAATTGATGGGACATATTGGCAGAAATGCATTAAACATGCATTAAATATGTTTGAGGTTGTGCATTAATTATATGTGTTATCGATTCCACTTCTGAGAGTAACACTGATAGTGAATAATTTTTTTTTTTAATTTAAATGTTTTAATTCCAATGTAATATAAATATTCTAATTTTTACATAACATATTGATAACTCTACAATAGGTGGACTGAATACATGTACTGATTTATGTAAATTGCTTTTCATTTAACTTGGAGCAATATGAAATCTATTTAAACTATGTGCTAAATTAAAATATTAATCATCTACAACTTCGTTGAACTTCGAACTACATTACACTGTACACACTTTCTTCTACAAGAATGAAATAATCACAAATGTATCGATATTTATGTTACCGTAACTTATCTACAAGAATTATGTCGATTACAAAACAATAATTATGCTTCTAGAAGGGTTGTTATAAATCCTAAGAAAAACAAACTAAATGCAACTTTTATCAATTTTTCCACCTGAACTGATTTAATTTATAATAAACAAATAAAATATCTGTTTAGTTACAAATATATGGTATGTAATTATAATCAAACCATGTCCTAAATTATAACAATTCACTGTCACAGCAAAATATTTTTGACTCTGTCAATAAAACAAGTGGATATTATGGATAATTTTTCCAGTTTAAATTATAACAAACAAACGTTCAATAATTTTCAACTTTATTTGATATTTTATGGAAATTTATGTGGAGACGTCTGCCGATAAAAATATTAACTAAAAGATACTTTGATGATTTAATGACACTTACATCGCCCAAATCTTTACGTCATATAACGGTAATATAGTCAATGATATCACTAACATACCCGCTGAGTTTAATAATTACTTTGTAAAGGCATCTCATAAATTGGACCTTTATTCATTCTGAAAAGTATTCTTGTAATTATTTTACATCCCTTAACGTATTTGATACATTTGACCTTCGTAAAGTTTAGTTTCCCAGATAAACTCAAAACAGGCAAGGTTATACTGATTTTTAAAAAGGATGACGTACATTTAATTGATAACTACAGACCAATAACTATTTCTGACAGCCTCTCAAAAGTGTTTGAATATGCTTTTTTAAATCACTCAATTAATTTTATTGAAAAGTATAACATAACCAACGCTAATCAACACGGATTTACATCTAAACCTTCTACAAACAGCAATATGCGATTTTTATGCCCGAATTATGTTTCATACTGATGCAGGCGAAAGCCCTGTAGGAATCTTTTATGAGTTGAGATTGTGATTGCGTCCAACACTTAAAACTACTAGAAACCTGTGGTATCACAGATACTTCATTTTTGTGCGAACGTTACAGTACACTTCAATGATTTTATCGAATTCTGATGAGAACGCTCTCAAGGCACACCGCACTAATGCAGTCACAACAACTATGAATTTTTTAACCAATCAAGATTTATATGTTAATTTTAGTAAAAAGTAAGCTATTACATTTTATAACAGGCGAAAGCTATATTAAATGTTAACTTGCATATAAATAACGTAACGCACACCAAGTTCTTGGGCATTTACCTAGAGGAAGCGCAAACTTTAAAGTTCACTGTGAGAAACTAACTTAATAAATTATCTCCTATTTCTTATATATTTAGACAATTGCGCTATATTTTAAATAGACAACAATCCATAACTCTTTTGCGCAAATCGATCTAGTCTATATTACGTACCACTTCATTTAATTTTGTGTTTTTAATTCAAAAAAGAATATTACGCATTATGGTTAATGAAAAACATTATGCATCATGTTGTAATATTTTCCGAAACTTCAATATACTTACCGTAACGTATATATTTTTGAACTCTGTGTATATATTTTCAATCATAACTCGATTTACCATTTGAACAAAGATATTCATCACTTCAATACAAGAAGTAAGAACTTATACCACATTCCCTATTCAAGATATAATTTTACTGCAAATTCTACAAATGTTTAAGGTCCAAAATTTTTAACCGCTTACCTAATCATATCAGAATTTAAAGACCTTTAAACCATCCGTGACTTCCTAAATATTAGAGAAATGTTTTTAACCCGGCGTCTGTGTGGTAAATTCATGTAACATCATATGTGTTCTGGGGTCGAAAAAACCCCCAACAAAAAAAAAGTATTTAGAAGTTATTTTGAAATATTTCTGACATTTCTCGCCGTTTTGTCCTCTCACTTACACACCTGCACTAGTGTATTGATTAATCGTCTTCATATATTCATCACAAATGAAAATATTTTATGAAGAATAATCATGCACATAATTCCTTAGAAAAAAACATATGTCTCATAATAATTCGCGATACAAAATAAAACACAAATGGTATGATTGAACAACTCTTTATTCTCGAACAGGAGAGAATACCTAATATTCTAAATGAAACAGAACTGCAAAATGTTAATAAATAAAAATTTTATGAAGGTCTACTTTTGAAGCAATTTTCACACAAGCTTATCGTGTGCTCCAAGCAAAGGAATGTTTGGCATTGAGCACATTGCTTCTGACATTTTCTGTCTTTATTTCTAGGACATACCCCACATCTCCCAATACGCTTCTGTCTCTTGGGGTTCGAATCTACGTTTTCGTTGGCTTCTCCGAGGCATTTCTCTATTCCAGTGCGTAATCCTACACTTAGGCGCATATTGTTTTTTCTGTCTGAAATATGTTCTTGAACTAATGAGAGACCAAGTTCTTCCAAGAAAGTGTGCCGCTTCATCTTCGTATCATTTGTATTATTCTGATAAATTATTCTGGCATTTATCGCTGAAATGTTCATCACGAAGAAAAAAATTGTTAGTGGCCATCTCTTGCAGGAACGCGAAACATCGTAACTTCCACATAGCTCATCCACAACATCAACACCACCTTTAGTAAAATTGTAAAATTAAATAATTTCTGGTTTTGCTGAGGTTTCGGCGAAATTTTGTCGTCATGGTGTAGCGTTGAGGCAACTAGAACTATCTTCCCTTTCTTGGGAACATAGGATGCTACCGTCGTCTGCTCTTAAAATGCGAACATTGTTGAATGCACTTCTCGATGTTTTGCAATCAAGAGTGAAGGAGGAAGCTCCTTTTTGTTCTTTCGAACAGTGCCGACAGAAGTTAGCTTATGCCTGTGTAGTAAATGATTCATTAGTGGAAAACTAGTGAACCAGTTGTCGAATGTTACATTACAGTTAGTACCACTGACATGAACTATGATGTCTATCAACGACATCAAATGCTGAATTGCGTTGTTTATAGGGACCTTCTGGTTGCTCTCCCACATATGGCTCTACATTCAATACATAATAAGTGCGGGCATCCACAAGAGCGAAGAGTTTCAATCCGTATTTAGAGGGTTTGTTCGGCATATGAACTCTAAACGGACAACGCCCTCGGAATGCATCTATTGTCAAATACTCACTTGGTGTGTATGAAGTCTGACAGTTTTCGACAAATTTAATGAATACAGCCCGAATAGCAGCGAATTTATCTGTTTTATTCCTCAGTTCTCGATTATCCATGTTGTTGAACCGTAAGCAGGTCAATAGAATTCTAAATCTCTGCAAACTCATCACTCTCCTGAATATTTCTATACCAAGACCATTCGTTTTCCATAAGTCATCCAGATTCAATCTATTTGTTTTATATACTCCTGATAAGTATAACAAACCCAATACCGCACGAATCTCGGTAGAATCAGTAGGTTTACTATATAAGAATGTTTATCATCATAGACAACTCTCTTCTTCTCCAATCGCTGGTTCGTGTAGGTAACAATGCTTGTTATCATTGTCTCGTCTATGAATAAATTGAAACATTCTTTCGGAGTCTGGGATCTTTTGCTAAAGGTTTGACGGCAGGCAAATGTATTTTGATAATATTCTCGGCACGTGTTTTGACAGAAGTATTCGGACAAGTTTTCTTCCACTTTGTTTTCTTGTCCCTACCTAAGTAACACTGCTGACTACTGCGATTCCTTTTCTGGTCAAAGCTGGTGACTTGTTTCGATGATTCATCTACAATATAAAAAAAAAGTTCAGTGTATGTAATTACATAAACAATGTCATGCTCTACCTGATGGGCCTTGCAGTACAGGCTGTCCTTCGTTTTCTGCAACAGCGACACTGTCCTCATCAGTTACAAGAATTGTACTGTCATCTTCTTGTTCAGATTCGGTGTTATGAGGACTCTCGTGTAATAGATCTTCGCACTCAGAGTCACTCGTGTCAACAATTTCGTCTTCACTTTCGCATTCCTCCCATAATGCGAGTAGCCTTCTCTGTTTCTCCTCATAATCAGCCATAATTATCTGCATATAAACATAAACATAGGATAGTTCCCATGCAATCGTAACAAAATAACATTATTTACCTTTGTTCTAATGCAAGGTGTGGTGGGGTGATTATCGCCTGTGAACACCAACGAACGTAACGTGGATGATGTTGTGGGGTTATTTTCACCTTGCCGACACTTTCACTGTACAATTCCGACAATAGAACACTCCAACGGCTACACAGAAACTAGTGGCGGCAGGTAGCTGACCTAAGTTTCAGATACTGAAGTGCACAGCATCCGGTGGACTTCAGGCGCGAAATAAATAACATTTGAAAGTTGCGTTTGGTGATT
Organism: Vesta saturnalis; assembly: GCA_036346205.1. Lineage (NCBI taxonomy): Eukaryota > Metazoa > Arthropoda > Insecta > Coleoptera > Lampyridae > Vesta > Vesta saturnalis. The sequence goes on from JARFJB010002223.1 coordinate 492,690, forward strand.
TTAACCCCACCACACAGACGCCGGGTTAATATACGTCAGAATTCTCTAATTGCTCTCATATGTCTCAAACTTTCTTGTAAATTATTTTAGTTTGTGGTTCTTTCTACCTTCCAAACAACATATACATAAGTAGGTATAGGAGGTTAAGCAATCGACTTCTTTTTTACTATCGCTAAATCGACTTATTAGCTCATTTTAAAACTTTTGGCCAAGCATCGCCAACATCAGCCATCACGTGTATGTGTGTGTGTGTGTGTGCGTGCGTGCGGGCGTGCGTGCGTGCGTGCTCGCTCTCGCGCGTGCGTGCGTGCCAGGGTCTGGTAAATATGTAATTAAAAATTATTATTAATTTTATTAAATACATAAATAAAAAGTTTACCTCGAGTAGGATATGAACCTACGACCTGTACTTTGTTAGAGTACCGCGCTAACCAACTGCGCCATCAAGGTTAAAGTCCCAATCGATGTAAATTTTGTCTTTAAGTATGTAGAACTGATTTAAGTTTTTTACAACTTTACACTTACATCATAACTTTAGATTTTGTTAAATTTCTCTTTGATTATAACATTTTTCACTGTTAGCCTTCGCCCGTTAGAGGGTGTTCTGATTTGTCATCTTCAAGAGAGCTTAACAATATTTAATTTATTAAGGATCTAGTAATTATTTACTAATATATTGTTCCACAATTTGGCATTATTTGTTTATTAAACTGTTATATGAATACCAGGCTCAGGTTTTCGTTTTCACTTTCAAAATCTGAAACTCTGAAAGATTTTATTACTACTGCGTACGATAACCGAAACGTTTAGCTTTGTGTAAAAGATTAATACAATTAATATGGTTTACATTTTCATATATGTTAACAGAAAATTTCTGTCGTGTTTTTGTAATTGATGCGTAAAACTAGAACTATAACAGAAACTTGTAATGCCCAAAATATACTCGTGTCCGAACATCATTAAAATACCTTAAAGTAATAAACAACAAACGGGTTGCAATAGCCGAACTATTGTCACTAGCGGTCGATTAAAGCGAACTAAACAAACATTCTGAAATATACATTCATTAGTCACTCATTAAATATTCATACGTATCATATTGATGTAATGATTTTCATACTCACCATATCTGTGATGAAAGAATATTACATATTGCAATACCAAAAACGTACACGTTCAGTTGTGTACAAGCTGGCCCATTTTCGATGGTTTTCCAGGGTATCTCGGTTATCTGAAGGGATAGAAGGTTGCGGTTTCCGCGTCACTGTGCTACTTTTTTGTAAAAGAAATTTGGGACACCCTTGTAACTCACTTATTTATTAATTTTTTTGAAAAAATAGAATCCGTTGCTTATAGAAGCAGATAGATTTTTTGCAACGTACGTGGTTTTTAAGTTACGACACAAACTTTTTAATGGAACTCCCTATATATTTTGATTGAAATTAAATTATCGCTTCATATACTCACTGAAAATGTAAACTTTGCTATGGTCACCACCTTCAATTTCGAAGAAAATTGGACTTTTACTTTTGCACTTCTAAGTTGAGACGTTTTTTTAACTTAGTTTTCATAAAAATAGTAATAAATTTACAATGAAATAAACAATATATGAATAAAAACTTATAAAATATGCTCAAAATGTCCTCCATTGTAACGAACACAAGCTTAGCAAATTTTTGTTATTCTTCTCAAAGCATTTTCTAAAATTGATTGCCGATTTTGTGAAGTCCTAAACTCTGATCGATTGCATTTCTTAATTACTCTATATTACTATAACGATTGCAATAAATTTTATTTTCTAAGCATTCCGATAAAAAATTATCTAATACTGATAAATCAGGGGATCTTGGAGACCACCGTATGGGCCCAGTAGTGCTAACCCACCTATTTGTAAAATTTTCATTCAAGTAGTTTCTAATTTCTAAAGAATTATGCGAAGGCACTCCGTCTTGCTAAAAAAAACATTGTTAAAACGATCAAATGGAATTTCTTCTAACAAATCTTCCAGTGCAGTTCGTAATATTTTGGCATATCTTAGGCTTGTTAAATTCCCTTCACATATGAAATTTCGTCCTATAATGAAGCACAAAACACTAACACCAAATCTCCCTTGTCTTTCCCTTTAGAAGGTGAGAGGTGGATTCTCTTGATTCCAATATCTTTTATTGTTTGTATTAAACACGTCCGACCATATAACTTGTTTAAAAAAAAATTCCGTTCATTATGCCAAGATACCCATTGCAATAGTCCAGTCGCCGTTGAAAATCTCCCGGATGCAAATTTTGAACTTAACTATATTTATACGGCCGACATTTATGTTTTTTATAATTCTCTGACCTGTTGTTCTAGGAACTTCAACGGATAAAGCTGTTTCGAGGAAGAAGCTATGTCGATTTGCGTGAGCGTATGCCAGCGTGTTCTCCTTTCTCTTCGGTTTCCTTATTATAGGATCTAGGACACTTTTTAATGAACGATCCGCTGTTAATTAAAATTTCTTTAATTTGGACAAATGTTCTCTTATCAGGTTGGGTACGTTCTGGATATTGATACAAGTAGTTTCTTCAAATTTCGATTTAAACTGGTTTATTAATTTACTAGTCAAAACAAATGGAAGGCCTCGTTTAAATTTTCGTTGCTTTGAATATAGCACAAACCATATAATATTTTTTTTGGAGGTTATTCATGTTCACTATTACTTTTCAAAATACAGAATTACATCTAATATCATCAATAACCGTGGCTATATAGATTTCAGGTTACCACTGAAACCAAAAACTCTCCAAATCAATGTTAATTAAAGAGATAAAATAAAAATTCAGTATTTCTCTGGTTAAATTAAATTTTCATAAAAATTATATATTTTTACCTTCCTACCTACCTATAATTATGTAGGTATAGAAGGTTATGCAATCGGCTTTTTCACGATCGCTAAATCGACTTATTAACATATTTTACAACTTTTGGCCAAATTCCGCCAAGATGGACCATGTGTGTGAGTGTGTGTGTGTGTGTGTGTGTGTGTGTGTGTGAGTGTATGTGTGTGTGTGCGTGTGTGGGTGTGCGTGTGCGTGTGTGTGTGCCTGTTCCTGTGTAAGAGTCTGTATCTGCCTGTATCTGTGTCCATGCCCGTGTCCGTGCCCGTGTCCGGATCCGCGTCCGTGTCCGTGTCCGTGTCAGCGTCCGTGTCCGCGTCCGTGTCCGTGTCCGTGTCCGTGCCCGTGTCGTTGTCCGTGTCCGTGTCTTTGTCCGTATCCGTGTCCGCGTCCCTGCCCGTGTCCGTGTCGTGTCCGTGTCCGTGCCCGTATCCGTGTCCGTGTCCGTGCCCGTGTCTGTGTCCGTACCCGTGCCCGTGTCCGTGTCCCTGTTCGCGGCCGCGTCCGGGTCCGTGTCCGTGCCCGTGTCCGTGTCCGTGTTCGTGTCCGTATCCGCGTCCGGGTCCGGGTCCGTGCCCGTGTCTGTGTCCGTGTCCGTGTCCGTATCCGTATCCGTATCCGTATCCGTATCCGTATCCGTATCCGTATCCGTATCCGTATCCGTATCCGTATCCGTGTCCGAGTCCGTATCGGTGCCCGTGTCCGAGTCCGTGCCCGTGTCCGTGTTCGTGTCCGTATGTTTATTTGTATGTTTACGTGTACGTGTACGTGTACTTGTACGTGTACGTGTACGTGTACGTGTACGTGTACGTGTACGTGTACGTGTACGTGTACGTGTACGTGTACGTGTACGTGTACGTGTACGTGTACGTGTACGTGTACGTGTACGTGTCCGTGTCCGTGTCTGTGTCCTTGTCCGTGTCCGTGCCCGTTTCGTACGTGTCGTGTACGTGTACGTGTACGTGTCGTGAACGTGTACGTGTACGTGAACATTTACGTAAACGTGTCTTGTACGCGTACGTGTCCGTGTCCGTATCCGAGTCCGCGTCCGTGTCCGTGTCCGTGTCCGTGTCCGTGTCCGTGTCCGTATCCGTGTCCGCGTCCCTGTCCGTGTCCGTGTCGTGTCCGTGTCCGTGCCCGTATCCGTGTCCGTGTCCATGTACGTGTCCGTGCCCGTGTCTGTGTCCGTACCCGTGCCCGTGTCCGTGTCCCTGTTCGCGGCCGCGTCCGGGTCCGTGTCCGTGTCCGTGTCCGTGTCCGTGTTCGTGTCCGTGTCCGCGTCCGGGTCCGGGTCCGTGCCCGTGTCTGTGTCCGTGTCCGTGTCCGTATCCGTATCCGTATCCGTATCCGTATCCGTATCCGTATCCGTATCCGTTCGTGTCGGTCCGTATCGGTGCCGTGTCCGAGTCCGTGCCCGTGTCCGTGTTCGTGTCCGTATGTTTATTTGTATGTTTACGTGTACGTGTACGTGTACGTGTACGTGTACGTGTACGTGTGCGTGTACGTGTCGTGTACGTGTACGTGTACGTGTCGTGTACGTGTACCGTGTACGTGTACGTCTACGTGTACGTGTACGTGTACGTGTACGTGTACGTGTACGTGTACGTGTCGTGTACGTGTCCGTGTCCGTGTCTGTGTCCCTGTCCGTGTCCGTGTCCGTTTCCGTACGTGTACGTGTACGTGTACGTCGTACGTGAACGTGTACGTGTACGTGAACATTTACGTAAACGTGTACTGTCGCGTACGTGTCCGTATCCGTATCCGTGTCCGAGTCCGTATCGGTGCCCGTGTCCGTGTCCGTGTCCGTGTCCGTGTCCGTGTCCGTGTCCGTGTCCGTGCCCGTGTCCTTGATCGTGTTCGTGTCTGTGTCCGTGCCCGTGTCCGTGTCTGTGTCCGTGTCCGAGTCCGTGTCTGTATCCGTGTTCGTTTCCTTGTCCGTGTCAGTGTCCGTGTCCGTGTCCTCGTCTGTGTACGCGTCCAAATCGGCGGCCGTTTCCGTGTCAGTCTCTGTGTCCGTATCCGTATCCGTGTCCGTGTCCCTCTCCGTGTCCGTGTCCGTGTCCGTGTCCGTGTCCGTGTACGTGCCCGTGTCCTTATCCGTTTCCGCGTCCGTGTGGTGTTCGTGTACGTGTACCTGTACGTGTCCGTGTCCGTGTCCGTGTCCTTGTCCGTATCCGTGACCGTTTCCGTACGTGTACGTGTACGTGTACGTGTACGTGTACGTGTACGTGTACGTGTACGTGTACTTGTACGTGTACGTGTACGTGTACGTGTACGTGTACGTGTACGTGTCCGTGTCCGTGTCCGTGTCCGTGTCCGTGTCCGTGTCCTTGTCCGTGTCCGTGTCCGTGTCCGTTTCCGTACGTGTAGGTGTACGTGTACGTGTACGTGTACGTGTCTGTACGTGTACGTGTCGTGTACTGTACGTGAACGTGTATGTGTACGTGTACATTTACGTAAACGTGTACTTGTACGCGTACGTGTTCGTGTCCGTGTCTGAGTCCGCGTCCGTGTCCGTGTCCGTGTCCGTGTCCGTGTCCGTGTCGGTGTCCGTGTCCGTGTCCTTGATCGTGTTTGTGTCCGTGTCCGTGTCCCGTGTCCGAGTCCGTGTCTGTGTCCGTGTCCGTGTCCGTGTCTGTGTCCGTGTTCGTTTCCTTGTCCGTGTCAGTGTCCGTGTCCGTGTCCTCTTCTGTGTACGCGTCCAAATCGGCGGCCGTTTCCGTGTCAGTCTCTGTGTCCGTATCCGTATCCGTGTCCGTGTCCCTCTCCGTGTCCGTGTCCGTGTCCGTGTACGTGCCCGTGTCCTTATCCGTGTCCGCGTCCGTGTCGTGTTCGTGTACGTGTACCTGTACGTGTCCGTGTCCGTGTCCTTGTCCGTGTCCGTGTCCGTTTCCGTACGTGTACGTGTACGTGTACTTGTACGTGTACGTGTACGTGTACGTGTACGTGTACGTGTACGTGTACGTGTAAGTGTACGTGTCCGTGTCCGTGTCCGTGTCCGTGTCCTTGTCCGTGTCCGTGTCCGTTTCCGTACGTGTACGTGTACGTGTACGTGTACGTATACGTGTACGTGTACTTGTACGTGTACGTGTACGTATGTACGTGAACGTGTATGTGTACGTGTCATGTTACGTAACACGTGTACTTGTCGCGTACGTGTTCGTGTCCGTGTCTGTAGTCGTCGTCCGTGTCCGTGTCCGTGTCCGTGTCCGTGTCGGTGTCCGTGTCCGTGTCCTGTGATCGTGTTTGTGTCCGTGTCCGTGTCCGTGTCCGTGTCCGTGTCCGTGTCGGTCCGTGTCCGGTCCGTGTCCGTGTCCGTGTCCGTGCCCGTGTCGTTGTCCGTGTCGTGTCTTTGTCCGTATCCGTGTCCGGTCCTGCCGCGTGTCCGTGTCGTGTCCGTGTCCGTGCCGCGTATCCGTGTCCGTGTCCATGTACGTGTCCGTGCCGTGTCGTGTCGTACCGTGCCCGTGTCCGTGTCCTGTTTCGCCCGTCCGGTCCGTGTCCGTGCCGTGTCCGTGTCCGTGTTCGTGTCCGTATCGTCCGGTCCGGGTCCGTGCCGTGTCTGTGTCCGTGTCCGTGTCGTATCCGTATCCGTATCCGTATCCGTATCCGTATCCGTATCCGTATCCGTATCGTATCCGTATCCGTATCCGTGTCCGAGTCCGTATCGGTGCCCGTGTCGGTCCGTGCCCGTGTCCGTGTTCGTGTCCGTATGTTTTTGTATGTTTACGTGTACGTGTACGTGTACTGTGTACGTGTACGTGTACTTGTACGTGTACGTGTACGTGTACTGTACGTGTACGTGTACGTGTACGTGTACGTGTACGTGTACGTGTACGTGTACGTGTACGTGTACGTGTACGTGTACGTGTACGTGTACGTGTACGTGTCCGTGTCCGTGTCTGTGTCCTTGTCCGTGTCCGTGCCCGTTTCCGTACGTGTACGTGTACGTGTACGTGTACGTGTACGTGAACGTGTACGTGTACGTGAACATTTACGTAAACGTGAACTTGTACGCGTACGTGTCCGTGTCCGTATCCGAGTCCGCGTCCGTGTCCGTGTCCGTGTCCGTGTCCGTGTCCGTATCCGTGTCCGCGTCCCTGTCCGTGTCCGTGTCGTGTCCGTGTCCGTGCCCGTATCCGTGTCCGTGTCCATGTACGTGTCCGTGCCCGTGTCTGTGTCCGTACCCGTGCCCGTGTCCGTGTCCCTGTTCGCGGCCGCGTCCGGTCTGTCCGTGTCGTGTCCGTGTCCGTGTCCGTATCCGTGTCCGCGTCCGGGTCCGGGTCCGTGCCCGTGTCTGTGTCCGTGTCCGTGTCCGTATCCGTATCCGTATCCGTATCCGTATCCGTATCCGTATCCGTGTCCGAGTCCGTATCGGTGCCCGTGTCCGAGTCCGTGCCCGTGTCCGTGTTCGTGTCCGTATGTTTATTTGTATGTTTACGTGTACGTGTACGTGTACTTGTACGTGTACGTGTACGTGTACGTGTACGTGTACGTGTACGTGTACGTGTACGTGTACTTGTACGTGTACGTGTACGTGTACGTGTACGTGTACGTCTACGTGTACGTGTACGTGTACGTGTACGTGTACGTGTACGTGTACGTGTACGTGTACGTGTCCGTGTCCGTGTCTGTGTCCCTGTCCGTGTCCGTGTCCGTTTCCGTACGTGTACGTGTACGTGTACGTGTACGTGTACGTGTACGTGAACGTGTACGTGTACGTGAACATTTACGTAAACGTGTACTTGTACGCGTACGTGTCCGTATCCGTATCCGTGTCCGAGTCCGTATCGGTGCCCGTGTCCGTGTCCGTGTCCGTGTCCGTGTCCGTGTCCGTGTCCGTGTCCGTGCCCGTGTCCTTGATCGTGTTCGTGTCCGTGTCCGTGCCCGTGTCCGTGTCTGTGTCCGTGTCCGAGTCCGTGTCTGTATCCGTATTCGTTTCCTTGTCCGTGTCAGTGTCCGTGTCCGTGTCCTCGTCTGTGTACGCGTCCAAATCGGCGGCCGTTTCCGTGTCAGTCTCTGTGTCCGTATCCGTATCCGTGTCCGTGTCCCTCTCCGTGTCCGTGTCCGTGTCCGTGTCCGTGTCCGTGTACGTGCCCGTGTCCTTATCCGTGTCCGCGTCCGTGTGGTGTTCGTGTACGTGTACGTGTCCGTGTCCGTGTCCGTGTCCTTGTCCGTGTCCGTGTCCGTTTCCGTACGTGTACGTGTACGTGTACGTGTACGTGTACGTGTACGTGTACGTGTACGTGTACGTGTACGTGTACGTGTACGTGTACGTGCGTGTAAGTGTACGTGTCCGTGTCCGTGTCCGTGTCCGTGTCCGTGTCCGTGTCCTTGTCCGTGTCCGTGTCCGTGTCCGTTTCCGTACGTGTAGGTGTACGTGTACGTGTACTTGTACGTGTACGTGTACGTGTACTTGTACGTGAACGTGTATGTGTACGTGTACATTTACGTAAACGTGTACTTGTACGCGTACGTGTTCGTGTCCGTGTCTGAGTCCGCGTCCGTGTCCGTGTCCGTGTCCGTGTCCGTGTCGGTGTCCGTGTCCGTGTCCTTGATCGTGTTTGTGTCCGTGTCCGTGTCCGTGTCCGTGTCCGTGTCCGTGTCCGTGTCCGTGTCCGTGCCTGTGTCCGTGTTCGTTTCCTTGTCCGTGTCAGTGTCCGTGTCTGTGTCTTCGTCCGTGTACGCGTCCGCATCCGCGGCCGTTTCCGTGTCAGTGTCTGTGTCCGTATCCGTATCCGTGTCCGTGTCCCTCTCCGTGTCCGTGTCCGTGTCCGTGTCCGTGTACGTGCCCGTGTCCTTATCCGTGTCCGCGTCCGTGTCGTGTTCGTGTACGTGTACCTGTACGTGTCCGTGTCCGTGTCCGTGTCCTTGTCCGTGTCCGTGTCCGTTTCCGTACGTGTACGTGTACGTGTACTTGTACGTGTACGTGTACGTGTACGTGTACGTGTACGTGTACGTGTACGTGTGTACGTGTAAGTGTACGTGTCCGTGTCCGTGTCCGTGTCCGTGTCCTTGTCCGTTTCCGTGTCCGTTTCCGTACGTGTACGTGTACGTGTACGTGTACGTGTACGTGTACGTGTACTTGTACGTGTACGTGTACGTGAACGTGTTGTCGTGTACATTTACGTAAACGTGTAATTGTACGCGTACGTGTTCGTGTCGTGTCTGAGTCCGCGTCCGTGTCCGTGTCCGTGTCCGTGTCCGTGTCGGTGTCCGTGTCCGTGTCCTGATCGTGTTGTGTCCGTGTCCGTGTCCGTGTCCGTGTCCGTGTCCGTGTCCGTGCCTGTGTCCGTGTTCGTTTCCTTGTCCGTGTCAGTGTCCGTGTCGTGTCCTCGTCCGTGTACGCGTCATCGCGGCCGTTTCCGTGTCAGTGTCTGTGTCCGTATCCGTATCCGTGTCCGTGTCCCTCTCCGTGTCCGTGTCCGTGTCCATGTGCGTGCCCGTGTCCTTGTCCGTGCCCGTGTCCTTGTCCGTGCCCGCGTCCGTGTCGTGTCCGTATCCGTGTCCGTGTCCGTGTCTGTGGCCGTGTCCGTTTGCCTGTCTGTGTCAGTGCCCGTGTCCGTGTCCGTGTGCCTGTCTGTGTCAGTGCCCGTGTCCGTGTCCGTGTCCGTGTCCGCGTCCGTGTCCTTGTCCGTGTCCGTGTTCGTGTGCGTGTACGTGGAAGTGTACGTGTAAGTGGACGTGTACGTGTACGTGTACTTGTACGTGTAAGTGAACGTGTACGTATATTTATACGTGTACGTGTACGCGTACGTGTCCGTGTACGTGCACGTGTACGTGTACGTGTACATGTACGTGTTCGTGTACGTGTACGTGTACGTGTACGTGTACGTGTACGTGTAACGTGTACGTGTACGTGTACGTGTACGTGTGCATGTACATGTACGTGTACTAGAACGTGTATGTGTACGTGTAAGTGTACGTATACGTGTACGTGTACGTGTATGTGTACGTGTACGTGTACGTGTACGTGTACGTGTACGTGTACGTGTACGTGTACGTTTTTGTTTCTGGTTCAGGATGCTGAAGCATAATTTTTTCGGAAAATTCTCATTTAAAGTAATACTTTGTTAAGTAGAAGTATTACTAATGCTTTTAAAAGACGGATATAATTGAAATTATTCATTCGTCCACATCTAAGTGGCACATAACTTCATGGTAATTAAAATTGTTTTCAGGCTTTTGAATATGAAAGCATTCAATACTAATTCTTCACACAAGATGGCACTTCAACCGAAATTACGTTGAATGTTCACTACCGGCTCGATTGTCGCATGTAAGAGGTATGAACGGTCATAATTAATTAAACATCGTACTTATATTTACCTTCTTTTAGCATCTCCGTCCTACATTCTTTTAGCATCTCTGTACTACCTATGTAAGAATATCTCTGTACTGCCTATGTACGAGCATTTCTGTACTACCTACGTACGAGCATCTCCGTACTACCTACATTTCTTACGTCATTCCTTCTTAAATTTTCTGCTCACATTTTACTGTTACGTTATATCTAAAGTACATGGTTACCACTGGAAGGCGTAAGAGCCTTGCGGACATCCATGACCATATACGTGAAGGCTGCTAGGTCATTGGAATAGTACCCGAAATTTGCAAGATCAAATAAGTAGTGGTTTCAACAACAAAGGTCAGATTTTATTTTCTTTATCACCTGGTTACCCGATTGTGCTTCCAAATTTCAATTACACCTAGGAGGTTCTTAGTGAATTTCTACAACGAAAATAAATGGACTGATATTATTAATTTTGTGATCAAAGGATCGACAATTATTACCTCTTAATTAAATTTATATATTTAACGTACTTCCAACAGTTCACTTTCACAAAATTCTTTTATCTAGAACGGTATATATATATATATATATATATATATATATATATAAATATAATTCAGTTTTGAATATTTTGCACTCAAACAGTTTTAGCTTTCATTTTGACCTAATTAATTCTAGCTTCTGTGGCTACATTCACCCAACAATTTAACTTCTGTTTTGATTGTAATATACCGGGTGTAACGATTATCTGTATTACGTGAGCTACTGCAAATGTTAAACATTTAATTTTATATGAATTTGTAATCTTTATGTGTTGTGTACATTACTTTTCTTGTGGACAAGGTTGTTCGGGCCAGTTTATTTCCTATAAATTTCTCGACTACTTTGTTTGTTACGGTAGTTATTTACAGTGGACCGAACAAGCTTTCCAATTTACTGTATAATGTGTGAAGCGTAAGGCAAGCAAGTTCATTAATTAAATTCTTTTTATTTTGTTTTCTTACTAAACATCCTAATGGGATTATGTGTTAAATTAGCCAATTCCGAATACGAACAGTAAGATCTTACAACATGTAATAATTTTACTTTTTTTTTTATTTTATTGAAATTTATAATTATAATTGGCGTGGGCCCAAGCTGAGGCTCACTGCTTGCCATCGTGGGCTTTGTTGAATGTTAATTTATACATATATATATATATATATATATATATATATATATATATATATATATATATATATATATATATATATATATATATATATATATATATATATATATATATATTATTTTTTTGTCAGGATACCGACAATAAAATTACTTTACCGAATTGTCAACTCATTTCTACTTCCTCCGTTCATTCTTATTTCTTTCTTTTTTGGTAAATCCTGTTTCAGGCTTTACAGGGTTTACTTTCCTTTCAACGCTTGTTGAGTATTTCCTTATTAAAGCCTGTGGCGCCTACTCATATCCGGTTCCTATCTAACCAGATTATTATCATTTTAAGCTATACCTCCAAAACTACCACGCATCTGTTCGTGTTCTGCGGTCTTCGGACCGTACGCCTACGCTTAGTCAAGTCCACTCATTCTTTTTATGCCATATGATGGTTAGACACGTGGCATAATTTGGCGTCCAACGTGGGGCCTGAAGTACCTCATAAACTAATTTTAGGTATGGATCTTTGTAAGGCGATTAACTGCGTCCCTAATCTTCGACATGGACAGTGGACTTTTGGTAACGATACTAGCCTAGCAATTATTTCTTCTGACCTCTTTATCTGATCTTCCTTTGCCTCAACAGTCTGCTCTGAAAACCTTACTAGATAAATCATTTCAAAATTCTGACACTTTAGGACGTACTACTCTAGTTCAACATGAAATCCAAACTAACGCTGAACCAATTAAACAGCGCTATTACCCACTTTCTCCTGCTTTACAACAGGTAGCTAATGCCGAGTTAGACTCTTTGCTGGAATTAGGCGTCACTGAACCTTCGAATAGTCCTTGGTCTAGTACGATTGTTTTAGTTAAAAACAAAGATGACTCCTGTCGGTTTTGCGTCGACTTTCGCAAAGTTAATACTGTAACGGAAAAGGATGCTTATCCCTTACCCTACATTTCTTCTATCTTGGACCGTTTACGTGATGCACGTTACCTATCTAGCTTGGACATTCGCCCTGCTTACTGGCTGATAACTCTGTCAGACGAATCTAAACCTATGACTGCTTTTACCGTCCCTGGACTTTTTCAGTTTACTAGAATGCCTTTTGGCCTGCACAATCCACCGGCTACTTTTCAACGACTAATTGATCGAGTTTTGAGGAAAGACTTAGAACCGTACTGCTTTGCTTATCTTGACGACATAGTTTTGGCTACACCCACTTTTGAATAACATTTGGAAGTTCTAGAAAAAATCTTTCAACGTCTGTCTTCTGCAGGTCTCACTTTGAGACAAGATAAGTGTCATTTCTGCCGTCCTGAACTAAAATAACTGGGATATGTCGTCAATAAGGATGGACTCTTAGTAGATCTGCAGTTTGCTCTATACCTGTTCCGACAAATGTTTCTGGCGTACGGCGCTTAGTCGGTATGGCGGGATGGTATCGTCGCTTCATACCTAATTTTTCTTCTGTCATCAAACCTCTAACTTCTTACTAAAAAGAATACTCCATTCGTTTGGTCTTCTGAATGCGAAATAGCATTCACTTCCTTAAAAGAATGTTTAGTGCCAGTTCCTATTCTTTCTTGTCCTGATTTCTCACAACCATTTGTCATTCAAACGGATGCATCTGACTTCGGTATCGGTGCTGTACTCTGCCAACAATTTCCTACTGGCGAAAAGGTAATTAGCTATATTAGTCGATCATTGATTAAGGCTGAATGTCACTATTCCACTACAAAAAAAGTGTCTGGCTGTTATATGGGCTATCGAGATATTTCGCCCCTACATTGAGGGATCTCACTTTACTATCATTACGGACCATCATTCATTAATATGGCTAAATCCTACTGGACGTCTCTGTCGAGGGCGATTCGCCTGCAGCAACACGACTTTCCTATTATTCACCGTAAAGGCAAAGAACACCTTGTACCTGATGCTCTGTCGAGATCTGTTCCAAAAATTGACTGCATTAATCCTACTTCTTCAACTTCTCTAGTTACTTTACCTGTCCAAGATAAATGGTATCTGAAAACAATTCCTCGTATCTCTAAATTCCCTAGAAAATATCCTTTTTTGGCACAAACAGGCAGCAATTTCTGCTCTAGATTGTGCCAGGGAAATTTTGCTTCTCTAAGCCTTTAATTGCCAATGCCCTTCTACACAAAAGCCAGGAATTCACAATCGTCAAATCTAGTACTTGGTAGAAAATGCGAAGGTACCATTTTCTGCTTTTTTGAATAATTTTGTAACGACCTATCAAACTATCCATGAGGTCGACCCCACCTATATGTTTATTATAAAATTTAACTACATTGGAACACTCAATTTCTATGTTCTTTTTTCCTTTTTGTCGAATCTTTTAACATTACCCTAAGGATTTTTTCCAGTAAAAGGAAGACACAAGCAGGACGCATTTATTATCTTTCCAAATTATGGCAGAGCTATCAACACCATCAATAGTCGTTACAAATTCATCCGAAAAGCCACGAATTTTTGGTCGTAAGTCTTTTTCGGACGGTAATGGACAGTTCGGTATTCTGTCTCTTTCAGCAGTAGAGAATTAATCCCTCTTTTGTACAAATAGAATATTAGTTTTAGGCGTATAATAGTTATCGAAATACAATGTATAATTTTGCATAGAAGGTATAATTCGGTAAAGACGTACCACTACATTTGCAGAAACATCCAAATCTGCCTCATTTCCAATCGAGGTGCAAGGTTTTCTTGATCTGAGTAGATTTCAAACTGATATGTGAACCCTGAAACGCCAGTAGTTACATACAACTTGAAACCCCATTTATTGGGTTTTTAGGTTGATACTGCTTCATAAAGTGGCGAACTTTAGTACAACATACTGGCTCGTCAACTAATAGAGGAGCTTCTAGTGCAACAGTTTTAAATTTGTCATTAAAATGTTGGACAAGCGGCCTAATTTGGTGAAGCCTGTCGTGTCTAGGATGATCACGAGGAAGGTGTTCGTCGTTATTATACAAATAAAGAAACTTTCTTATGGCTTCAAATTTGTTCACGGCCACTACATTTTTTACTCGATCGTGGCTCAAGTGTGCACTCCAAAAAGATCTTACAATTGGTAAATGTGTAAGCGACATATAGTAGCAGATACCGATAAATTGCCTAATATCTGCAGCAGAAAAGCTCTTCAGATGGTTGGATTTGATTGAGTAGCGTATATGTTGGTTTGTTCAGTAAGATTTTGGAACAACTCGTCTGTGAAGAAATATTTAAAAAACTGAATGGCCTTTCTAAAGCCATAATAGCTGGGTCCAGACGTATACTTCCGCGAAATTCCGATTGTTGTTCACTGATCGCAATATTTTTGTGATGCCAGTTTAGCTTAAGTTTTTCAGTTTTTTTTTTTTGCTTTGGCTTTCTTATTCTGTGTTCCACATAATTTAGACTTGTAGCTACTTACATTGTCTTTTTCTCCTTCTCTTAGCGTAGGTTCAACTTTCAAAATCGGTTCTACCTCCAAAACATCATCGTCTTCCTCTCTAATCGCGTTTGGTTGGCTTCCTCCAATATCATCTTCATCTCACAAAATGCTCTCCTCTTCATCTATATCGCAGATACCTATTTGATAATCGACAACACTATAATCATACGAAAAGTCAAGTCCGTCTTCACTATTTGATCAACCCTCCCAAATTTCAAGCATTTCCTGCTCACTCAGGGGTTTTTTGTTACGTTTAGAGTAACTCATATTTTTTCTTATAACAAGTCTAAATGCACACTGTTGCATGTCTGCAACAAACAATAAATGCAATTATTACACTGTAATTGATATAAATTATTATTTCATACTTACAAAATACAAAATAGACTTCTTCCTCAATGCTATAATATTTTCCTGGAGCTTGTTTTCACAAAAATACGGGAACACCACGAGGTAAAATTTTAGGTTACGTACTGTTCAGTACAACGAACGAAACTAAACTGATTCCTCTCTACTGAACGGTTACGCGCGCTTTTTGAGTGATGATTGTCTGTAAGAGCGTTTAAGGTGGTTTGTTACAGAAATGAAGCAGTAGGCATTTAAGATTGCATGCCTCGGCTAATAATCTGAACTGAGTTAATTCGGAACGTTGCATATTTGCACATCACATATACTACCGTAGTTTTCCTTTATTTTTGTTTATACATTTAAAATTCTCACTTTAAACGAATTAAAATCTTTTGCTTAATTACGTTTACTGAATCTTGATATAGTTGTTTTAATTGGTTATTAATAAACGATTTTGTATTTAGTATTTATACTATTTAAGCTGTTAGCAAATGTATATATATATATATATATATATATATATATATATATATATATATATATATATATATATAAAAGACTAAATTAGTGGGGATGCAGCCAAAAGGTTTAGGGCAGAAAAATTAAGACTCTTTTATTTAATTGAGAGCTTTAATTCTTTATTCCTTCTACTCAAAATTCTACAATAGGTATTAAAAATATTGTAATTATCAGGGTGAACCAAATTTAATTTGCGTATACAGAGATATCGAAAACCGTAATAGATAGAGTATCGTTAAATGAAATAAGTTTCGTAATTTGTTGGTAGTACATTAGTATAAAAGTTTGGTTTTCGACTAGTTGCGGAGATATTCGATAAAATCGAAATGCTCATTTTCGTTTTGTAAGACATTGTTATTATAACAGATATCAAAAATTAATCTAAACTTTTTTTAAATAAAATTTACTACAACTTGCCATACAAAATTTCAATACGACGTTTTGTCTTTTCAGGACCATCCAACAATATTTTTTAAATACGGACCTGGATTTTTTACTACAATTTTTGTAAGGTTCTTAAGCTAATACAATGATATAAAATTCTTGACTATTCTACACGTTTCGTCTGTGAAAAATCATCATCTTCATGGTTTCTTACTGAAATGAATTAAATTTTTACTACATTTCTTTTAGGTTTTAAATCTTAACTGCTATGCATTCTAACCATACACATTTCATCTATGATCATCATCTATAAGCCTTTTGTAATAGTCTTTAAATCAGTATTTATAAAAATAATGATAATCACAAAATTTAACAGTTTATTTTACATCTAATGATAATGAACAAATGTGATAATTTAAGACTGACCTAACAGTAGCAAATAAAATTAGAGTATTTTTAAAACCAGTTATGAAAGTTGTTCAAAATGAAATCCATTCTGTTGAATACATAGTTCAATCCTCCTTGACATGTTTGATGTCGCTGCATCCACCATTTCGTGTAATTTTTTGAAATGCATCTCGTATTCGTTGACGAAGTTCTGAACTGTTAAATTTTGTGATTATCATTATTTTTATAAATACTGATTTAAAGACTGTTACAAAAGGCTTATAGATGATGATCATAGATGAAATGTGTATGGTTAGAATGCCATAGCAGTGTATTAAGATTATACAAAACCTACAAAGAAATGTAGTAAAAATTTAATTCATTTCAGTAAGAAACCATGAAGATGATGATTTTTCACAGACGAAACGTAGTAGAATAGTCAAGAATTTTATATCATTGTATTAACTATAAGAACCTTACAAAAATTGTAGTAAAAATCCAGGTCCGTATTTAAAAATATTGTTGATGGTCCTGAAAAGACAAAACGTCGTATTGAAATTGTTTGGTATAAAAGTTTAGATAAATTTATATCTGTTATAAAAAAGTTTCAAAAATACATTTTGATTCGATATCTCCGAACTAGTAAACAACTCTATATATCATGTATACAAAACGAAATATGTTCATTTGATACTCTATGTTTTCGATATCTCGTATCATAACATTATGTATAGATACAAAATCGATAACTTCGTATGTGATACTATTTAAAAAACTTGCAAACATTGATAATAAGATTAATTTTGAAAATATTGAAACATTAAAATTTAATGTAATGTAATTTATGATTGACAGTTTGTGTATATACATGGTAACGAAACGGATAAAGAAATAGAGTTGTTGGAAGTGTACTATCTTAATTGTTTATTTATCTAATTATTTATTTAGCTGACGTTGGTTATCTAAATATAATATGTTTGAATAAACTACATTTAGGTTTTGAATATCAGTTCTTTTATTCATCGAATTTTGTTCACAATGAATATGAGCCATTTCTAAGAAAGACCTTTTGAACAAATTAGTTTCAATTTCAAGAATTTTGATGTTATTAAAGTCAGGAAGGTCTCCTGTTTCATTAGCGTGTTGTGAAAGGGCGCATGCATCTTTTCTGACTTTAATATCACTACGATGGGAGGTTAGCCTATACTTTAAGTTCCTAGATGTCATGCCTATGTATTTTAGATGACAGTTATTACAATCAATTTCGTAAACAACATTAGTTTTATCTTTAGTTTCAACTTTATCTTTTAATTTTGAAAAGAGATTACCAATCTTTTTTGTAGGGCGAGACGCTATTATAATATTTTCTTCTTGCTTTAAAATATTTATAATTTTGGGAGTAATTTCTGTAATGTATGGAAATGATCTATATATTTTATTAATGTTTTGATTGTTTGAGTTATTATGACTGTCAATATTGTTCTTTTTTTTTTGTTTGTATGTTAGTTGTAGAAAAAATAGTTTTTTTTTAATTTTTGGTGGATAAGAGTTGTTAATAACTAGGTCGTATAATTTTTTTAGGCTATTTTTCCTTAGTGTTGGATGGCAAATCTTAGTAATTCTGTTTTTTAACATCAATACTATGTTCAGTTTCATAAGGGTAGATCATAAAAGCTTGGAAGTAATTTTAAATAGAAAACCCTATATATTATTACATATTTAGATTCTACATACAATTTCAGACACATTTTATGTACAATGTCCTATACCTAAGTCTAACCGTTTTTGACAAATTTCAAATTTTTTTGTCAAAAATGACGTTTGCAGGCCAAAACATAGGTGGAAATCTTTTCTAAACGAAGCCTTTATCAATTAGTTGTGGTTGGTTTCCTTGGAAACGGAGACCTACTCTAGTGGGCTATATTGATATTTTTGTAATACATTCATACAGGGTGATCAAAAATGGACAATGAAGAGTAGATTCCAAAAACCTATAAAGTCATTTTTTTAATGGAAACCCCTATTTTTTAATTTATCTTATTTAGCATTAAAAATAAGGGTGACTTTGTATAAGAGTGTATATTCCAAAAATTGTAGTTTTGAAATAATGACAATTTAACATTTTTTATTGTAAAAAGGCTATACGGCTTCCAAGTTTTGTTGTTAGTTGGCCCTGACGGCGGGGCGCGGCGAAACAAAACAAATCGAGAACTTCAAATCGAAATATTACAATTTTTTTGAACCCCATATAAATAATTATTTTATTAAACGAACTTAAAGTAAAGACAATATTTTTTTGATTCAACAAATTATGTCCTAATCCTAATCATAAACTTAACACCTCTAATGTAACTAAACCTGCAACTATTTATACAGATAAAAGTACTAGAAACACGTCAAATACGTACTACCTAATAAGTTGTTCGAAATGTCCACCTCTTTCTTGAATACACAATGCAATACGTCTCTCAAATTCGCTACTTAAATTTCTACACATTTCAACACTAATGTTTTGAAAACAGTTTCTAATCCTGATCTTCATGTCTTCCTTTGTTGTAGGCGGTATTTTATAAACCTGCTCTTTGACGTACCCCCATATGCTAAAGTCCATTTTAGTAAGATTTGGGGATCTAACGGGCCAAGCAACACGCCCTCCTCTCAAAATCCAACATTCTGGATATCTAGCATTTAAAAAAGTTATTATCGGACCTGTATGATGTACTGGGGCCCCATCATGAAGAAACCACATTTCTTGTTGCGTATCTTGTGGCACTTGACGCAACAAATTAAGTAGATGATTTTGCAGAAAGTCTAAGTATACTTCCCCTGTTACTCGTTGATCAAAAAAATATGGTCCAATTACATGATTACCGACAACACCTCCCCAAACATTTAAAGACCATCTAGTTTGAGAAGTATATCTTACAAAATGTGGATTTTCGGTAGAATAGTAATGAAAATTGTGTCTGTTTACACTTCCGTTTCTGTGAAATGTGGCCCCAACTCTAAATAAAATCAAATGAACAAAATTTATTTGTTGGTTTATTTTGTTTTGAGCCCATTGACAAAATTCCAGTCGTCTTTGACAATCTTCAGGAACCAACTCTTGAAGTAGTTGAATGTGATAGGGGTGCATTTTTTGAGACTTCAATATCCGCTGTACCATACGTCGTTTAACACCAACCTGCTGAGAAATGGGTCGTTGTCCAATATATGGATTTTGGGTAACTGTTAACAGTACATTTAATTGATTTTCCTCAGTCTGTGCACGTTTTTCCCTAGTATTTTTTTCATATAACACATTGCTAGTTCTTTCAAAACGCTCCAAAAGCTTTTCAAATGCCCTTCTTTCAGGTTGCCGTCTGTCTGGAAACCGTTGTTGATACAGTCTTCTTCCTAAGGGCGTATTGTCATCACTAGCTCCCAAAACGAAAATCATATCAATCATCTCGGCTTGCGAAAAATTCATTATTTACAATTTTAATTCAAGTTTTAAATCAATTTGCTATAAAATACACTAATGCATCACACAAATTATCAACTGACAATAAATAATGACGTTTCTGATGATCTCTATTATTTTTATATGCCACGCCTCGCCGTCACGGCCAACTAACAACAAAACTTGCAAGCCGTATAGCCTTTTTACAATAAAAAAATGTTAAATTGTCATTATCTCAAGAAATTCAATTTTTTGGAACATACACTCTTATACAAAGTCACCCTTATTTTTAATGCTAAATAAGATAGAATTAAAAAAATATGGGGTTTCCATTAAAAAAAAATGACTTTGTAGGTTTTTTTGAATCTACTTTTTATTGTCCATTTTTGATAACCCAGTATGAATGTATTACAAAAATATCAATACAGCCCATTAGAGTAGGTACCCACTTCCAAGGAAACCAACCATAACTAGTTGATAAAGGCTACGTTTAGAAAAGATTTCCACCTATGTTTTGGCCCGCAAACGTCATTTTTGACAAAAAATTTGAAATTTGTCAAAAAAGGTTAGACTTAGGTAAAGGACATTATACATAAAATGTGTCTGAAATTGTATGTAGAATCTAAATATGTAATAATATATAGGGTTTTCTATTTAAAAAAAAATCTAAAATTACTTCCAAGCTTTTATGATCTACCCTGTATAATTAAAAATATATTTGGAATATGCACCAGAACATATCTTACAACTTTTGTACTTAATTTTTTTTTGTATCTCTTTAAATAAAGGAGGTATGGGACTAATACACTAATGCGCCACCCTGATATTATATATATATATATATATATATATATATATATATATATATATATATATATATATATATATATATATATATATATATATATATATATATATATATATATATATATATATATATATATATATATATATATATATATATATACACACACAAGTGTGGCGCGAAGAGTTTTGATTAAAAGTAATGGCGGATACAGTTATGTTAAAATCTGAAATTACGAAACTGTAGGTTTGGATGACGCTGAGTTCAAATATAATATTGTCCTGAATGTGGCACTTCCGGTTATACCGGAAGTAGACGTCAACTTTGTTATTTTAAGTGGAACCTAATATTTTTTATTTTATTTCCGAATTCTACATGAAATTCTAGATAAAATTTGTGCGCAATGTCCAATACCAAAAATGAAGTATTTTCGAGATATTTTGATTTTTTTTTAAATTTTGAAAAAATCTTAGTCTAAATTGAATAACGATATCTCCATTAATAACGAAGCTAGTGACGTGAAATTGTAACCAATAAACAACAAGCGCTTGCCCGTTAGCTCCATATATCCATCTCATTGATATTTCATACAGGGTGTTTTAAACTTAGCCGCCATCATGCACAATTTAAATCATTCATAAGTTGCTTACTTTAAATAGAACACCCTGTATTTTATTACATTTTCCGCTGTATTTTTTTAAGCCAATTCGTTTGGTATCAGTATTCTCTATACCTAAATCCAACCACTTTTGAGATATTTCATTATCTCAGTTAAAACATAACAACATTTAATTATTTTAACATTAGTAAAAAGTAGGCCATGATTATTTAAGGTGATATTTTGTTATTTTTTCAAAAGTTATTAATTCTGAAAAGTAAACAATAGCCTGAAAGGATTTTTAATTGTGGATATCATTAAAAACGAAAAGACTACGTATTTTGTATTAAGTTAATTAGATAACTTACAAACAAAAATAACTAAATGTAATATTAAACAAATAAAGTTTTATAATAAGTGTTCAAAATCCAGCACCATCTACTTCTAAATATTTATGTCTTGTAATTCTGAAAATATGCTCGGACGTTAGAGAATTAAAAGCAAGTAAGACTCTCTGCATCATATCTTCCTTTGTCGTAACAGGTTTGGAAAATACCTGATTTTTAATGTAACTCCAAGTACCAAAATCTAGAGGAGCCAAATCAGGAGAGCGAGCTGGCCAAAGAAACGGACCCTGATTGGCAATCCATCTATCATCAAACATGTCGTAAAGATGCTGAGCAACAGGTCCAAAGTTAAGAGAAGGTGCTCCATCTTGCTGATACCAAGCTGAAGCCGCTTCTTCATTTCTTAAAGTATGTAACGCTGGTCGAATGGCTTCTTTTAAATGTGGCAATATCTTGTACCATTTAAATTTTTATCATAAAATTTTAATTCTAAAATGTTATCGTCATTAATTGCACAAAAAACGTTAAAACTCCTCTGTGGATTTTCATTAGACCAAAAATGGGAATTATGTCGATTAAATAATCCATTTTTGCTAAACTTTGCTTCATCACACCACATAACCTTTTTTATGAAGTTTTCATCCTCTTGAGTCTTCAATAAAAACCATTCGCAGAATTCAACCCTTCGAAGAAGATCACCTAATTGTAAGTGTTGCATCAAATGATATGAAAATGGTTTCGATGAATTGTTCTCGTCGACAAAGTAAGATCTCTCTCACAATCTCTAATGGAGGCATTTGGAGAGGCCGTAAAATAACCCAAAACGTTAATTTCGTTTATGTCACTGTCCACTAGTGGTTTATGTTTATTAATTTTTGTCGTAAACTGACCAAACTGACTGAAGTTTTTAAGCAATCTTCTTACAATATCACCAGTTGCATTTGGTCGATTTGGATATCTTTGTGCAAAAACACGGCAAGTCCGTTCAACAATTCTATTACACTCGCCGTAAATAATAATAAGATTTAAAAACTCATCATTAGTAAATCCTACATTTGCCATTATTTACTATGAAATACAAACTGGTAAAGCAAACTGTCAAAACAACATAAACAATTAACATTCTAACTATCAAATCTTTGACAGCCATGGCCTACCCTTTACTAACGTTAAAATAATTAAGTGTTGTTATGTTTTAACTAAGATAATGAAATATCTCAAAAGTGGTTTGATTTAGGTATAGGGAACACCGATACCAAACGAATTGGCTTAAAAAAATACAGCGCAAAATGTAATAAAATACAGGGTGTTCTATTTAAACTAAGCAACTTATGAATGATTTAAATTGTGCATGTATGAAATATTAATGAGATGGATATATGGAGTTAACGGGCAAGCGCTTGTTGTTTATTGGTTACAATTTCACGTCACTAGCTTCGTTATTAATGGAGATATCGTTATTCAATTTAGACTAAGATTTTTTCAAAATTTAAAAAAAAATCAAAATATCTCGAAAATACTTCATTTTTGGTATAGGACATTGCGCACAAAATTTTATCTAGAATTTCATGTAGAATTCGGAAATAAAATAAAAAATATTAGGTTCCATTTAAAATAACAAAGTTGACGTCTACTTCCGGTATAACCGGAAGTGCCACATTCAGGACAATATTATTGAACTTAGCGTCATCCAAAACCTACAGCTTCGTAATTTCAGATTTTTAACATAACTGTATCCGCCATACTTTTAATCAAAAACTCTTCGCGCCACACCCTGTGTATATATATATATATATATATATATATATATATATATATATATTTGCTAACAGCTTAACGTAAATAATAAAAGCTGCAAATGGACAAATTAAAAATTAGTCCTTTCATCTTTCTCACATACGAGAATATTAGTTTTTGTTAAACAACAAACAAAGTCCAGTCATTGTTTATACTTTTTATACGAAATAATATTCTATACTATTACAAAAGGCCACTACAATAATATGAAGCCAGAACGGAATGTCAGTCACTTTAAGATTAAAATTATTCTTGCGGAAATACAAATTGATTCCGTATACAGCTGCTTCATGTGGTATCCTGAATGACATGCTCTCATATTCCATGTGTGTTTGTACGAATAACAATTAATTTACTTGACAAAAATGATTTTTACTTTATTATCACTAATTTCCTTTTAATACTAATAATAATGTGCTCGTTCAAAAATATACTATTTATCCCACATTGTTTCTTTTTATGAAAACCCTTCTTGCAAATTTGTTGGAAACATATATGAATGTGAACTGTAGATTGTGTAATTCGAAAGTATGTTCCAGAGTTATGCACTTTTTCAAAACTACAAATCCCTAATGAATAACTTTCAGTTTCGTATTAACGCTGACATTCATACTGCTTGTCAGAAGCTAATTTAAGAAAGACACAACATCCATTTTTCTGAAGCAAATCCCAATAAAAAGCTAATCAAAATCGGAAAAAAGTAGCAGAAAGATAGAAAGAAATTTAATTAGTACACAAACTAAAAATAAAAGCAAAGTACATATGTAAATACCTCAAAATAAAATCCATTTATTAACAAAATAATAATACACTTTAAAACTCAAAATCTTCCAAAGTTAAGCACAAATAACCTAGTTTAATAAAAAAATTTTTGGTCGGTAAACAAATAAGAAAAGGAGACACTGCCAAACAAGTGTATAAACTGGCGCTCAAAAACAAAAATTTATACATCTGTAACGTGCAAAAATCGATATAGGATTAATTGTAGCAATTTATCTGGTTACTGTTTCTAAAAGCTACCTTAAATAAGTATCTGCGACGTGAACATTTAGTAATGTGCTTTAAGCTTACTAGTGTCTATTTTATTTACTACAATGACTTTGTATTTTGTATTTATGGCATTTACTAATGAGTATGATGGATCAAGTGGTTTACAACATTATTTCTATACTGTAGCTAATTTCTACTTCACATATGATTTTCTTTTATTGACGTTTACATTTCTACATTATACGAAAATTATTTCTCTCTCATATTCACGTTTGTAGTTCTAAAGTTGGTTTTTAGTTCTGCTAGTTTAACGTATTAAACATTAATTTCTATTAGTAGTTATAGCGCCATCTCTGAGATGTACGTATTTCTGGTGATTGGTATACTTAACTCTGAAAAGGGATCTGTTATTTTGCTATTTCTAAATAAATACACTGAATAAGTAACGGTTTATTCTGACTAGATAGATAAAAGGCTATTATGGTAACACTGATTTGATAATATTTTTCAAGTTGTAAGTTTCTTGAGGCTTTCTTTTTCAAAACCGCCATTGCAGTGGAAGGTTTGGAAATTTCTAGAAAATTTTCCTGTTTCTATTTCGTAGATGTTAAGCATCATTCTTTGGAAAATTTGCACAATATAGTATCAGTTTGTTGTATAGAAGTGATATAATCGTTATTAAAGGCGGATATAATAGAAATAATTCACTCCATGCACACATTTAGGTTTCTAATGCAAAATAATTTCACAATAGTTCTTCAAAGGAATAGAGTTAACAAATTAATTACAACATGTACACTAACACTCGCATGCAAACTTAGGGTTCCATACCATTACGTTAACATACACTTAAGTTTCCATATTTACATCAAGTTCATATTTACGTCTGGTTTTGTCTTTATGTATGTAACGAGATTATCCGTTCTGTATCTGTTTGGCTTATTATTTGGATTGTACTGCTAGTGTACTGCAGCCAGCTGTGATACAAAACTCAGCTGTTGTTTATTTACAATACAAATTGCTTATCTGACCGGATCGCTCGGAGTCTGATAAGGCCACATACCTCCTTCTTATTTATAGTTTATTCCCGTTACCGTTTAAATATTGCTCAATGAATCGAACTATATCTTTTCTTACCATTGTATCTCGTGTTCTTCCTTAACTCTATCCTTTCCTAATACACCTCACTACTCTTACACACTTCTTAAAAATTTATATCACTTTCTCTGAGTTTAAATCGCTTAATATTACTAACGTGACGTTGGCGATCCGATGGGTTCACACGTCGACACTCAGCCAATACCAAACATAAAATTTGCCTATTGTATTAAGATAGCGTCCAGTAGTTTCCTATTATCAATTTATTGTATTATTGCTTTTTAAACATAGTATTTGTAAAGACGCAAACACTCGTTTAAACTTGAAAATATCGATTTTATCAATGTCTCACGTACCCCATTTCCACCAGCGACAGAAATTCAACTCTACTTTTATCTGTTCAAAACTATTTAACAAAGTAGTAAAACAGTTTTGTTATGCATTTATACATGTAATTTTATACTAATTAATAATTCGCTACCTTTAGTACAGAAGGCGTATTTATGAACATTTTCAAGTTCTATTGTTTTTAGCTTACTTTAATAATTCCAATGCAGATCCATAGCTACTGTTTTATGTACCTTTAACATTATTTTCTTCAGCCATTACCTTAGACTAGATTCTGCTAGACAAGTGAGCTGGATCAAGGTCATTTGGGGCTCTACGCCTCAGGAGGGTTTTCACGTAGAGAATGTTTAAGTTTTTTGTGTTTATTACACACATACATACATACAAATTTACACCATAGGTACAGAGAGGTCTTGAAACCACTATTCAATTTCTGTAATAAAAGCCCAGTTAAAAAATCACAAATGCAGCTTTACATATTTACATAAATTGTTGTCCTGTTTGATAACTATTTTTAACGCATGAATCAACAAATTTACAATATTATGATCCACCGTCCCGAAATTAACGAAAATTCTTATTTAAAATAACATTTCCTGCTTTCCCGGAGGTCCAACGTTAACTAAATCTAAAAGAATTTAATTAAATAATATAAATTCTCCCGCTCACCTCATGTGTAGAAATTCGCCGAAGAAACACCGTTACCCAAAAAGCCCATAGTTATAGTCAAATTCAAATCAGCATTATTAAGGAAACCCCCAGTGCTTTAGAATCCAAACGTAAATCTTTTCCTGATAAAAATTTTGTCCGGCGTAATATAAACCGCAAACCATATTTTATTCAATTGAAATGATTTCCTTTTAAAGAATCATCGCTGAAACGCTGGTAAAGTGACTCGGAACCATGTAATCAAGTGTCTAGAAGTCACAAAGTTCCTGTCCGGTCCGTTCTATTATCCAGCTCCAGTTGTTTATTAAATTATTATCTAATTTCACCATACAAATCGCTACGTTCACTTCAGCAAACGTCTTAGAGATTAAAAAGCCCAACTACTATGCATTTACATTTAGGAGGCCCATTGAATACAAGCTCCCTCGAAAACCACAATAATAAATTTTTAGTTAACATTTTGAATATACTCATTGCAAGTATTGTAGGTAAGTTTATAACCATTATGTTTAGGTTAATCCAGTTCGGAGGATCTCCAAAGTGGTAATAGTTTATCCCTGAATGTATTACAGTTAAATCTCTAAAATATCGGTTTTAGTTTTCTAATCTACCTAATTTCTATAGAAAATATAACGAAATATACGAGTTGATAAGATACAATAAAATGGCGTTTCTAATAATATAAATGAGGAAATAAAATACACCTTTGCATATTTTAATAGTGATGCTTAAAGTCAGCTATAACTCCAACAATTTCAATAAACTTTCCGTGTTCTGTAATGCCGATTTAGAAGTAATCAGGATTTATTAGGACGACCTCTCGATACTTATTGATTTTTTCAGTAACCATTTACATGAACAAAACGCAGTTTCGTTTTATTAACTTATCAATTTCGAATTTACTCGTTATCGTTTGGTTCAGGTTTCGTTTTTTTCGCTCAAAAATTTATTAGGTTATTTATTGCCATTTCATAAAGATATATTTTTGTGCAAGTTAAGATCCCTAATTAACTTTGTGGATAATAAGCAGACTAAAGAGGCGCAATATACATTTTTTCACTCGGTGACTAAATTGTAGAATACACTACCCAGTTCCTGTTTCCCTCTAAACTGTGACTTAAGCAAATTTAAGGTATCCGTTCATAAACATTTCTCGGCAACCTAACAATAGCCCGAAACCCTCACAGTGCTCCTGAGTGCTTTAGCACGTTAGGCAAATCTTATCCTGTTCAGTAATACTATTGGTAAAACAAATATATGTATTAGATAATCTAGTTTATTAATCAGTTGTGGACGGTACCGAGCAATACTAAGTGTCGCCTAAGCTACAAACCGTGACACCTAAATAAAGTACAAAGTATCAAAGGTGTTGGGTTTAATCTAACTAAATATAAAATATTGTGATTGTAAAACTGCTCCAAGCCTTTATCTGGATTTTTATGACAGAACTGTATGAACACATTCTAATGGCGTAAGAATACGACGCTTCGAGTAAACACCTTGTGTTACGTTTTTCCCTGGTATTAGTGCTTGTGTAAGTATTAGGTAGGTGTTAAAAATCTTTTAACGGTTTGCTTATTTACGGAATAATATTGTTTATTCGTTACTTCAGATCTACCAATTAAAATATAAATTGTTAATTATTAAATAATTATTGTCAGTTATCTTATGTAAAAATATAGGATCGAATGCTATAAATTGCATTAACTTTTTGCTGTTTAAGGAATCCTTCTATAAATTATTTCCACATTTAATTAAGTAAATGGTGAAATAAAGTGCATCACAGTAAATTGAATATAACTGGGAATTTGGACGATTGGTTTAAATTGTATTTAAGTCTAGAACCTAAATAAAAATAAGATAATTATTAAACAATTTACGTAAATGCATAGTGAGTTAGGACAGTTTCCAAATTAAATACTAAAACTAAAATGTACTTTAATCTTCCATTACACCAGCTAGTGAAGGAGAGTGATTTAGAGAACCAATCTGTTCAAAAAAATTGGAACATTATTATGCAGCATCTTCTTGTGGATGTACTGGTGAAGTTACATTGGATTACCTTTAACAATTCAATAAGAGATTTTTTGTTTATTTTTATATTCTTGAGGCGCGTACTGATGTAGTTAACTGTTTAATATTTATTATTAATTAATTAATAAATTGGGTTATGAGTGTCTTTGATTTATGTGGATATAGTATAATGAGGTAGATTGCAGCGCTGATAAGTTCCATATACGAAATTACATTTTACATGTCTATAACACTGTTTTATAAACTTGTTACAATTGCACCTATCGTTTAATTTGAAATTTTGATAATCAGATTTTATCCTTGGGTTCATTTGTTTTGTTTGGTACATATTAAATTGCAAGAAAATCATTCGACACTCTAGTCGTCTAGTCGTATATGAATTATTGATACAAATTGATGCGTTTATAGGTCAGAAATCGATTTAACTTAAGGCGAGATTCTAGCGGACCGCATGTGCAAATGTGGTTAAGGGGAGTACAGGAAAGTGGAAATAGCAATGACTAAATTCGAGGAAGCTCGCCCGATGGGATGCAGTTTGAATGCGGTAGTAAGGTGTATTTCCCTCCGTAGTCTCGGCTGCAAAACTTCGAGGTTGTTTGACGCGACGATTCATTTTCTTAGAAAGATTACTCAGTCGCGGAATTTTTCCGAACAATAGGTTTGTTTTTTTAATTCCCAAAGGTGATCTCTGAATACGACCATGCCAAAGGAGCCTTTATTGGCCGCATAGTGCCTTTTTCCTTCGTGTGTAGAAAAAAGTCAAGTTGATATATCTATAAATAAAAGAGGAATCTGTCGAACTCAAAGATATTGTTTTCGACATAGGCATGCAGCTAAAATCTTGCCTTAACAAAATTAATAAAGTTAAGCAGAACTTTATATTTGAGTGACCTTATAATGTTTTAGAAACAAATTAAGAGATTGATTTTATTTAAAGTTAGCCTGTTATTAAAGCCTCAAACTTCACATTAATATTAAATATTAATTACCCTTGACAGAGTTCACTATTGAATTTACATTTACACTGGTTTACCTAAAGTGGGATTGAGATAACTCGATTCAGAATTTAAATTAAATGCATCTTACCTGAAGTGAACAGAGTTTAATTTTTATTGACATTCGCGTATGCTTGTAAAAATCATATTGATTACATTTTTGCTGTTTCTCAAAATCTAAACAATTCGTATCCAACATAGATTATAATCATACAAAGTGTGTCCTGAAAGTAATGTAATTTTTGTGTGCAGGTACTAACAATGGCCGCAGCGTGCTCTAACCTGCTGGGTTAGGTAGGTTGAACTCTTTAATGCGATAGCTGAGCCAGTCTGCTTCGAGCAGTTGGAGCGTAAGGATCGCTGTTTTCGTGCATCCCTGTTTAGTGTCTGTGTCACGAAATGCGATAAAGTTTTGTTCTAAACTGACACAATTGTCTTTCGTATCCTCAAGTTTCTAGGTGGCTGAAAGCGTTCAAGCATGGTCGAGAAGAGGTTTTCGATGAATTCCGCAGTGGACGGTCGTCAACCAGCAGAACCGTCGAGAATGTGCCCGTGTGCATACTGAGCTGAATTATGACCTTCGATTAAGCATCCGGATGATTGCAGACAATGTCAACATTCCCAAAATAACTGTGCACGAGTTGGTGACCGAAAAATTGGGCATGAAAAAGGGTTGCGAAGTTTATTCCCAAGGACGAACAGAAGATTCGCCGGGTGGCTGTTGTGATTGAACTTCTTGAACGTGTAAACTGAACATGATTTTTTGGGCAATGTCATTACCAGGGATGAAGCATGGTGTTTTGAATACGACCCAGAAACACAAAGCCAAAGCATTGAGTGGCACACATCGTCGTCCCCAAAACCGATAAAGGGCAATAATGTGCAAATTGAAAGTGAAAACGATGTTGATCCTCTTTTCAATTCCAAAGGTGTGGTCCATAAGGAGTTCGTTCTTCAAGCCCCAACCGTGACCGTTGGTTCCTACATCGATGTGCTAGAAAGACTGAGAAAAATGGTCGTCCGAGTGAGAAAAGATATTGGCGCTACCTGGGAGCTTCACCATGACAACGCTCCAAGCCACTCCGCCCTGCGGGTCCATAAGCATAGCTTGTCAACGCTGCGTCAACCTCCTTACAGTCCAGGCAAGACTCTAGCTGACATTTTTCTTTTCCCCAGAATCAAGTCAGCCATGAAAGAAGCCCGTTTTGGGTCGACGAGAGCCCTTGCGGAGGTTCCCGTTGGCGCCTTCCAGGATGCGTAAGGTGCGTGGGAAAGTCGGTGGAAACAACGTATTGCTGCACAAGAGGACTATTTTGAAGAATTTTAAGCATTTGTAATAATAACTTCAATAAGTCAACTTTTTTAATCGCATTACTTTCTGGACACACCATGAACATTAAAGAGTTAGCCTGGGTACATAATACATCTTTTAGCTTATTCAATACGTTGTCTATTAACTCATCGGCATGGATTTGCCGTTTCATCACAATTTAGTGTCCAACCCGTGGGTCATCACAATATACAAAATCCATATCATTTACTATTCCATTATTTACACATTTCCTTGTTTGAAGAATGCCACAGTCCTTGCATAATCAGTACTGTAACTGTTAAATAGCGTTGCCTTTCATACTATTTCTTTATTTACACGTGGTTTTATTGTTTATAAATGCGAATAAAGAGGTAACTTTAATTTTAACTAATAGGCCTCATCTTTATCCTGTTTAATATTGATATTAAACATTCTGCCTACGACTCAAAGTGAATTATTGTTGGACATCTGCTCTAGTTATAGTGTGCAATGGTTACATTTTAATTTCCACAATAAGGTTCTGTTGATTGTTTTTGTACCTGCGTTCATACCATACATAGCCTCCAAATGATGCGATCGTTATTGCAATAAATATTGTTGCGGTAACTAATTAATGTTCTTGACTCGTTCCCTTGCTGCGTTTTTTCCGACTTGTTGCTTTTCTTTCGGTGAGTGTAATGGAACCAATAGATGTGACGTACCCATCTTCTTTCTTTACGTTTACTACCCATACTGTCCTATTTTCTGCAGGGTGTACTGAAAGGATTCTTGCCATAGGCCATCTTTCTGGACCCGTATTGTCTTTTTATTAACACCACGTCGTTTTTTAAGTTATTTTTATTATTTCCCGCTTATACCTATGTTGAAATTTATGTATTATTTTTGTGTCATTTTCTATCTGTTCGTGAGATTGATTCTTATGTCCTTTTGAACTTCTTCCAATGGCTTTATGATTGCCTTTCCAATTAAAAGATGGCCAGGCGTTAGAAGTCAGCTCGTATCTATTGTGTCTTCAATCGATTCCTTGTGTTCGAACATCAGTTCTTCAGATGTTAATGCAGACTCTTATATTACTCTACTCAGGTGATGTTTTAAAGATTCAACACCACTTTCCTAGATTCTACTAACATGAAGACTAGCTGGTGGGGTACACTGCCAGGCTTTGGAACACTGTTTTAATCTCTTTTCGATGACATTATCAGCTTCCACAAAATTGGTGCCATTGTTACTCTACATATTTTGGTATCTGTCTCTTCTCGAAGTGAATCTCCTTAGTGTTGGAATGAATATTTCTGTTGTTATCTTACTGACAACGTGTAGCTCTTGTTACTAGACACATAATCACTGTTATATATATATCCTTTTTACGATTTTTTCCCACCTGCTTTCTGCGCCCTCACTTGTATAGGACCCGCATGTTCCACTCCGCACTTATCCGTGGTGAGGTCTGGTTCTGCGCTGTTTCTCCAGCCATCCGCTTTTAACCAAGCAGATCCACTCCACCATGATACATTACACAACAGTTTGGATGTTGTACCTCTATAAATTAAGTCTGCTGGGTTATCTTCCATTCGGACGTGGTCATATTGTCCTGTAGATGTTGTTGTTTATATAACTTACTCGATTTGCTACAAACGCTTTCCACCTGGATGGATCACCTTTAATCTAAGGTAGTGTGGTCACAGTCAGACGAGGCGAGGATTATATTTTTTATTTGTAATGCCTCTTTAGACTTTTAGAGTAATTTCGCTAGTAGTACTGCAGCGCACAGCTCTACCTCTGCCAACGTGGGTTTCGTTTTTGACTTAGCCCTCCGTGGCGTGATTTTTTTATTTTTGCTTTTATATAAATCACTACCCGCATGCTTTCTGGGATGCATCGCAAAATGCGTGCATTTTATACTTTCCCTATCGTGTTAGATCCATCTTGGAATTTGGATTACTTCTACTAGGTCTAGTGAAATCTTCTTTTACTGTTTGTAACAAGCTAACTTGTCTACTTATAGCTTCTCTATTAGTAGATTTGCTATGATTGTCATTAGCTACATCCACTTCAATGGATTAAATAACCTCGCCACTTCCGACAAAATACTCCGTTTTGTCATCATTTGATTGTTGTTCTTCACTTGGTAAACGTGACCATTGTGCGCTGGCCATTTATGCAGAGTAAATTTTCTTTTGGCTAACGTGCCTATTAGTTGTCTGTGTAATCGGGTGGGTAACACATTTCCAACGTGCTGTTAATAATTCACCTCTAGTAGGCAATTAACTTGCATCTTGTGCAGCGTGTGTTGCATATCTAGTTGCATAAAAACATGCATTTAATTATTTTAATTAGAATTCGTACGCATATAGTTTGGACATTCAGTTTTAGACATGCTCATGTGCAAAGACTACTTTGGCGATGCTTTGTGGGTGATATTTTTAAGGTGTAAGCTGCCATTATTGTTTTGTTTTTTTTTTAAAAGTGCTATACAGTTTGTATGGTAAATTATTTGAAACTATTATATTAAAGTTTGAGACGTTTGCTTTTTTTCGGGCAAATTTATTTTTACTTTCATGTTTACGTTTTAATTTTATATACTTCACTTTTACTTTCACGTTTATACACATATACGCAATTAATTATTTTACCGTTAACATTATTATTAATAGTATTAGTACGATTAATCAAGAGTGAGTTTTATTCATTTGGTAATTATTAAGCATACAAATCCAGGTTTATTTCAACCCTGAAGTAATATTACGCAACAATTTTCCAAAATCGCTGACACAGCATGCATACATTTGGTTTTCTGTAGTGTGACCAAGAATCAGGTATTTTGATCCCGTTAATTACTCATAACAACATTAATTATTGATTAGGTTATAACGTTACTAACATTAGCATTAAGATGTTTCTGTTTATAATTAAATATAGGTAGTGTAATAAAATGAGTACAAATTTCTTTTACTTTATTGTATACCGGTTTACTTGTTTATTCCATATTTAAAAACAGGTTGACGTCCATGTATTTAACTATTAGTTTCAGCAAGAAGCAACCCCGATTTTAAAGCGAACATATCTAGGTACATGTAAATATTTTGTTGGTTGGTAAGGCAAATTCATAACTTTATGAACCTGGCCCACTTTAATCTACGACTGATCCTAACGCACAAATTCTTCTATTTAATACCCAAACTGTTAAGTAGCTAAAATTTGTAGCCATGGGTGTCGAAGTATAAGTATAGAACAGAAGGATTTGTACAGGTTGCTTCATCTATATTATTAGCTTTGGACAGTATATAATTTAAGTTGTTTCGTGTCACTTCCACTGAATATGGATGTTGACTGTCTTCATTCTATGGTAACTGATGTAATGATTTTATAGCTAGATACAGTGCTGCTGCACCATATGATGCAGTTAGTCAGTACTTGCTGGTATTGAAGATGATTTGGAATAGCTGTACTCTTCATGGACTTACACCTGGCAGTACATTTTCTGGTTGACCGCTGTAAAGGCGCTTTTTGCTCCATCTTGGTAATATGTCCACTGCTAGTAGGTGGGAGTTCCCTATCTTCTTTGGATCTTCTTTGAACGGGACTGTGGAATCCCCATCTAGGCTCCTTAGAATGGTGTGCTGGTAGTGGTCTTCACACGATTGATGTTCACACACTATTGTTGGGTAGTGACTCTTCCAATTTTCAAAATTTTTACACTTGGTCGTCTTCTATTCTAGATGCCATTCCGGTTATTGCTTAAAGTTTCTCATTTTTTGGTCTTCTATTTGTCCGGATAGTACCCATCCAAATTTGGTCTGCTGAACCAGAAAGTTGCGTTGGCGTAATCTGTTGGACCTGGTGCACCCAATGTTGATTCTGTTAATATTACGTTGTTCTAGGGTTCCATGTTTAGTTCGAACGCCTTTGATAGTAGTGTTTCCATTATTTTCGACAGTACAATTAAGTTTAGATGTAATGTATATTTACTTGATC
Source organism: Vesta saturnalis (assembly GCA_036346205.1). NCBI lineage: Eukaryota > Metazoa > Arthropoda > Insecta > Coleoptera > Lampyridae > Vesta > Vesta saturnalis. The sequence goes on from JARFJB010002223.1 coordinate 527,523, forward strand.
GCTGTGGTTGCATTCGCACTGTTGCTTTTGTTTTTACCGATATTGGTTCGCTGTTTTCTAGCCCTGTAACCATGACATTAACTTTCCGCTTAGGTAACTTTAACTCTTAACTCTGGGTAAATTAACACTCTTAACATCTGACGTTCTTCGAACAGATCGTCTACTCGCACGATTGCTGTTGCAAGTAATACTTCGTGATTTTCACCTTTTTTTTGCCATATTCTTTGATGCTGTAGCTGGATGAGATGTTGATTTCGTCTTAAAGATTGACTTGATGGCTTGATCGATTGTTGCAGTAAAGTATGATGTGGATACCTGCAATTTGCATAATTCACCGTTGTCTAACACCTTTTATTATAATTGTGCTTTATGTACTTTCCCCTTCAATCACTTTATTTTTTACTTCACTTCAGGTCACGTTACTTGCGGTATTGATAGTTTCCTTAGTTGTTGCTATACCCGCTTGGTCTAGATATTACTTGTCGTGTGTATTGTTTCCCAGTGTTAATACCTACCGTGATTGGGGCCTCTTTCTTGGGGGTTCCATCGCATCTTGTAAATTTCGGATTTCGGTGGACCTGGAACTGTTGAAACAACCTGTTTGTTTATTTATCCTATTTCCATTAGATGGTTCTTGATATTGGCCCCATGATGTATATCTTCTTCCCAGGTTCGTTATAGCATCGAGACACTTATGTACGGTTTTATGGCGTCATTTTAATTGTTCCGCTTTGCTTGCAGATTCTCCATCTAAGTAGCCTTTGATGTAATGCATCCCCTGTGTATTTGATAGTGTCTTGTTGGTTTGGACTGTCTTCTCTAACAGGCTATGAAATGATGCGCAGTATTGGAATCTTAATGTTTGGTAGAGATGTTGGTTCTGTTTGAACTGGCTAGTTTTCTTGTCTTGCTCTACGATTGCTCTTTGGTGGCCACCTATTGGTCTTCTAACTATGTTGGTGTTCTCCTGTATTTGTTCTTTCAGTTGAAGTAGCAGCGCGTTGCATAGGTTAAGTCGGACTCCCTGTCTTTTAATTCGCTGGTTTGTTCATCATCAATTTTGTTCTCTTTTATTTAATTCGAGCTTGCTTTACAGCTCATTCAGCTATTCTTTTGCGTTCCTATAGATTTTGTTTAATTGCCTGATTTATTGTAATCATGGTTCTGTTGACTCAACTTGACTATTCCGTCATGATTCTGTATTAACTGAGATCCTCCAACTTATGTTGACGGTCTATAACACGCATTTCTGTTTTTCTTGGGGCTCCACCTTTCTTCATATCCCCATCATCTTCTCCACTTGGTGGCCAATTTCATTTTGTTGCTGAGCGAGTGTGTTAGATTGCATCTTTGCTACTTTTTTTGCTGCTTCGGTGTAGACAGTGTCTGTTGTTCGATGTTAGTTGTGTTTTCTTGTACGAGAGAAGCGTAAAACACTGTATTGCTGGACCGCTGGTTACTGTTTCTTTCCGGAAGGACCTTGGACAATCTAGTGGCTTTAGATAATGTTTTGTTCAACTCACAAAACGCATTTAGGAAGATTTTAAAGTTCATTCAGCTAAATAATGGTATATTAAATAGTATATGTGACTAAAGAACATTTAATTCAAGAGTAAAATCGTGATCCAAATTACGATCTATATATCACTCATACCGGGTGAGTCAACTATAGAGTAAACTAAACTTGTGTTTGATGGGTAAGCTTTGCCAATAAGGTGTATTCATCATGTTATATTGCCAGCAAGTGTTTTAATACGATTCTTGACTATAGAGTGTTGTATTCTGGAAAAGCAGGGCAAGACAAAGTTAGTATATTTTTAATGGAACACCCTGTATATCATTTGATTTTTGGATTCTACGTGAAATTATAAAACTTAACCTTCATTTTCAGGTATAACTTTATTATTATGTACCATCTTGTGTTTTGTTAGGAAAACTGTTATATTTGAACCAAGTATGACCAGGCTTAAGCCTATGTTCTGAAGAAAAAATATTAGAGAAAGATGATACTTTCAAACCTGCAAAACTCGAAATTTTAAAATCTCACTTTTCTCAAACAGCACACCCTGTATGATTTAAGCTGTGTTAGAAAAATAAAATACCACACAATTCTTCGCTAGCTTGTCCTATACGTATCTCCCACTGTTTTTGAGTTATTTTGATTTTTCTGTAGTATTCAATATTTCAATGGTTCTTCTTCACATAATGTCCAACTGTTATTGCAGTTTGGTAGCCATTTAAGATTGTGAAAGTTTTGTATGTTCAATAGTAAAGTGATGGATTACTCTTAAAGTGAATTGATATGGTTTATATGTTAGGAGAAGTTCAAAAAATGTCTTCTTGCTCCAAGGTTACACAGAATGAAGTATCCTACTCGACGCCAACCCATTCGGTTCACTTTTGAAAATTTAATGAAAGATTCAATTCTACTGGCTTATGTAAATTATGTAAAACGTAAAGTTGTGAATAGAAATACCAATAACCAAGAAAAGAACTTGAGATTCTGCTTCATATTGAAGAAAACGCGCATATTCGTACTCGGACAACTAGGAAATATAAGTATCATCCTTACCATATTAAATTACGCCAGAAACTACGCAATGATGGCTTTGAAAGACGAGTAAACTTTTGCCAGTGGATTATTGCTTATCTTGAGATTAATCCAAACCTTATTTATTACATTATGTCTTTTGACGATGTTACCTTTAGAACCGATGATGAAGTAAATCCTCATAATATGCACTATTACGCATATTAGACGATCCATTTTAGACCCGACAAATTCAAAACTCAAACTACTGGTCCCTAAACGTTTGGTGTGGTATTCTCCACAACAGAATTATAGGACCGTTTTTTAACACTCCCCCGACTGGCCGTATCTACCTTCAATGTATCCAAGAAGTTTTGCTTAACCTTCTTAACCTTAATATGCTTGGTAATGAGGAACGATAGAATATGTGGCTGCAACAAGACAGTATCCCTCCGCACTACCAGTGAGGTACGTAAATTTTAGATGATAAGCATCCTTAAAAATTGATTGGACGTGGATGTTTTGTCAGTGGACCCATGGACGTGCGCTCATACACCATTAGATTTCTTTTTATGTGAATATGCTAAAGAACGTGTATATTTCACATTTTCCACCACAAGATAGGATACGAGATCTGTTGGAAAAATAACACTAGAGACGCTGGGAAACGAGAGAAAACATCATAAAGCGACTAAATGTATCTATTGAGCAGGAGGGACACCTTGTCGAACATATTTTAGAAAGAACTCATTAGTAGCTATTGAATTATCCAATGACTTGAGTATGTTCGAATATTTCATATCAATTTCTTATGATAACGTAATATATTTCTGTTGGAGTTAATTTATATCTATGTTACTGTTTAGTATTTAATGCAACCTTTTTGTTTTCTTGTTTTCAAACTTCATGGCTACTGGGAATAATCACAAGAAAAATTATTGAAATATTAAGTAACGTAAAAAAAAAATTAACTGAAAAACAGTAAGAAATAGGTATAGAATACACTTACGAAGAATTGATTTTTATTCTTTTTAACAAACGTAAAAATAGTGTTCCATTTGAGAAAAATGATGTTATTAAATTTCGTGTTACACAGACTTAAACATATATTTTGAACACCATAGCATTCAACTCTAATACTTCTTCAGAACATAGGCTTAAGCTTGGAATTTCCTTGGCCTAAATGTGAGAGTTTTCCTAACAAACACAAGATGGTAAATAATAATAAAGTTACACCTATAATTGCGATTTTTGGGATAAAATTCGAATAACACATATCAAAAACCGTAAATTCCACATGCATGGAACCTACATAAATAAAATTTTATAAATTTACGTAGAATCCAAAAATTTAATGGTATACAGAGTGTTAAAAAAAACTAACTTTACCTTGCCCTGCTTTTTTCGAAAACTCGGTAAAGCGAGAATGATTTTTAACTGGGCACACTTACTAACTACGTGCTATGATAAACACATTCTATTGCCAAAGTTTACCTATAAAACACCAGTTTACTTTACCTTAGCGTTGACTCACTCCGTACAAAAATTATAACATTTGCTATTTTACTATTTACTCATTTTCCTTGTTTGAAGAATACCATTTTGAGTTGCGTTATACTGATTTTTTTAATCCTTGCATAATCAGCACTATAACTTATAGTGTAGTAATTTAAACCGATTTATTTATTTCCTACTACTGCATTTGATATTGTTTATTGTTGCGAATGAACACGGAACTTTAATTTTTAATCATTTTGAATTTTAATTCTTCGGTTTTTTTTTCTTTTTTTTATGATTGTGGACCTGAACAGGCTAAATAAGGCCTATCGTGCTAAAGCACTCAGGAACACTTAGGAGGATGGATAGAGGGATAATGAATTGCCAATAGATGCCTATGAACAGCTACCTTAAATTTTCTCAATCATAAGTGAGAGGAAAACAGGAACTAGGAGATCATTCCAGAGTTTAGAAGCCGTGTAGAAAAATGTGGATTGCGCCCGTTTGGTACGACAAGTGGAGATTTGTACTGCATACTGATGATGTGAATGAGCGAACCGAGTGTTTCTCGCAAAGATAGCCGGAGATGGTATCAAAGAATGTAATTCACCAACACAATAGCCGTTGTAATAACGATAATACAAAGAAAGAACTGAAACCATCCTTCTATGCTCAAGGGACTGTATGTGAGAAGTTAAGGACGGGTCATTTATAAGCCTAATCGCTCTCTTTTGAATACGATCAACGATATTGAGAGCGCATTGGGGAGCACAAACCCAAAGGTAAGGCCGAATTTGGGCCTCATACAGCAGAAGGAGTTGTGGAGAGGTAAAGTACTGCTTACATCTGTACAAAAAGCCTATTTTACGAGCAGCTGTTTTGGTAGCTGACAGAAGATGGTCAACCCATGAGAGATCTGAAGATACAGTCATACCCAACAGAGTAATAGAGTCTGAAAACTTAAGAACTGAGCCATTCATACTTACAACAGGAAATGATCGATCTTTTTTGGCGGACATAAGGCAACACTGAGTTTTGTTAGCATTAAATTTAACTAGATTATTGCTTCCCCATTCGAGAATACGTTGAATTTCTTTGTTGATTGAATTTGCCATTTCAGCTTTAATTTCTTGATTTGATAGAAGGTGGATTATCGCTATGAAAAGACTGAGATGAACTACAGTGAAGAGTGCTATCGTCAGCAAAGCATTGGATGGGTTATTTGTTGAAGAAATAAGGTCATTTATGTACAGCAGAAAAAGTGTAGGCGGTATAACGGATCCCTGTGGTACGCCCGCGTTAATGCTAACTTCTTTTGAGAAAAAGCCATCAACTACGACACGTATTCGTCTTTTATCAAGGAAACTAGAAACCCAGTTGATGAGCGTATCATTTAACCCAAACGAGGTGAGTTTGGCAAGTAAACACTTATGCCAAACTTGGTCAAATGCCTTTGAGATATCTAAAGCGACTACAACTGTTTCACCGAACTGCTCTACTGTTTTGTTCCAAACTTGGGTCACATATGAAAGAAGATCGCCTGTTGAACGACTTTGCCTAAACCCATATTGGTGGTCACTAAGGAGTTTGTTAGTTTCAAGGAACGTGAGCAGTTGCTGATTGATGGCTTTTTCCATGATTTTAGACAAAATGGAATTGATGGCAATTGGTCTGTAATTTGAGGGATCGGTCTTATCACCTTTTTTTGGGAATAGGTTGAACATTTGCTAACTTCCATGATGAAGAATTCCCAGAAGATATAGAGATCGTATAGAGCTTAGATAGGACTGGTACTAGTTCGGGGAACATTTCTTTAAGACAATAGCTGGGATACCGTCTGGGCCAGTCGCCTTATTGAGATCAAGCCTACTGATGATCGATTCCAAGAGCTTGTACCGAAAATGAATTGGTTTCATAACGTATGAAGAAGAGTTGACCAGGGGCACATCTTTTCCAGAATCATTGAGACACGAGTTTGATGCAAACAAATCCACAAAAACGTTGGCTTTGTTACAGAATCAGCAACTACCGATCCGTCAATAGATGTCAGGGGAAATGAAGATGTTCGAAAGTTTTTACAAATGGCTTTTGCTAAAGACCAAAATTTACGACTACCTAAAGGAGATGTAGCTAGTTCATTGCATTTTCGTTGTTCGAACAACTTTTTAGTTTTAGTGATGACACTTTTGCAGATATTTCTAGCACCAACGTATTCTACATGACTGTCAACCGATTTATTAGATTTCCATTTAATGTAACATTTATTTTTAAAGATATTGCATCAGAACAAGCCTTATTGAACCAGGGTTGGGAACGTGAATGACCTACACGGTATTGTTTTTCGGAATGTATAACTCCATTCCCATGAGGATGACTTCAGATACTGAAAGAGCGATGTCCGAAGAAGGGACGACTTAAAACAATATTCACGCCATGGAAAGGTTGCAAAGAAATCCGTAAATCACTCCATCGAGCTGACTTAAAACACCACAAGGTTCTATCGGTTTTGCGAACAACAGTGGAATTAGGTACAGTAGAAATGATTTTTATTAGACAATGGTCGGAAAGACCTAAAGGCGAAAGAACGAAGTTTTATAAACAAGAGGGTTTGATGTAAGAAAGAGATCTAGAAGATGTGGAGTATGGTTAGGGTTATCAGGGATTCTTGTGGGTTCAGAAATCATTTGTGTGAGATCACATGAAATAGCAAATGTTTCTGCACTATGACCAGCAGGATTTGTAGTAGATGAAAATTGAAGCCAATTAGAGTTATGAACATTGAAATCGCCTACAAATGAGATATCGCAAGATGGAAACTGAGACAGGAGATAGTCAACTTTCATACTAAGGTAATCGAAGAAGTCTTGAAAGTTGCTGTCATTAGGAGACCTATAAATGCAACAGTAGAATTTCACAAAATTAGGACCAGAATGTTTAAACCAAATCACGTCAAAATTTTTATTTTCTAAGGAAGAAACCCTCTTGCAAGCAATTCTGTCCTTGATGTACGCACATACGCCTCCTTTATATCGAAAGTTAGAGTGAAGATGGTATTGAGGAAATTGCAAGTCCGGTGACTCGGAGCTTTCAGAGGAGACTTGTGTTTTAGATAGAAACAAAATATCAGGTTGTAATTGTTCAAGATGTTGGTGAATAGCATTAAGATTAGACCTGATACCGCGGATGTTGCAGTAGTGAATCAGAAAGTTCATACTTTCGATAACCGAGGTCGCTTTGGCCCTGCCCTCCCGGACATCCGAATGGGGCAGGATTTTACGTCCGGAATTTATAACCTAGAAACCACAGCCATCTTATTTTTTAATTTGGGACTTTTAATCCGATAGGAAGACAGTGAGGGCGAGAAGGAAGAATAAGGATGAGAATAGATTAAGGAAGATGGAAAAGGTAACCGGCAGCCCTTACCGAGCTCAGAAAATCGGAGACCCAATATTAAGGAGCCCATGGTAAGGGTGGTGGTACCTCCCCGGCTGGCATGGAGTATACATGCCTACCACCTTCCTTAGTATTGATATTAAACAAAATTTGGAATAATAAAATAAGCGAAATTCTCTTATGGTTTAGATGTAGTTAAATATTTTAGCCCAATAGTAATAAGAATAATATTGTACGAAACGAAGTAATAACTTATAACTCTGGAAAGAGCCTTGAAGTTCATCATAGCTTATGTTTAGTGATAAATCATGACCCACATTGCCGAGCTAAGTGGCACCATGTGAAAACCTCAAAAATCTACCAGCGGAGACAATAAAAAAAAATTCCAAATGCTCTGGGTCATGACTGTCCAAACGTACCTTTGAACCTAATTTTATGGTTACCTTACTCTGATAAAATAAAATGAATGTCGTGCTGTGTCAGACTGCAAATAGTGCCAGAGTGTAAGTTTGTGATCACCGTTAATTTTTCAAGAGCGAATGACAAAAACAGGCTTTCGAAAAGAAAAGAAGACCCTGAAACAGTTTTTATCTACCACTACCCTGTGATCAATTATTCCTTACGCTGTAAAGGATAATCTAATGCAATATCAAGTTATTGGACTTATACACTCTGATTGACGTTGTTGATAGCGTCATTGCGCTTTATATATTTTAGTTAAAATTATATGGTTATATAGTAAGATCGACCAACAATTTTGTATCAATTATGAATATTAACTTGACTTTAAGACTTGAAAACGGTATACATTTGTTCATAATCCCATCAACGTCTAATAGTGATTGTACTTGCAATTAAATTACCGCTTGTCTAGATTTATAAACTTTTTAGTGCAAAGTTCACCTAGACTTAATAACGTTAATTATTAACGTCAATTAAAGTCAACAATCAATAATTTGTGAAAATGTTTATGTATACTGCTTCAACGTATAAAGTTACATTGCTTTAATTTTACATTACTAATGGACTTTGTAACATTACTCACTAACATAACATAATATAAACTTGATAAGATCCTTTAATAAAGTATGTACATATTGTTATGAATAATTAAAATTCAGGTAAATATTACATTACATGCGTTCACTGAAAGTACGGCGTTTTTCCAAACGATAAAATATTCAAGTATTAAATTACCTCCATAAATGTTTCGCTTTCTTTTATCCTCCAACCTTCATATACGTATGTACGTATAGAAGGTTATGTAATCGACTTTTCTTCACTATCGCTAAATCGATTTATTACCTAATCCTACAACTTATGGTTAAGTTTCGCCAAGATCGACCACGATATCTGGATGTGTCAGTGTGTGTGAGTGTGTGTACGCGTGCGGGCGTGCGTGCGTGGGTGTGTGTGAATGTATGTGTGCGAGGGGGGCGTACAGGCGTACGCGCATGAGTGAGTGAGCGAGTGCGTGGGTGAGTGCGTGCGTGAGATCGTGCGTGAGTGCTTGCGTGGGTGTGTGCGTGCGTGAGTGTGTGCGTGTGTGTATGGGTGTGTGGAAGTGTGGGTGTGTGGAAGTGTGGACGTTAGGAAGGTGGTGTTTGTAAATGTTTGGGTTGTGTGGTGTGTGTGTGTGATGGGTGTTGGGTGTTGTGTGTGTGGTGTGAGTGTGGTGTGGTGGTGGGTGTGTTGAGTGTGCGTGTTTACATGTCGTGTGCGTGGTGTGCATGTGCATGTGCGTGTGCGTGCGTGTGCGTGTGCGTGTGCGTTGTGTGTGCGTGTGCGTGTGCGTTTGTGCGTTTGTGCTGTGTGCGTGTCGTGTGCGTGCCGTGTGCGTGTGCGTGTGCGTGTGCGTGTGTTGTGCGTGGCGTGTGCGTTACGTCGTACGTGTGCGTGTGCGTGCGTGTGCGTGTCAGTGTCGTGTGCGTGTGCGTGTGCGTCGAGCGTGAGCTGTGAGCGTGTGCTGTTGTGCGTGTGCGTGTGCTGTGTGCGGTGTGCGTGTGCGTGTGCGTTGTGCGTGTGCGTGTGCGTGTGCGTGTTCGTGTGTCGTGTTGCGTGGGTGCTGCGTTTTACAATAACGTACAAACACAGTACAATCACGTACAGAAATAAGATTAATTACATTTGTAAAATTCATCCACAGAGCTAAAATGCATTAAAATTAGATAACTCTTTACATTTTCGTTTTAAATTTCAGTAAAAGGTCAAACAAATTTAGTGGCTAGGAAGTCGACTTATATAATGGAAGTGCGTATAGATAATACAGATCCATTTTGACTTTTAGCTAATCTGCACAGTGCTAAACCAACATTTTCCTGATGTCTAGTATCGTGGTTATGTACATCAAACTGGTGCTTACTGTGTTTTTTAGCATAACAGAGAGATTCTAAAATAAATAGACAGAGAAAAGTTAAAATTCTTAATTCAATAAAGGCCTTCCGACAAACCTCCCTAAATTGAAGATTAACCATAATTCTAACAGCTTTCCGTTGAAGGCGGAAAATGCTTTGCCATGAAGCACTGTGTCCCCAAACCAAAATTGCATAAGACAGAGTACTTTGAATTAAGGCAAAGTAAACTTTACGTAAAACTCTTGTCGAAGTGTTGTTTTGAAGTCTTTTTAATAGGAAGATTGATTTGTTAATCTTTTTCGAAACATTACTACAGTGTGACTCAAAATTTAATTTATTATCATTAAGCATCCCAGAAGTGATGTACCATCACCAAAGACTATATTAGTATTAATTTTCGATAGGGATAAGGGCACAAAGGTTGTCTTAGCATCATTCAATTTCAATTTATTATTAATACGCCACTCTTTAACAGAATTGACACTCTCCCGAGCATTGCAAAACGCAATGTTAATATCAGAGCTTGCAATCAGAGTTGCATCATCTGCATAAAGGATGCAGGATATGTTAGAAGAAATCGACTCGGGTAAGTCATTACTATAAATTAAAAGCAGAATTGGGCCAAGAATTGAACCTTGAGGTATCCCGTATTACGTTATATAGGGTATTTCAAAAGTTATGGTCATTTGTACACGAAAATCATTCTCATTTCAACGTCCTGCATACCCTAGACAGAACAACCTAACAATAATTTTTCCAGGCATAACTTTTTCACATTGGTATAGTGTTACGAGAAAGTGCTATTTCTTTATTATTTCACCAGTTGAATATAGAGCGGGCCAAAACCCGAACACATGATTTTGTCAATTTTTTCAAATGAATTACCCTGTATTTTATTTTAAAAAGTGAAAACACACTTTATGTTCTTTCATTTTTATTAAGCACAACAGAAAGAGATTTTTTTTTAAATTTCTATTATAACAAGTTAGCCGTGATTAATTTTATAAGAATTTTGTCTTAATAACCGATGTTTTATTAATTTTTTATAATAATTTGTCACACTTTTATTTGTTCACGGCTAACTTGTTATAACATAATTTTTTTTAAAAATCTCTTTCTGTTATTGAATTGAAAATATCTCAGAAATTAACGATTATGGCTATAGGAAGTGTTTAATAAAAATGAAAGAACATAAAGTGTATTTTCACTTTTCAAAATAAAATACAGGGTGGTTCATTTGAAAAAAGTCACAAAATCATGTGTTCGGCTTTTGGCTCGCTCTATATTCAATTGGTGCAATAAAACTTTCTCGTAACATTGTACCAATGTCAAAAAGTTATGCCTGGAAATAATTATTTTTAGGTTGTTTTGTCTAGGGTATACAGGACGTTGAAATGAGAATGATTTTCGTGTACAATTGACTGAAATACCCTGTATAACGCAATGAAACCCTATATTGTACCATTTAAAAAAAAGTATGTTTGGTTCACCCTGGTAATATGTAACACCCTGTAAATACGAAAACAGTTTTTTATGTGAAGTTTGAAGTTGCCTATAATCTTTGTAAATAACTTTTTTTGATATCTCCTTTAATAACGGATATATCGTACTTCGGCGCACTAATGCCGCACCCTGTATGTAGTTGTGTGACTTTGGCGTACATACTTTTATCCGTTTCTGTCCATAAGTGCGTATTTGCAATGCTGCGAAGTGTTGGTTGTATAAAAATGCGGAATTTGGCTGCAAAGGAGAGAAAGTCGTTTTGGAAACGTCGAAAAGTTCTAGATTTAATAACGTATCTGAAAACACCCACGTGGAATAATTTAATAAGTAAGTTTCTGAATCTGTACCTATCGAATATAAATTAATTAGAAATTGAAATCTTGACTCTGGATTTTAATAATATTCACTAACTCTCGTTTTGTAATTCTTTATACAATCATTTTTATACCTATTAGGTTTTACATATTTTGAAGTTGATTATTCTTTATATGTGATTACAGTCTCCCAACGGAGGAGTTACCGGAACTTCATGTAGAAAGAAGTACAGTTTTACCTCTACTCTTCACGGCAATCGACTAGTTGAAATAGCTTATTTCGTAAAGCAATCACGCCGCCGCTAGGGATCCATGACGTAAAATGCACGATGGATAAAATGGAATTTCGACATGAAACTCGCAATGGTTTATTGTCGTATTTTACGTATTTCTGCCATACATGTGAAGATGAAATAAAAATAAAAACCCGGTGACGGTATAAATGAAAATTTTGTATGGGGTGGATCCGCAATTGGCTTGGAGTACTCGCAGTCTGAAGAACTGTTGCCCAAAAAATGTTATACATTGGGGTTAAAAACAAATTTTGTTACATGTGTGCTACTACGAACCGGGAACATACGTGCTTTAAAAACTTTAGTGGTTCATCAGCGAGCATGGAGCAAGCAGGTATTGTGGAGGGTTTTATGCAGAGCGTGAAAATGTACGGAAAAAGTGTGTTATGAGCGTAGTGTAGTAAAACTAGAAAGTGTTAACCATTGCGTCCGAGCATATACTGCCGTACTACATCGTTTAAAGAACCACGAATTTCAAATAGAAAGCAGGAATATTTTAAAGAAGCATCTTGCACAAGGAAGGTAATTGCTAAATCATCACATCTGCTCAATATGAAGCTGTAGCTAAAAGATTCCTTTACAATTGTGATGGGCAATGATATCAAATTATTAGAACAATCACCTCTATGTCTAGAAATGCAAAAGGCGAGAGATAATAATGTAATACGAAAAGCAGATCGATTACTTCACAATCTCACTACAAATCCAGTCGAGCGATATATATATATATATATATATATATATATATATATATATATATATATATATATCAATAGTATCAAAATTTACCGGTGGCAAACGAACCAACTTGGTAATGAAAAATATTTATCTTACCAGATGTATAGGAGCTGTACTGTGTTATAATACAGGGTCTTCGGGATTTCATTAAAAAATCGCCACTTAAATGGAAGCGTCGGCATATAACTACAGACGAATCACAAGCTTATGGAAACTTAGCAAGTTAATTGTCAGCTCGTGATCTCGACGTTGAAGCTTCGGAAATGGCCAAAAAACGTGATAATAGTAAAACTGGATGAAGATAATATATGCGATACAGAAGAGAATACCCGGGGCCAAATGGCGAATTTGTGTTTGTATGAATCTCGTAGAAACAGTATAACAGCTTCCGTTTTTGAAAGGATTAAGGGTTTAAAAAATTCGTGCTGCTTTACGCGAGAAGAATAATTTGTGTGTCACTCTCAACTCAGACAACGCAATAGATATTTAAAAAGAATATAATTACTATTTTCAAATATAGGGACCATTGAATATTTGTAATAAAGGTTTATGTTATTTAGTGTTATGTGTATATAAGAAAGGACGCAGAATTTTGAAACAATTCAATTCTTCCAAAACTCAGACAGTTTTGGGAAAAGTACGCATTGCCTGAGTTGGCAGATCCGTGTATTGCAAGAGGGTTAAATGTTTCTGACCGCTCGTAAACAATAAATACTGTTTTACGTACAGAGTAAAGTTATGACTGTAACTAACAGTCGACTTTTATAAATGTCAACAGATGTTTTTCCACGATTGACCTTTTTCGTTTATTTACCATATCTGTTTCCAAGATATGTTTACTGGTTGCGAGGTCCAACTCGTCGGTAAGTATTTTACTTACCGACGTCTTTTACTTACCAACGTAAAATTATATATAGGTACTATACTTAACAATAAAAAAAAAAAATTTGACAGTTCTATTTAAAACGTCAATTTTGGATTTTTATTTATTTAGTAGAAATTAAATAATTTCAATTGTGATAAATTTAATACAATCGTGCAAAAAACAGTATGAGTATCACGAACATTAAGGGTTGTACCGGTCTCCCGCCAAACATGGCCGTCAACCGGTAAACGTCCCTTACCCTTCTTGATACTCAATATACTATTTAAAAGCCTAAAACCGGTTAACCAAATTAATTAATTAATAATAAAATACTTACCTTTTTTGGGATTTTTTAATGGTGTACTTTAAATTATACAATCTAAACGTTTCGATAACACTTACAGTTATCTTCGTCAGTAGTAATGTTTGTTAAAAATTGTTAAAGATGTAGTAAACAATTTTGTCAAATAAGGTAGTTAAAAAATGGTACTTTGAAGGTAAAAATTAAAAATTAATTCCATTACAATTAAAAAATATATGCATTATTAAAGTATGCAAATGTAAACGTATAAAATATAAAAGTGTTATAAAGTACGTAAAAGTAAGTAATTAAAGTGCCTAAAAAAAGCAAAGGCTTTAGTTTTAACTATAATGAGAAAAATAACTTACCATCTACGATGGCACTTTACACAAATATTTAGGAAAATTAAACTACATGCTGCATGCTAATGCATTTAGCAACAAGTGAATTGAAAAAAACTTTCAGAATAACTCAAATGAGTATTTCTCCCTAAAAGTTTTCATGCGTTGCGCGGATACAATAATATAAATCCAATTTTTTAAGAAAGGGAACTATAACTATTTATGTAATATTACACCCAAAAGATATGTTCTAGGAAATGCCAATTAAATTGCCATTCTCAATTCTACATATTAATAATTAAAAACTTTTCTAATATTACGCCAAATAAATGAACGATCCCAAACCAATGTATTTTTTAATACAACCACAGAAAAAGGTTGCTACAGACGCCCTCCTAAAATTTGGACTCGGAGATCACCAAAGCGGAGATTCCAAACACTAAGCTAATAAATGAAATTATTAAAATTTAAAACATACAAAATGTTAAGCTAATTAAAATATAAGCAATATTTAAAAAATAAAAAGAAAATGTACGAAAAAGTACGGAAAATGTAGTGACCCCTCGCAACACCATAAAAGCTAATGATGCGCTACCACCCGCACACGCCACTAGTCGAGAATCAAGGACCCGAAACCTTAAGTAAAGTAAAAACTTTAACTGGTCGGGTTAGTGAAGCAAACCACCATCAGGAGAGCAAAATGAGTAACCGGTAAAAAAATTTGAATCTAAGGTAAAAAAAAACGAACGGAAACCGAAACCTACCATAACCTGAAGGGACAGAGGGCAGAGAACCCGGAAACGGTTATCGTGCAACTTTATAAAAAATCAAGGCTAAACGCCACTCTAATCGAGAGTATAAAAATAAAAAATCCTTCCGGGCTAACAATAAATAATCGCGAGACTTGAGGTCGAGAGAGATCGGTTCTACTACCCTACCCCGGTGGTCTCAAACCAAGCCTCCTAGTTACATAACACAACTACCACTGTCACGTTCGATAAGTGAGTCAAAATCGGTAAATCCAAGATACGACTATTTTCATGGCAAATTAGCTCAGGGTGCTTCGTCGTGGAGAACAAGAGAGGCCACTCTACCCTTCACGAGATTCAGGTTTCATGTTGTTCCACAGTCGTCGTCCAAGACCAAACATACCCCTAACTAACACGCACATTTTATAAATAAATCGAAATCTAGGTGAGTAGCCAAGAGAAAGATGATGCACTCTTACGAACACAACAACTCCTCCTAAAACTACCAAAACGTCATAATCAGGAAGTGAACTAATCGAGGTTGACACGAGGCAAACCAAAGTCCTCAAGCACCGTCCAAGAATAGTAACACTACACAAATCAGGAAAAACAAAATAACTAAATCAGTAAAAAAATAAAAATGTATAGAAACATTACTAGTTTTCTTATCCATGGTTATGAGTTTTACACGTCAAATTAACGATCAGAGGTAAACTCAAAATAGTTATCTTCAATTTTACTATTGTAACAATAGCAAATTGTAAATCCAATAAAGGAAGATAATCTGCCTGAGAACTAATGTCCCAAAAATCAAAACAATCGCACGATGTGATCTAAATATCAAACATCATGCTAAAATCAATCACGATGGATCTAAATATCAACCATCGTGCTAACAAATGTAGCAAAAATCATGCTAACAAATTTAAAAAAAATAAGTGGTTTGCAAAGCCACAAAAATAATAGTCGAAATAAGCACAAAATAAAATTATTTTGAAAATTATCAAAATAATTAAAAATATAATAAGAAAACCAGAATGTAAAAATACTAAAATAGAAAAATAATTAAAAGAATACGAAAAAATAAGAACTAATGTGGTTTTAAATCTTTAACATGAAAAACACCTAAGGGTTTATTATCAATAGGGGTGGCCAATCGGTACGTAGTTGGACCTACCACCTCAATAACTTTCGCTTTAATAAATTTTGGAGCTAATTTTTGACTATAATTTTTAGTCGCATCAGATAAAGTAAAATTCTTTTTCCAAACCAAATCGCCAACATTTAATTTCTACGGACGACGTCGCAAATTGTAAGATTTTGAATTTCTTTCGTAAGCTGCATGTAAATTTTGTTTAACATGTTTAAAAATGGGTGAAAGTTCATTTAAATCTTGAACTAATTGTTCAAGGTTATTAATAAATAAGTCATCCTCTTTGAAATCCTTTAGTCGACCATAAAAATCTCCAGAAATGGGAACTGTCCGACCAAACGCCAAAAAGGAAGGTGAAAATTTCGTAGACTCATGAACAGCGTTCGATTTCAATTAAAAACAATTCAACAGAGAAAAATTACAATCTAAGAAAATAAAAAATGGAATTTACACACAAATAACACAAAAATATGTTAAACTTTCGTATCTAAACTACTACCACTAAATTTTAAATTTAATTTATAAACAGGAACAGAACTTTTAGAAATTTGTAAGTTATCTATTAATTTGGAAAAATCTTAAGCAGGAATACTAACTGAAGTATTAATATTGTCATTATGTGACACAAAAATAATACAATCTAAATTTGTAATTCATTTCAAAGTTTTCGTTAAATGGATTCAATAAATTTTAATGAATCGTTACATAAATTTAATAACTGATCGTATAAATATAAAAATTCATTATCAAAAGTAATGTAAGTTAAGCGTTTCAAAATATGAATTAAACGTGTGTGTAGCCTAAGATATTCTGATTTCGAGGGCTTATGTTTAAAAAGTTTAATCGAAGACTGAATATGATTTAGCTTTTCCTTCAATAATTTCAATTCTACTGTTTGATTTATTTCATACTTCTGGTATGAATCAAATAAATTTGGATTGATTTTTTCTGAATTTAATATTCGTCTTAAAAGTTTACGCTTCTCCTCCACTGTTAACCGTTCTGCTCCATTTACTTTTCGAAAGTTTAATTCGACTAATAACTCATCACTAAATAAAACATCAACTAAGTAATTTAAATTTGACATCGTAATTGATATTTATGTATTAATATAATCAAAGATTATCAAATGTTAAAAGACGAAGCATTTATATTGAGCCATAATCTAAATTATGTGTAATAATGTTTTATTTTATTGCACCATGAAACTGGTGCAAAATATTAAAAAATTCAGTATTTCGGCAAGTTTTTAAATGCAAATGCAGTGAAATAAAGTCGACAGTAGGCTAATTTGTTGTTACTAAGATACTGTGATATTCATTATATATCATGTCATGTGTTTGCTGTCAATCATGCTGCTTAGCATCAATGACATTTCCGTGCTATAAAGACCACATTACGCCATTTGAGCGTATAAAGAAATTATGATGGCAAAATAAAATAAAAATATTATATAACACAATCAATAAATTTCATTATATATAAACACATAAAAATACCAAGCGTAACACAAAATGGTAACACTCCTTAAAATTCTGTCAACTCTTAACATAATCAAAATAAACAAAGCGAAAATAACTAGCATTGAAACAACAGCAGATCAAGTCCCTTTTTCTGGCCCCAGTGTAGTATTAACACACACATGTAATAAAAATCTCAAATACAAAGTAATTAAAATAACAAAGTAATAAATTTCAATGTCCCTGCTCGCCCGCGCCAAATTGTATAACAACAAATAGCTACAAATGGTAGATTATAATAAGGGGGAATTTTAATATACTGAGTTAATTAACATACCTGAAATACTGCATGCTTCTCATCTGCTTAATTATTGTCACTTATACTTAATTAATAAGAAAAATATGTAATGTAAATAAAAACAATAAAATTATACCTCGGGCGCCAAGCTATTTTTAAAAATACGTTACGTTATTGGAACAGCTAAACCAAGTTTATTAATAATAATACAACAATAATCAAAATGAAAATAAAATTACAAGACACACTAAAGTTTATTTAATATCCAATTGTAATGGAAAAGTCTTAAATCTATTCGTTAATTACTAAAAAATCATACCTTGAAACAGTTCTGTATATGTATTAATTACCACTGGTGACACATGAAACGGAACGGTCAACTAGATGAAATAATTATAGCATCATTGAGGTGCAATCTCCAGATCTAAGGTTACCAGAACCAATGGAATTATCTTGATAATTTATTCTTAATAATTTGAATCCATAATAATCAATGCATTACTTTGAAGTTTCAGTATGTAAAAAAAATTGCGATTTATCATGTAAACCAAGTAAAATAAGGTAGTTAAAAAATGGTACTTTAAAGTAAAATTAAAAATTAATTCATTACAATTAAAAAATATATGCATTATTAAAGTATGCAAAAGGTGTAAACGTATAAAATATAAAAGTGTTATAAAGTACGTAAAAGTAAGTAATTAAAAGTGCCTAAAAAAGCAAAGGCTTTAGTTTTAACTATAATGAGAAAAATAACTTACCATCTACCGATGGCACTTTACACAAATATTTAGGAAAATTACAACTTCATGCTGCATGCTAATGCATTTAGCAACAAGTGAATTGAAAAAAACTTTCAGAATAACTCAAATGAGTATTTCTCTAAAAGTTTTCATGCGTTGCGCGGATACAATAATATAAATCCAATTTTTTAAGAAAGGGAACTATAACTATTTATGTAATATTACACCCAAAAGATATGTTCTAGAAATGCCAATTAAATTGCCATTCTCAATTCTACATATTAATAATTAAAACTTTTCTAATATTACGCCAAATAAATGAACGATTCTTAAATTAATGTACTTTTTAATACAACCACAAAAAAAGGTTGTTACAAGTCGCACCTGAATCAGCTAGTAGAGATGCAGAGGTTCGCAACCAACAATGTCCTGTATATGACAACGCATCTGGTAGGTTTAAGAATGTTGCAACTTTCTGGGGCAATTTTCCAAATATATTCTTTCCTACAGGTTGCACTGTACGGTGCTTGTTAACGTAACGAACAAAAAATCTTGAATGGGGAGTTTGGGCTTTTCTCAATGGCATATTTCTTGCATATTTTTGTATAACTAATGATAGTTTTATCTGAATCTTTTACAACGAAGTTCCTCTCTTCCATTTTTGGCAGCTCTAATGTTAACAAGAAGTCTGTTGTGTCATCTGAAGCTTCCTTTAGAAACGTATCAATCTGTCCTATAGTTAGTACCTTTGACTTCTTCGCTTTGTAACCAAAATTTTTCCTTTCAGACGCGTCGTCAATTTGTGGAATTTACTTATATCAACATTATGTTTAACGTTAACATAGTTTTTAACATTGAATTTACAATGTAGAAGCAGCAAATTTGTTTACCTTTTCATTAAAAATACCACAAAGGATTTTCGTTAAAATTTGAAATTTTCTTTTCACAGCACCACTTTAAAAATATATCATACTTTTTATCGTAAATTTTACGAGATTTGGAAATTTTTTTTTAAATATGGCTACCGCTGTTTACTAATTCCCATGTTAACCGGAAATTTGGTGTTACTTTAGCTGATGCAATGTAAGACGTTTGTAATAGTTTGTTAGCAATTTCTGTTCTTTGCGCTATCGAGTCATCAACATACCCTTCTGCGACCGTTGAAGACATTGAAGACCGCCGTGTTTTTTTAAAAAGTCTCCTCCAGATTCCACAAGAAGGGTACCTGAGGATCTACGAAATGCATGATCCGTGTATAAGTTAGCATTTTCTGATCCAAGAAAATTGGCCACTGTTTCAGGTATTTTATAAAAGTGCTTTTTACCCACAACCTGGTTAATACATTTTCCACTGCGGTATGCATGAAAAACGGCGATCTTTTGCTGCTGGTAATATGTACATTTTGAAAATTTTTTCTTCTAGGTATCTAATGTTATTTGGCTTATTTACAAATTACAACCTGAAATTAATATACAATAATTAGTCATTAAATCAACTTATCAAGCATTATATAAAAATTAAATCGTACTCGTGAAAATCTTAGATTCCTTGCTTAACCTTTTCCATTTTGCTTTAGAAATGTGATTAACTTGACATATTTGGAAATATTCACATTATTATTATTTGTATGTACTTCTAATCATTGAATAAGTCGAACCAATACAGCAAAACAGCAATAACTCTATTTCCGAAAAGAATTGCATTTATTTTTCAATTTCCATTCCATAAATTTTGCATATGCGTTTTCGTAAGTTTTACGTGATTTACTTGGCAATAGTTTCAATAATGTCGCTTCTACTAATTCCTATGGAGTAAAGCAAAACTCAGAATCGGAATCGCTGTCCATTATTTTACTCATTGAAACTAGAATAACTTTCTGAAAAATTAAACTAACAAATGTATTTTTATTAGAAAACTAACGTGACCGTTATTTACTTAAGTCAGAAAATTATTGATCTGAAATTTGAAGTTTTAAACTGGTAGGGTGTTGTACATACTTATAGCGACAATAAGAGCTGCGTTGCTAAAGAAACCTTTAAGATAATTAAATATCTGACAATTTAATTCTGTGATTTGATTTAAAAATTGCGAACTTAGTGGTTGTTTAGTAGTTATTTTGAATAATATAAAGTTAAAAAATGTCTGATTCCGAGGTTTCTTGACTTCAGTTAGTACAACAAATAGCGTCACAACAATTATTGCAGCTAAATCACGGAAAATTTACGAATATAATAAAAATAAAATTGTAATGGTGAGTAGGTTTAAGAAAATTTAAATGGCCAGTATAATAACAATAAACATAATAATAATAATAAAAATGGTGATGTAATTTGTACATTGAATAAACGCCAAATGTAATCTCTAAATACAAATTTTAACAAATTGAATTACTAACCTTTCACCACTAATTATATGCCGTCTCGTCCACAATCGGTTGATTAAATATAGGAGGGTTCTACTATATTGCTTTGTTAATACACCTGAAATGCGGCTTGTTTCTCACCTGCTTAATTATTTTCCTTCTCTTATTAATAAAAAACAATGTATAATTAAATATGCTCGAGCGCCATGTTATCTTTGTCCAGGAAAATAACAAAACCCTAAATAATGAACATTAATAATTTTCTATAAATAACAAAAATTAACAATGTGCAATTAAGTTTATTTACCCAATATATGGATGGTTAAGGAGAGGTAAGAAAAGGTTTTTGAAAGCTAAGCTTAAAAAAAATATAAAATTTACCACATAAATTCCTCAGTATAATGATTTCTATAGACAGCTTCCTGTGTTTAATTATGGATGCGGAACGGTCAATCAGTATGAAAGCGTTTCTACATCTTCCTTTCGTATTCTTGTAACAACGCGATCTACTAGGTATTTTCGTTCCACTAACCTTATTGTATTCTTGATGTTTTATTGTATTAAAATTGCATTTTAAGATGATATTATTTGAATGAAGAGAAACTTGTGTAAATAAGTAACTTAAGAGCCATTTAAAATATAAATATAAGTACTATAATGATTGTACGTAAGTGTACGTAAATGTACGTAAGTGCCGGGAGTATCGTAAGTGTACGTAAGTATCGTAAGTGTACGTAAGTATCGTAAGTATACGTAAGTGCCTGGAAAGAGCAAATGCTTAAGCTTAAATTAATGAATTGAAAAAAACTTACCACCAAAATTCTGATGGCACCAAAAATAAAAATTAAGTAAAAACCATTATAACAATGACTTCTGCTTTAACATTCAGCAGCAAGTGAAGTAAAAAATAGAGGCTTTCAGAAACGCTTCTGTAAATGCCCCCTCAAGAGTGTCACGTCTTGCGCGAAATACAATGATCGGAGTCAATTTTTAAAAGAAAGGAACTATAACTATTTATATAATATTACACCCAAAATATATGTTCTATGAAATGCAATTTAAGTTGCCTTTCTCAATTTTACATGTAAATAATTAAAAACTCCTCTAATTTTACGCCAAATAAATTAATGATCTTAGATTAACGTATTTTTTAATACAACCACAAAAAAGGTTGTTACAAACCGCATATTCAAGATTTATGGAATGGAAAATGAAATAGACATACAGTTCTTTCTCAGATACGGTGTTATTGGCTTATTTTTCGGAACTTGCACAACAACAAAAGCCGTCAACAGTGAGTTCGAATTACTCAATGGTTAAAAGTATGTTACAATCCAATAATAATGTAGACATTTCAAAATATTTCAAACTAATCACATTTCTGAAACAAAATGGAAAGGTTACACAGAAAGCTGCGATTTTACAGTACGAATTAGTGATTTTTTAAAAAATGCTGCCGATGAAGTATATTTAATGAGCAAGGTTGTTGTTGTGTTTGGGATTGCAGAGGCTTGTCGAATTTGTGAAATCAGCCAAATTACATTAAATGATATTGAAGATTCGAGAACGTTATAATAAAATTGTGAAATTTAAGCAAATAAAGTGTTGTATCTGTAGGTTAAGTTAGGGACGGGAGCCACAGCTTTGGATATAGTGAGGTTAAGATGGCACATATTATTAGTTAGATGTTAGTAATCTAGTTATGTACGAGGCTGTAGGGGCTTGTTAATTATAATAAAAGATCGACATTTTTTCATAATAAAACATGGTGGCAGCGGTAAACCGTTAGAGAAAAAAAATATCGTAAAAATCTCAGGAAAATTGTGTAAGAAAATGGTGGACAACGGAAATCAGGTTCAACAAGCGGGAAGTCTCAACGTAAAGGTAGCTACACCAGAGAAATTTAACTTTCGGGTACCAGGAATGTGGCCCCAATGTATAAAACGGTTTGAAAGATACATGGCAGTGTCGGGTTTAAACAGCAGGAATAATCAAGAAAAAATAGACATACTTTTGTATACAATGGGGGAAGAAAGCGAGCTAATTTTAATGCAGTTTGTTACAGCTCCAACGATATACGAAGAAGCTTTAAAACCATTTGAAGGTTACTTTATACCTCGAATGAATGTAATTTTTGAACGTTTCAAATTCAATTCGAGGATAAAAGTCCAGGGCTAATCGATTGATTCGTATATTACGGCTCTATACACTTTCTCTGAATTTTGTGAATATGGAAACTTAAGAGATGAGTTAATAAGGGACAGGTTAGTGGTCGGTATGCTGGATACGAAAACCTGTGAAAGACTACAATTGCAAGCTGATTTAACATTGTCAAAGGCAGTATTAGCTGCGAGACAGGCTGAACAACTCATAGAACAAGGCGTAATTCTCAGACAGGGGGGCATGAATTCAGGTGGAAATAAGTAGCAAAAACGAAAAATCAACGCAAGAAGATTCAGGGTGCAGGAACAGCATTGCAGGGATAAAATTCAAGTCAGAAACAAGAAGGTAGCTGTTGGTTTTGCGGTAAAGAGAGACATTCAATGGAGAAGTGTCCAGCGAGGAAAGCAAAGTACTCAAAATGTAATAAGGTGGGACGTTGGCATAAGGTATGTAAAAACATAAAATTTGTTAAAACTGTTGTAAATGAGGACGAGGAATATCAGGGAAATTCAGAGATCTTTATAGGAACATTAGGATTTAATTCAGAGGTTAATTCTCAATGGCATTGTTATTTAGAGGTTGATGGGGTTTAAAATAAGGTAAAATTCTTGGTTGATACTGGAGCGGACGTCAACTGTTGACCTGCAGCATTATTGAGCTCGGAGTTGAAAAATAAAGTAGATACATGCAGGGAGGTGATATCCGCCCCAGATGGTAAAAATTTAGAGATAGTAGGAATTGTAAGATTAGGTTTGACATACCGGGGAAGTAAACATGTAATAGAGTTTTATGTGTTGAAAAACTTAAAAGTTGCTAACTTATAGTTAAGTTAACTTTGTTGAAATTTACCGGGAGCATGCAAAAAGAAATACTACTGCCAGGGTTTTGAGAATTCCTGCTCTTTTGATACCATTGAATTAAAGGATGAAATAGAAATTGTCATAAAAATTATGCGCAGCCTTATATTCAGCAGCACCATGGCTTTGGTAAATTGAAGCAGAATTAAAACGGTTGCAGGAATTGAAAATTATTGCCGGTAGAGAGCCACTTCTTGTTGCACCTATAGTGGTGGTCCCAAAATATGACACGGTAAGGATTTGTTGTGATTTTACAAGGTTAAATAAGAGTGTATTAAGATCTCATTTTCCGATACCAAGTAGAAACTACGTTGGTCAAACTGATAGGTTCGCGGGTTTATTCAAAACTAGATGCAAACTCTGCATTTTATCACTTAAAATTAAAGGAAAGCTGTTAACATTTGACAACCTTAAACGCCAATAGGCCGTTTAAATTACACGTTTGCCTTCCAGAATTTCGTGCGCCGAATACTTCAGTCAAAATTCTCAAAAATTTTAACTGGGTTAAGAGGTACACTATATCGATGATGTATTGGTTTTGCGGAACCAATGCCAGCACGATAAAATTCTAAGTGAGGTTTTGGAACCGTTTAAAAGGGAAGGTATATCCCTAAATAGGAAAAAATGTATGTTTGGGGTGTCGTCAGTTCCATTTTTGGGACATACGGTTTCTAGAAACTGAATTACTATAGATCAGAAAAGGGTAGAAGCCTTTTCTAAATTCAAAAGACCAACCACTAAAACAGAACTTATACGGTGGTTGGGCATGGTAAATTTTGCTGCAAAATTTATCCTAAATAGATCAGAAATTCTAAGTCCTGTTACGCAGTTGTTGAAAAACAATGTAACGTTTGTACGGGGTGACGTACAAGAAAAAATTTTAAGAAAATTATTCGGTTATTACAAGAAGCGTCATGTTTAGCAAACTATAATCCAAAAAAAACTGTCATTGTTAGCGCGGATGCTTCCTCATACGGTATGGTGCTTCGTTAATGCAAGTACGAGAGGATCAAAATAAAGAAATCGTTGCTTATGCCTCACGAACTTTAACTACGAGTGAGCGCAAGTACGCTCAGATAAAAAAAGAGGGGTTAGCATAGCATGGGTGTGCGAACAATTTTCGGAATACATTACGGGTTTAGACAGGATAATCTTGGAAACAGATCATTGTCCCCATTTACAGGTGTTTGCGACAAAAAGTTTGAGGGGAAATCGGAACTTGTATTATAATAATAAGGATGCCTAATGCTAGCTTATAAGACAGACATAGGGCTTCGCAACTTACTTACTTTCGGGTCTTAGCTCCTGGCCCCTTGGTGGGAAATTTGAATTTGGATTTATATTTAAGTGTTTACATTCTGATTACTTATTGCAAGAAATTTGAACTTTTATTCTAATAAAGGACCTATTGTTAGGTTATAAGACATAACGTAAGAAATTGTGTTAGGGCCTGCGCCCTCTTATCGTGGCGCTTGTTGGGAAATTTAAATATGTCACGTCATCTAGTTTTGTATGGCCTAATGAATATTTTCTGTAATAAAGGTGGCACCATCTAGCGTTATATTTCTAGGACTAATCAGGGTTTTGTTTGTGGTACCATCTAGTGGTTTATTTTTAAACTAGCGAATGTTTTCTGTAATAGAGGCGGCGCCACCTAGCGGTATATTTCTAAGACTAATTAAGGTTGTTTGTGGTGCAATATAGTGGTGTAAAGACTAATTAATCTTTTATGTAATAGAGGTTGATCGTATTCGTCTCTCCCTCGTCCCTTTCTCAAACATATAAATCAATTAAATACCAAACTGATGTAACTTAATCATACAAAATCACTTCTAAATTCAAAAAATAGCAGTATGATTGAACGCTCAGAGTGCAAAAGAAAGCCAATCTCACACTTATTGTAGCTGCCCATGTAACCGCCCTTGCGCATTAACTGCAGCATTGTTAATGCAGGTTAAAACACCGTTAGGAAAAACAAGTTTATTAACAAAATTGAAGGAATTCTTAGCGTTTGAAAATATATTATTATTATTATAAACAACAATACATCATTTACTTAATCACATCCTTCTTCTTCTTGAACCGTGATTCATTCCTATCATCATCATAGTTTTGAGACTCGTCCTTCTCCTCTACCTCATTGCTCTTCTTCCTCTTCTGTGAATCATCACCATCACCTTGGATGTGAGATACATTCAGCTCATCCACGTCATCGCTTCCATCATCATCTTGAACCGTTATGTTGTAATAGTTTATTAACAAGTCAGTAAAATCTCTAATGTCTGCTGATATTGGCGAATCAACAGGAGAATATATTATAATAATGTTCTCTCGATGACGGTTAAAGAGCGAAACGCGTGAGAAACGACAATACTGCTGGTCTTGGGTCTGGTGCGCTCGCACAGACCTCCGAAAAGAAACCATAAAATAAGACCGAAAAAAAATTGCTGTCAAAAAGACCATAATTAGAGATGAAAATTCCATCAAGGGATTGAAAAAGGCCTCCGAAAAGAAACCATAAAAATAACGGTGAAAAATACGGTCTCCCACGTGGCCGGCGACAAGTGCCTCTGTTCTACTAACAACACCGATTTAATTCCTAATGTTTCTATTGCAATATCAAGCATTAGAATGCCTAATAATACAAAATTAGCGGATCCTAATTTCAATAAAGCCCAAACTGTTGATATGTTAATTGGAGCTTCAGTGTTTGTTGATTTATTATCAGTTGGCCAAATTAAGTTAGGAGAAAATCAACCAGTTTTCCAAAAATCCAAATAGGTTGGATAATTTCTGGACATCTACAATTTCCAAGTTCATTAAATTCAAACTGTTTGTTATCGCTTACACAAACTAATAATGGTGAAATCTCAAGGCAGCTACAAAAATTTTGGAAAGTCGAAGATATTGCTAAATCAAATAATATTGTAAAGAACCAGCGTCCTTTACGTATGCTTTTTAGAATAAATTATTAGCGGACCATCCTATATGTAAGATTTCATAAGTTTACGCGATATTGCGCAACGAATAATTTATTCATCACCGCTGACGTGTATTTCTAAGAAACCGTAAGTTTTTTGCACGTCAGAACGATTACAACCAATCGCATAACGGCATCCCCCGCACGGTAGCCGCGAAGCCGCCCACATCCTTTATAAACCCGCGACGCGCGTGAAATCAGGAAGATGAATCGAAGTCGATTCAAGCCAAGCCGATATCCAGTAGCCGCCCCGTACCGTTTGCTTTGAGTAAGCACCGACCTGTTATTCACCATCGAAGAGTCCATCGCGATCGGGTGATAACGCGCACCGCCTCGCCCCGGGCAACCTAAAGTTTAATCCTGTACTGCTATTGATAGACACGTAAGTTGTAAAGTTATACAATCTGACAATTTACAATCAAACACTACAGACCGTAAATAACTCCGGGCTGAGTCTTCCAGGAGTTATACAAAGTACACTAACACCTAGAGTGCCACGAAGGGTAGATCCCGTCATCACTCGCCAATACAAAGTACACTAACACCTAGAGTATCACGCAGGGGTAACCCCCGACGTAATACTTGAGGGTGAAGGGTTGTTACAGGGTTGTAAAGCCCTACGACCTTTCTCTTAGTATATCCAGTAAAGACAGGCCGTCGCCTACGTCTTCTGAGCATTACTGAAATCCCGCTCGAAACTCATACATACAATACCTACAGACAAACACAATAACCGTACACGGTGTCTTTAATCGCAGGAGAGTACACCCGAAACCTGGTGTATAAATTTGTAGTCCATATAACCATCGTAAACACCTGTTGCGAGATTGTTTGTAAATAAGTTAGATAGTACGTAGATTATTCTATGTTTACGTAAACCTATTAGAGTAGTTTTAATATCAAGTATTTTGTTCCTTTGATTGATTATAGATAATTAGACTTAGTATAGAGATCCGTAATTAATTCTGTTAGATAAATAATCTAATTGCCTAATCAAACCGGTCATAATTAAAGAAAGACAGTCCCGAGATCTCGCATTTGTATACGCGCATTTCGCGTGTATTATTTCCGGTGAATACGACATACTCCCTTCAGCGCTCCAGAGTTACTACAGTATCAAGGATAACGCTCTCGCTACTGTAAATACAGGACCGTAACCTAGATTTTACCTCTTAGGTAAGGATTAGATTAAAAGAATATCTCTGTTCACAGAAGCGACTACGCACACAGTGACAGGCCGCCCACCAGGAGAACGAGCCGCCAGGACCAGGAACAAGAAGTTACAATACATTTTTTTGTTAATTACTTTTTGTTTATTGTTGAGTTATTTAATATACATCTTAAACCGCTTTAAGGTATTTATTTAAGGTGACAGTGTTAAGCCCATTCAGTACTTACTACGAACCACACCCCGTTTATAAAATAAACACGATTGAGCAAAGCCGAGGCTAAATCACACCGCGTTGGGTTACCCAACCAGAAGGGCGCAATACTTATTGTATCTAAAGTTAGCGTCGGGTTACAATATTACCAAAGAAGAACAATATTGTGAAAATCATTTTATTATCAATTTCCAAAAAGACAGCAATGGACAATTTATTATTAAACTTCCATTAAAAGACAATGTCGGTAATCTTGATGATAATTTTGAATTAGCTTACAATTGATTCGTTTCGTTAGAAAAACGTTTACAGAAAAGTAAAGATTTATGTCATCAATACATTAATTTTATGCGTGAATATCAATCATTAGGTCACATGTCATTATTACAGGATAATGAACTCAATAATAAAATGTCAGATATTTTGCAACAAATGGCCTTAGAAAACAAAAAACTTTTTCCTAACGCAGCTAGCGTAATATTGTCAGATTTTTATGTTGATGATCTTTTGACGAAATGTAAAGATGAACACAGCGCAATAACATTAAAACATAATATCAATTCTATCTTGAGTTCAGCAAGCTTTGAATTGACACAATGGATGTCAAATAAAAAAGAAATTTTAGTCATTTCTGACGACAAGTCTGTAAAAACTTTAGGTATATTGTGGAATCCTGAAATGGATATTGTCAAATTTTCTATTGATATCAATTCAGATTCCGTACCATTCACAAAGCGATTGATTGATTTCAAAAAATTGTTATCCCCTTGGATTGATCTGTTGTGTTGTAATTACAGCAAAAATCGTATTGCAAAAATTATGGAGACAGAATCTAGAATGGGATCAGAATGTTCCTTCAACTTTTTACAATGATCTGATTCCATTTTTTGATACCTATCTTAAATGTTTTACAATCTATATGTTTTCCTACCAAAATTTTGTCATTTAGAATATCATGGTTTTTGTGATAGCAGTGAAACAGCATACTGCTTTACAACATAATAAATGTATCAGTAAAATTATCAGCTTAAATCCATTTTTGTGCAATGATGGATTATTAAGAGTAGATGGAAGATTAAAGAACTCCAGCTTATCTTATGATCATAAATACCAAACTTTATTGCCCAGTAACCATATGTTTACAGAGTTAGTAATAAAATTTGAACATAATCGTACATTTCATGGTGGAATTCATATAACATTATCACCTATTAGATGCAAATATTGGCCTTCAAATTGCAAAAATTTTGTTAGAAAAATTATACAGAATTGTGTCATTTGCAAAATCTGGAACACTGGAACTGTGGAAGGATCTGTAAAAAACAAAATACACCCACGTACCACACAAAATTAGAAAACACCGAACGCGTTTCGATAGCTACCCCGTCGACTAGCTAGTCGACCGCTGATGATGATAGCGTAGCTATCGAAACGCGTTCGGTGTTTTCTAATTTTGTGTGGTACGTGAGTGTATTTTATTTGTTATGTGTCATTTGCATAAGAGCAAAGCCAAACCCAATTTCTCCACGTATGGGTCAATTGCCCTCAGACAGAGTTTCTCCAGCTCGACCATTCCTACACTGTGGCATAGATTTTGCACGGCCTATCATGATAATAGATGGTACACTGCAAAATCGAAAATTAGTCAAAACTTAAATTTGTCTTTTTGTGTGCTTTAGTGTCAAGGCAATACACATTGAGTTGGTTGGAGACTTATCTACCGATGCCTTTTTAAACGCGCTTAAAAGGTTCATATCGCGTAGAGTTATTCCTAATTCCATATATTCCGATAATGGTAAAAACTTTGTTGGTGCTAGTAATTACTTAAAAGAAATACATACTAAATTAACAGAAGTTAACAGTAATGAAATGATACATAAATATTCGCAAGATAATTCAATTCGATGGAAATTCGTTCGTCCAAGGAGCTCAAATTTCGGCGGTTTGTGGGAATCCAATATAAAACCTATTAAATGTCATTTAAACAAAATTATTCAACATACTCATCTATAATATGAACCAATGTATACCGTTTTGACGCAAATTGAACCAACACTAAATTCAAGACCACTTTGCCCATTAACAAGCGATCCCAACGATGTTGATACACTTACTCCCCGACATTTATTGGTTGGTGAATGCCATGTCTGATGAAGATATTAGTAATCTTGACACTAATCGCCTTCCTAAGTATGAAAACGTAACCCAATTATCACAACATTTTTGGCGAAGATGGTCCAATGAATATTTACAACACTTGCAGCAACACAATAAATGGCGTTTCAAAGATCCAAATAAATTGGAGCCCAATTCTATGGTTTTAGAGAAAGATCATAACACCTTTATCAACCAATGGATTTTAGGACGCATATTGCAAATTCAGCCGCGTGAAGATGGAATTGTTCGAGTTCCTACAATTAAAACTGCACAAGGTGTTATCAAGAGAGCGGTTTCCCAGATTTGCCTGTTACCAGGTTTATAGGCTTAGAGCTTATTCGTTGAAAGGGTGCCGTTCAAGGTGGCCGGCTTATAGTTGCTGAGTCCAGTCCTGCCCAATGCAGTTGAAGGCAGTTACATGGTTTTATGCAGTTGTTTAAAAAAAAACAAGTTCGTTGTTATGTAGCAATATATGAATAATATTTTTTTTCAACCAAACAAAAATTACTTAATTTCTATTTTGTAGCTTGTAGGTCGTGTGGTGTTCCACACCAGATACAGTACGCACTATTGTGCTTGATGCTAATTTTGTATTTTGACAAGAGAAATGCCAGTAGCACTAGTCCCATTTAGTATTAGAATTTTAATTTGAACTAAACATTTCTAAGAAATATAACACAGATTGCAAAATGTTTAGAAGTAAAGGTAGGAAAATTTAATTAGTCTTAAACAAAGAAAGAAATGGTTTTGTAACATTTGTAACATGTTTCTACTTATATGTACAACAAAAAGTTGGTTGTTTATCTGCAATAGGAGATATGTTAATACCTCAAAAGTCCTTCGTACTTAAAAAGCTGAAACAAGATTGTTTGAATGAAGTTTAAAAGAGCTCAAATTAGCATTTCTTTATAACATGGAAATTTAATTGGTTGGGTCAGGTAGATTACTAGGATTCAGCATACCAGTTTTTGGCCAGCTGCCAACTAAGTTATCAAAATTAGTTAATTTCCAAAATAAAGATAAACAGAATTTATGGAATAAAATGGGGAATCGAAGCATAAGCATTATTAAATTTTTTATAAGCTCTAAGGATGTCCATTTGACATTGTCTTTACAGCTTATTGATAGTCATAGTATAGTAAACCTAACAGAGAACTGGAGACTTTAGAACTGCCCTTATATTAGTTTTTGATGAAATCATGTTGACTTTGTCATCTTATGTTAAATGTTAGCTTAGGTAATGACATAAATCAGGTTGCAAAGTTTAATTTAATGAATTTACGTTTGAGAACCTCTGAAATAATAAGAAAAATAATAGATTGAATTAATAGTGAAGCAGAATTAAAATTTACGAACTGTGTTACCTATGGATAAATTGAGAGGTTACGTTTTTTAGATTATTTGTAACTAAATAAATATGTTTGTTTTACCGAGAGGCAAACATTTATCCAAGGAATTAATCATGTTTAATTTACAAATAATATTTCAATTGGTTTTGTGGATTTTAAAACAGTTTCATAATTTTCAATTAATGCCTATTGAACGTGAGATTAATTATCGGTGTAATTATGGGACGAAAGTTTTACATTTTTGATTAAAAATTATAACTCAGTTTTGAGAACTTTATACTGAGATATTAACATAGGAAGACATGCATCGACAGGGTTATTATTTCAGACAGAATAAAATAGCTTTCTAGTAAAAATCTAAAACCTGAAATATCTAAATGTCTGGTTAAGTCGGGATTGAATATTTAACGTGAAAAATTATCATTGCGAAAAAGTGGTTTCAAGCAGACACTAACAGTTTTTGCGCTTGAAACTGTAGTTTAGATAATCAAGATAATTACACTTCGTTAGACTTATTTAGGTTAAGTGATCACAAACATTACTTACTTCTGGGTAGAATCTGATGATCGAAAGTTCTTATGATAGGAAATAACAGCGGGATCTCCACCGGATTGTCGCTTTAAGATGTTACCCTAACCTGCACTTTTTACATGCGTACGGCGGCGTGTAGACTTGTATGTTATGTGTATATTATATGTTCTTAGTTGATGTCAGCGTCTACCCGACCACTCTTTAGGAGAGCCTGATGTCAATACACTAGAACAATCCTTGTCTAGTTGACGGGGGGTGAACGAGATTATTGGACAACTATCCTGCAGTACACGTTAGCCCGGGTGAACACAGAAACACTTGCTGTATTAGTAAGTGTTAATAATAGCTTTAAACCTACGTACAGGAAAGATTTATCTTAAACAGCTTTAAGTCTGGGACGAAAGATAATTGTATCTTGAGTAGTGAAACCTCAAGCGAAGGTACATGTCCAGAATTAATTCAATTCAATTTAACAGAGCTTACTAAAATTTTGATAATTAACAGTACCTACAGACATAATAATACAAATTACACTTAATGGATCATAACATACAAAGTATCTTGTTTGTGTTGATGGTATGCTGCTTAGAAGTGTTCGTCGTCTTCAGCACGTAGGTTGTGTGATCGTTGGGTTACGTGATGTTGATATGCACGTTAACATCGTGCTGTGTAGTTCTTGGTTCCAAAAAAAAAATGATTGTGTAGGTGTGGTAGCTTTTGGAGTTGATGCTGTGAGGACTCTCCCGTTATCTCTCGGCTGGTGTATGTGGTGCTGCTGCCTCGGATATCTGAAATAAAAAGAATAACGTAAAAATTTGGTTGTCACGGTTGCCCGCACAACGATAGCGAGACTACTGTTGTGCAGTGGTAGGTCGGACTTTCTGTATCGTGAGGCGGTACATAACAACTAGGGGATTAGGTTCATATCAGGAAACAGTTATTATAAGTCGATATTGGTATACTTATCCGAGTAATCCCTTCTGTTCACCTTTCCGGAGATTGCTTGCCCAAAAAATGCATACTTCCTGACCGTGCGTAAGGATCACTCCCCACAGATTAGTTGCTGCCAGATTGCGGATGACAAGTATGGTTTTTGCCAAATATAAGCCTCCAAGGAAGCCAAGAACGGCGTCGAGCCCTTGAGCGGGTGGTGCGGGCGCTTTCTCGACTGCGGCTCTAACCGCATTCGGTAGTTTCGCCTTCCCACTACCCCTCTTCGTCACTTTGGCTAACTAACGCAGTTGGCGTATGTCTGCTCCCGCTGGGACTGCGGGAGACGTGAAAACTTCAGGCATCCCCAGAAGTTGGCGGGTGATCACCACCGCGGTTCACGCACTTAGCCCAGTCGATACGAGGTTTAGTGCATTCACTGGAGTTGTGATTTCCTGCCGCTCTACAGAAACCCTGTGTGTGACCAATTCTCTAGCACCGGGGACACTGTCCAATACCGGATTTCCGCCTCAAGTCTTCAATGGATATATGAAGTCGAACCAAGTACTCCACCTGCTGGATCATCCTTACGTCTACTTCTGTTGGGAGCGTCACCAGCAGAAGTGGGATCGCTCTTCTTGGTTTCTTCATGCTGAGACTAGAAATAGGATTGGTATTGCGGCATCGTAATAACGACCCTGGTAGAGGTTGGTCGATAAAGTTCTTTTCTTAACGTTTAAGCGATTACTTTGTTGTTCGCTGTTCCCAACGCAGACAGTGCCTATCTAGAAGCGTGAATTTCGGTTATATACAAACACTTCGTGGGTGGTCACCGTTTCTATTCGCGACGTCATCATTTCCATTAGTTGTTAAAGTTACTGATGCAGAAAGTTATCAGCGGTTTTTCGAACTACGGCGAACTATATTAAAGTTAAATATCTGTTAGTATTGTTTTAGTAATCACAAAGAAGTTTAATTAACAAACAATTAATTAAGGTTACCTGGGTACAGACTTTAGATCTTCACGCACCATCCTAACCTTCTAGAACGGGGCGGTTCCTGGCTTATAATTTAAGGTCCTTACGCCTTAGGTGTTCGGTCCATTGTTTCGGTACGCGTCCGGTCTCCACAAAGCAATTGTGGACGCAGGCGTATTTGTACTTTTAACACTGGGGCCATCTGCAAATCGGTATCCGTAAATTGTGAAATTTTGTTTATACCGTTAACGATTCTGTGCTTTCATTGGTCCTCTATCCATCATCGGTTTGGAGAGGATCGTTCGTAAAGGTTCTAAGGTTTTTACGTGCACTTTTCCCGAGCTTTTTTACATAACTGCATCATGGAATTCGACGACCACCGGAAAACGTACTTTATGTATTATGTACGGGTTATGTATTGCTTGCGTGACGCGCTTTTTGTATACTACGTGTCCTTTTCAGGGGCCATAGGCTCAGCAGGAGATTGTAAATGACATCGTTGAGTTTAAAATGTTGGCGACAAGGGTAATCTGGCCAGCTGTCTCATCTAGCCTAATTATTAATTTGTTATTCTTGTTCCCGCGGGGTAACGGATATAGCTTTATTGCCGTCTTGCTGGCGTCTATACCAGCTGGTGTG
Source organism: Vesta saturnalis (assembly GCA_036346205.1). Taxonomy (NCBI): domain Eukaryota; kingdom Metazoa; phylum Arthropoda; class Insecta; order Coleoptera; family Lampyridae; genus Vesta; species Vesta saturnalis. The sequence goes on from JARFJB010002223.1 coordinate 562,379, forward strand.
TCAAGTTCTCGCCCGAGGTTAGGGGCGCTAGAGAAATTTTCGTCGATATGTGTATTACTGTATTAGCAGCAAAGGTTATTTCAGGTAAATGAACGCTGGTCACGTTTGTTAGGAAACTGTACTATCATCGTTACAATTACTTTGTTGGCCGGTTTTACCGGGTTAATCTGTAGAAAGAATGGAGGTGTAAGGCCTTAATGGATTCCGTGTTCTTCTAGAAATGTTCTGAATATTCCGTTGGTACACTGGGGTCCATTGTCTGAAATTATGCCCTTTGGACTGCCAAAACTATAAATTACGAGTTCTTTCAGTGCGTGCAGGATTGATTTACTAGTGGCTTGGCGAAATGGTTGAAATTCTACCCACTTCGTACATGGCAGTGGAACTATAGGATCAGTGCTGACGTGCCCTAGATTCGAAAAATATATCTTTCAGAGAATTGAGATTTTGTGAGCACGGCAGGTTTTACGCGAATTTACAGTAGCAATTTCTACATATTATGCAGAGCGTCTTAGCAATACCGACGAGTCCGGCGGCGGATAAATCATGAGGTTCTCGTACTACGTCACGGCGTCCCGGGGTCGGTAGGCATAGCTTCCAATGAGAATGTCCGACTCAGATGAGGCTGGTCGAGCTGTTTCTGGGTTTACCGAAGAAGATTTCGGTACCACGAAGAGTCTGTTTCTTCGGCTTTATCAGACTTCAGGGGAGACAAATTAGCGGTGGACGTCGTGAAGTGGAGGTAAAGCATCTGCCATTTGATTCAATGCGCTTTCTTGGTATACTACATGGAAATCAAATTGCTGAAGTTCTGTGATCCTCCGAGCTAGTCCTGAGGTAGGTTTATCTAGTATTCTGAGACATTTTAGACTCATCGTAAATCTATATTCTTCTAAAGGCCATTTAAATTTTTTAATTTACCATACCACGGAAAGGGCATCTTGTTCTGTGATAAAATAACCTCTCTACTGAGGTTAGGGCTCGACTAATGTAATCGATTACTTTCTCCTAGATTGATTGTTCTTGACTCTAGACGGCTCCGATACTGGTATTGCTAGAGGCAGTTCATAAAACGAACGGTTGTGAGCAATCCAGACAAGCTAATACCAGAAGAACCGTCAACACTTTTTATTTTCTCGAAGGCTTGCACTTGGAGTTCGCTCCATAGGTACTTCATACCTTTTCTTAATAACTGTGTTAGGGCTGGCTTAACGATGCGAATCTCTGAGCAATTAAAACGATTGTTATAAATTACGTTGTGCTGGTATCGGCATGATTACTTCTACCTTTTCGGGGTTAGGCAACATTCCTTTATAAGTTGCCATGTGATCAAGATATTCATCTGGATTTTACAGAAAGATCACTTATGTGGTTGTAACTGCAACTGGAGATCTTCAATGTTTGAGTCTGTCGTCTTTTGTCATGTTGTCAACTTGCATGACCGAATTACGTGTATAATGCCTTTGTTTGACTGGTACAGCGTTTGGTAATAACGTAATATGGTGGGTGCTATCATTAGTCTACACCTATAGTCTTTGAAATTGGTCAAATTATCGATTTAGGAAATCATTGAGTATGAGGAGTTGATCTTCTTTTGGGCCATGAATTTTTCTTACGCCGGCACTTGTAATGAACTGAGCTTTCCTGACACATCTAGCTGTTTAGTCTGAATGTGTAAAGTAGCTTGGATATGTATGAAATCAAATCTTTGTTAGACTTCAGTCTGTAATTGTGGTAGGTGATGTTCGGGTCCTGGTAGCCTTATTCCTCTATGATAGCTAGAAAGATGTAATGTCCTCGTGTTTCTGAGGTAGAGTTATCGGCGAGGTGGATGCTTTATGTGTATAGTGCATTATGTTATGATATATGCAATTTCCTATCAGTAAATCCTTTACGTTCTGTCCGTCGTACACCTTATATTCTCCCATGTTATCGTTTACTGGCATTGAAAGTGTCCGAAATGCGAACAAGGGCAGTCTCTTATTGAATAACGGTCTTTTCACATCTTGAGCAAAATGCTTTAAACGTTCTCCTGTACTTCTGCGTATGTCTCTTCTCGTCACACTTTAAACATACATCGTTTCGGTGGTATGTATTCAAGTGAATCTCCATTCATCCTTCGTGGTCATGTTCGAAGTACTTAGCGGGGCAGGTGGATATGTCGGTATGAGGCTAATAAAGTAAACTTTCGAACGACTTCCAGCTTTGGGATAAGAGCTGTTTCTCGGATGTTACATTTCAAGTTGAGTAGCTAACTCTAATAGGCCAGGGATTTCGGTGAAATGTGCGCGTCGGATATAGAACTTGAATTCAACTCTCAGCTTATGATATACTCTCTGAAGCTGAACTTTTTGAGACATAGGCTCCAGGTCGGCGGGTCCGGGTGAGAATCACAGCGACATATTGCGCAACATTTTCTCTTGGTTATTGGAGGAGGTTACGCATTTCTTCCTACAATCACTACTGGTGTCGGGAGGGTAAGAAGAGAAGTCGCAACTGCGGAGAAAGTTTTGCCAGATATTCCAGAAACCTTGGTTGTTTGTGTACGACAACAATTTGTTATCTTTGTAGAAAGGACACTATAACAGGATACCAGCTCTTGTGTCCGTTATAAGAAGAAAATGGTGTCGCTTATGCCATCGTACTTCTCTGGCCACTTACTCATTTTGTCGCAGGTTTTCCCTTCTCTAGTTTCAACTGAAGCGGAGTCGTTCATAGGTGCTTGCGTAGGGATCTTCATCACAGGTGCAAGTACGTAGGAAACTAGGAACGTTACTTGGTCTTTTCCGGTGCGTAGATATTTTACAGTATGTGCTCAAAATGCGTCCACAATCTTCTTCCGATAATTCCTCCTTCTTTAGGTGGAAGATCTATCTTGCATTTGTGTATCTTTAGGTGTAGTCATTTTTCGTATTTCTTGCCCGTAACGGAGATTATTAATTTGTTTGCAATAAAGCGGATTAATTGTCGTGTTTGCAGATAGTGTTAAACTTTTACGTCCGCTAGGTTGATTCTGTAACAAAATTTTGTCTACTAGTCAGTTTTGATGTAGTTTAATGGTCAAGATGGACCCCCAACGTGGGCACTATTTGTTATGCTTATTTATTACAGCTTTGCAGTCAGACTGTGTAATTTAATGTTATTACTAATTATCTCTTAATTGTTTTTACCTCGGTCCTAGCTCTAATGTCGAAGATTTGAGGACATTGTGTTAAAACAATATATATTTGTTTCTCATCTAAAATTATTTTTATAGGCACTTTTAAATTGTATGTTATTGGTCGCGTATTTAAATCGTAATCGTTTCTATAGAAAATTCTTTACTAGGTGGATATGGCTTTGAGAAATGAAAATTAATATTCATACTTTACGTTTTTCCTTTACAGTTTCTAATAGGTTTTCGGATCATTCCTTAACGCATTTTGGTAAGTGTAAGTATACGAGTTTAATTTCACTTCCTCGGAGCGTTTGCAGGGACTGTGCAAAGCTTTATCTTTTGTTTGTTGAATTATGTTAACAAAAAAAATCGGTTTTTTTAAAGAAGATAATTTTACACCAATTTCGTAAATTGATTTGGGGTCTTTAATATAATTATTACCCCAGATTCATTACTGGATTTTTATGGTTTCTAAAATAGAATTAAATATGATTTACAGGACTTAGGATACACTTTATTCAGAAATGGAGTAATGGGTGCTTGAATAAAATAATACAGGAGGTGAGAAGTTAGATTTGTATATCTTTAGGAAATAGGGATTTACTTTATGTAAATATGCAGGACTGATCATTACAGAAGAACAAATAGATTCTTGACGCTTGAATTTTAATTATTTTTGAACCAGGATTTTGATTAAGTGATTATACGTATTACTCACTTATGGACAGGGCCTCGTGTTGACTATAGAAGGAAAGAACCGAAACTATTCTTCTATACTCAAGAGACTGTAGGTCACAAGTTAGAGGCGGGTCATTTATAAGTCTTATAGCTCTTTTTTGGATGCTGTTTAACATATCAAGGGGCAACTGACCCAGACGTGGGAATTGTTTTCCAGATGAGGTTGAATGTGAGCTTTATACAGTAAAAGGAGTTGTTGCGATGTGAAGTACTGTAAAAATCTGTATAGAAAGCCCAGTTTACGGGCAGCTGCTTTTCTCGCTGACAAAAGGTGGTCGACCTATGATAGGTTTGATGATAAGGACATCCCTAACTTAGAAAGCTTGAAAACTTGAGTTCTAAGCCATTCATATTTACAGCAGGAAATGATCGGTCATTTTTGGCAGGCACAAGGCAGCACTGGGTTTTGTCGGCGTTGAACGTGATTAGATTATTCCTTCCCCATTCAGGGATACGTTCTAAGTCACTGTTGATTGGGGCTGCCATTTTCACTTTAACGTCTGGGCTAGACTTATTGTTGTGGGAAAACTGAGAAGAACCACAATGTAAAATTTTTTAGAAAGAAGCCATCAACGATAACTCATATATGTCTTTTGTTAATAAAACTGGAGATCCAATTGATGAGTATATCGGATAAGCCGAACGACGTGTGCTTGGCAAGTAGGCACTTGTGCCAAACCTAGTCAAAGGCCTTTGACATATCTAAAGCTACTACTTGTCTGAACCTATACTGGTGGTCGTTTAGGAGTTTATTCAACTCGAAGAACGAAAGTAGTTGGTGGTTGATGACTTTTTTCGTGATTTTGGATAGAATGGAAATGACAGCTATTGGTCGATAGTGCGTCCTTTTTAGGAATAGGTTGGATATTTGCCAACTTCCACGATGAGGGCTACTCACCAGTTGGCATGGAGATCGACAGGGGTAGCTCGGGGTAGCATTCCTTTAGGACGAATATCGTCAGGACCAGTCGACTTTTTTGAGTCAGCTTTATTAACAATCGATTCTAGCAGCTTGTATCGAAAGTGGATTGGTTTCATAGCGTTTGGGGGATTTAAGCGACGGCACAATTTTACCAGAACCATTGAAACATGAATTTGATGCAAAGTAATAGACAAGGTTGCGAAAAAAATCTCGCAGTTCGATCCAGTTAGTTGACTTAAAATACCACATAGTTCTATCTGTTTTTCGAGTAACAGTGGGAATGAGTGCAGAGGAAGTTATTCCGATTAGGCGGTCTGATTGACCAAGTGGGAAAAGGACTCTTGTTTATAGACGAGTGGGTTATTTGTAAGAAATAGGTCCAGAAGATATGGAGTATGGTTAGGGTTGTCAGGGATTCTGGTGGATTCGGGTATCATTTGTGTGAGACCACAGGATACAGGATACGCTATGACCTGCGGAATTGGTGGTAGATGAAAATTCAAGCCAACTGGAATTGTGGACATGAAAATCTCCCAGAATTGAGATATCGCAAGTAGGAAGCTGTGATAGGAGGTAGTCTATTTTCAGACTAAGGCAGTCAAAAAGATTTTAGAAGTTACTATCATTGGGAGACTTATACAAACAACAGTAGAATTTCACAAATTGGGCTCAGAATGTTTGAACCAAATCACGTCATATTTATTGTTTTCTAAAGTGGACATTCTCTTACAACCTATGTTGTCCTTAGGCACATACTCCGCCTAAGTTAGAGTAAGTTGTGTCTGGAAAATTGTAGGTCGGGTGAATCAGTTCTTCCAGGGGAGACTTGTGTTTCTGATAGAAACAGAATGTGCGGTTGCACTTGTTCAAGGTGTAGGTGAGCAGCATTAATATTAGGCCTAATACCACGAATGTTACAATAATCTGTCCGAATGTTGGTACTTTCGACGAACGAGGTCGCTTGAGTCCTGCCCTCCCGGGCATCCAAATGGAGCAGGATTTCATTCCTGGCAAATCTTGTTGTTCCTAGTCTTGATTTTGGCGTCAACAAATTTTTGCCCACCCTCCTTCAGACTCCTTGGTATGGATCAACGAATCGATGTGAGAGTGTGAGCGTTTCGCCCTACTCACCTGGGATATGGCGTCTGTTTTAGAACTGGTCATTTTAAGGGTTTAGTCGTTAAAACGTCACGCTTACCTAGTATGTGTTGGCGAGTACATAAGGAATAAAGGAGATTGTGACCGCCAGCCCTTACCTTACTCAGAAAATTGGAGCGCTAATATTAATGAGCCCATGGTGAAGGTGGTGGTAATGCACCGGGCTACGGCCGTATTGAGGCGAACAGTGTGGAGTCTGATGTAAAACATCACCACGGTTTTTCGAACTACGGCGGAGGGAATTAAAACGGATTATTCCTTAATATCGTTCTAGTAACTACAAAAAAGTTTATCAAAAAATAATTAACTCACGCAATCGCGTCGGTCGAGGGATAGGGGTTATTATGAGATTATTAGAAGATTAAATGGACTAGGCACAAGATTTTGCTTTTGTTAAGATTTTAGAATCCTAACACTTATTATTTGCTAGTTATGAAACTCTCACATGTTTTGTTAGTGTATGTACAGAGCTTCGTTTTTGGAATAAAAAGATAACCTAATGTTGAACGACCGAGGTATAAGGTGCGTCGCAAGCCAGCGGACCCAGTCATCTTCACAGAATTTACAAAAATAAAGGTACGACACATTTACTTCTTCCTAGTACAGTCTTCTTGTAATTTTTTTCTCCAAAATTTTGTCATAATCTATTACCAAGGTAAAACCGCAGGTCCACCTTAGTGGGACACTCGGTACATTTTGTTCTACTACTACTATTACTACTACCTAGATATACCATCGTATCTTATAAGATATAGATAAATACTTTCTAATTAAGCAAGGATCCAAACTAAATTGGGCATTTATAAAATTCCACACTCGACACGCTAGCAGCCATGATTTTTTTTCATGTACAGGTTTAACCCTATATCATAAACCACCTGTAGTACCCGTGGTATTATACAGAGGACCTATTCGTTTCAGTTTCATCGTACAGTATGATACTAAGTCTAATAAAAGTAAATCTCTTTTTGTACACATTTAAAATTGTCAAATCGATGACAAATAAGAGACAAAGTAAAAATGAATTTATAGATCGTTTGGGTTTTGCTGTGAAGAAAAATACAACTTAAATATCTACAGAGTGGGCGCGATATTCCTAGCTAGTTTTGAATGTTCATAAGTTTTGCAGTTGGTATTTATTAATAAAAGTTGTTTTGTTTTGCTACAGTACCTTTGAGAATACTCTGACCTCCAGTAACATATTCTTCTAGTGAACGACGAGATGGTAGGAAAGTTAACTTTAAAAGAGCGAACTTAGGTTCCTTTGCGGTTTGGAGTATGGTGATCTGTAGCCCTTGCCCTCTTACCACACTTGATGCTAAAACCACTAGGAATTGTCACACGAAATCAACGGTAACGGGGCCAGTTGTTTATAAACCAGTAGGACACCCTTCGGTAGCGTGATTTCCAGATCATGTAACGTAATCCTGGTAAATCGACATGCCAAGCATCTCGTGAGATTGGCATCGGCAGGCATACAGTGTGTGTGTGTGTTAAAGAACGACCTAGTCTAGAGATCCTGGAAACTCCATTATGTTCAGGAGTTATCGTTGGAAGATTGTGATAGGCGAATGGAATATGTAAAAATTATGCTGTCGTGATATAAATATTGGTGAGATGTGTTCAAAAACATTATCTGGGGCGATAAGACGGTATTTCACGTTGGCTGGTTCGTCGATTGGTTCAACACTTTACATAACTACCATTATTGGGCAGAAGCAAATCAAAGGATGACAATAGAAAAATCCTTAGCGAGATTGACAGTCTGGTGTGGTACGACCGCGAATAGTATCATTGGCCCATTCCTATTACGAGACATCATGAACAGCGATTGGTATCTCCATAGGCTGCATCAATATGTATGTGACCGATGATATCGCAATAGGACAATTTAGCTAATATCGTTTTCCAGCAAAACATAACACCACCTCCTTTTGCCTTAATCTTTCGTGAGTAGTTGGACGAGCACTTTGCAGGACGTTATCTAGGACGGCGTGGACCACATGAAGGAACGTTCCGATCTCACCCTTTGTGACGTCTTTTTGTGGAGTTGGTCCAAAGAAGAACTGTATCGAAGAAAGTAACGCACTCGGGACGAATTAGAGGAGAGAATCAGAGTTATTCTCGGAAATGTACCTTGGAATTTGCTGCAGAAGTTAGACGTTACTATACGTTTACGTCGTTTGGTGGACAACGCAGGAGCATATGTAGAATTCTAGTGTGGTACACACATTCTCATGGTGCTGAGAACTGAACATAACTTACTTTCTTACTAAGAGAACCAGTAATTAAACATACCAATTTTTTTTCAAAACTGTTCGATGATTTACGTTCCATCATCAGGTCCGTAGCTAAACTACATGTAAATACTTGGTAATATTATATTTTTATTATATTATCTTGTATTGTGTACTTGTGATAAGATTTTAAGCTGAAATAGATGGCAATTAAAGAAACATTATTTTTTACAAGTAATTAGTTTAATTTACTCTACGGGTACCAACTAAATAATGAAGAACTCAATACCCTCAAACCATTAATAACTTTGCTGTTAGAGCTATGTAATGAAACATGCCCCACAATGAAGAGTCAAATTGTTACGTTTCTTTGAGTGAATCTTTTGACAATTTAAGTTCCACGGGCTGGACGAAAATTTGCAATGTTTCAATCGTGCAATGGTTCACAGACCATTTGAGCCCCACAGTCGAGAGCTAACTTATAATGCACACTAAATGGTCAAGCAACTCGAGGAGTGCTAACTTTGTAATGTTTCGTCTTTAAAAGCAAATGGAATAAGTGATCAATATGCAACATATTAGGTTAATAAATTACTTGCCTCGGCTAGCCCTTTAATATATGACAATCATCTAGTTATAATTTACTTCCAATATAAATTGTAATATTTCAACAACAGTAATGATTCAAACTTATCTCAGATATCGAGTAGTGGATTATGATCGCAATTGCAATTTAATGCTTCTTCGATTTGAGGTGAGTCTAACTAAACTATAAATCAAACTATCTTGACATTACTTTGTATGTAATCGTTATTAATATTCAAAATTGTAAATCTGATCTATAAATACTTTGTACTTGTTAATGCAGTCAGGAATTAATAAAGTGACTAAAGCCATTTGTTACTTTAAGGTGGCTTTTTACCCCTCAAATTTATCTATAATATAATGTTTATATACTACCTTTGCTTAAGAACAGTAAACATATTATGCATTTGATCTCCTTCATTTAAGAGAATTAATGTATTGAAAAATTTACCACCCTCAATTTAATTATATGATAATCTCAAAGCTCTACTACGATTCAGTTAATATATTGGTTTGTTTTTCTATTTGATATCGTGGTAGTGTCTTCTAAATTTTACACTAAACTGGGACAATAAACTCCAACATACTGTTCACTTACTCAGTTTATGTAAAACAGTAACTACAAGAATAACAAATTTGTTACATATATATTTCGCAGACATAAACATTGTAATCATAATATTAGCCTGTAATCCCTAAATCCAGCTGTTTTAATCTAGGTACATTTACATATAGATTCAATAGTCGAGTTCTGTTTCAGTCTTATTTTCTGGATCATAAGTTAATGAAAATGCTAAAAATTGATTAAATATGTTTTCAGTACGGGACCATTGAGTTATTCAACATAATATAAAACATGAAATACATTGTATCGTTGGTGTAACGTTCCATTACTTCTTGGTTCACCATAAGTTCCTTCACTAGTGTATATTGCCAGGTATTTGTAGTGTGCCATGCTTCGAACACCTCATCTATAATTGGTTTCTGGACAAACCAACTTATTTTCCATTTATTTCTTCGATAAACCAATGAAACTTGCTCGAATCACTATCAGCTGTTTTCTTATATACACAACTTAGGTTATATTACATTACTTATATCAGCTTGAGTTACTATCATAATTTAAGATGTAATTATTTAAACTATTTATACTCACTTAATTGTTTGTTAATTTCCAAGTTAAATACAGTATAACAATCTTTAAGCCTTTCGGGTCTGACTAATTATTGTGGACCAGATCAATTCTTCATTATATTGTATTTATAAAGCAATTTATTTATTTGCTTATTCTTGTGCACATACACATTATTTATTGAACTTTTAACTTTTTCAGAATTCACTAACAGATTTATGTGACTTTATGTTTAATAAATAACACGAAGTGTATTTGACCGCTTTTTTTATGAAATGGCCGCGGTTACTTACAGTTTCAAATCAACAACCCTTGTTGATATTAAAAATTTACATATCTCAGCGACCGTCTCGTATAAAGGCTCAATCGAGACTCATTACTCAATTTTGGTACTTCTATTTATAACCTTCCACCCCTAATTCAGGAGGGATATCTGTGTTCTTTTAATTTATATTTTATTATTTATTATTCCTTTTTCGCTAAATTTATAATACGTTGATCGATTTGTGGCGCCTGTATATTTTGCCCTTCAAACTAAAATAAAGTCATAAGTTCACAGTGAACACTCGTTACTCTTTGTGGTTTTGAAACGAACGTTAACTTTCATTTTAACAGAAACATTAATTTGTGCTGCGCTTTAAATTTCATATTAGATTTTTGACTGTCCGATTTTAACTAAATTGAACTTGAGTAAGCGATACATATTTAAACCAAATATTGTAGTTTATTCGTAATTTATTTTAAACCCCTACCAGTGGCGTATCTTAATTCTTGTATACTTTTCTGTTGAAGAAGTTTATACATAGATATTGTTAATTAACCTAATGAATATTATCCTACCAAAATGTTGCACTTCAGCTATAGTAATTTTATGAAACTTTTTACTTTCCAACCTAAATATACACATGTAGGTATGGAAGGTTATGCGTTCGAAGTGTTTGTCACTATCGCTAAATCGACTTATTAGCTCATTTTACAACTTTTGGAATAGTTTCGTTAGATCGACCCGGATGTCGGTGTGTGTGGGTGTGTGTGTGTGTGTGTGTGTGTGTGTGGTGTGTGCGTGGTGTGTGTGCGTGCGTGTGTGTGTGTGTGTGTGTGTGTTGTTGTGTTGTGTTGTTGTTGTGTTGTGTGTGTTTGTGTGTTGTGCGTGTTTGTGCGTTTTGTGTTGTGTTGTGTGTTGTGTGTTGTGTTTGTGTGTGTTGTGTGTTGTGTGTTGTGTTTGTGTTGTGTGTGTGTGTCTTGTGTTGTGTTGTGCTTCTGTGTGTCTGTGTTGTTGTTTCTGTTGTTGTGTCTGTTGTGTCTGTGTGTCTGTGTGTTTTGTCTTGTTCTGTGTTTGTGTCTGTGTGCTGTCTGTGTGTCTGTGTCTGTGTGTTGTGTGTCTGTGTGTCTGTGCTTGTGCTGTGTCTGTGTGTCTGTGTGTCTGTGTGTCTGTCTGTGTCTGTGTGTCTGTGTCGTGTGCTGTGTGTCTGTTCTGTGTGCTGTGTGTCTGTGTCTGTGTCTGTGTGTTGTGTCGTGTGTCTGTGTGTTGTGTCTGTTGTCGTGTGTCTGTGTGTTGTGTGTGTTGTGTTTGTGTCTGTGTGTGTGTCTGTGTGTCTGTGTCTGTGTGTCTGTGTGTTGTGTGTCTGTGTGTCTGTGTTCGTGTGTGTGCTGTGTGTCTGTGTCTGTGCTGTTGCTGTGTCTGTTGTCTGTGTCTGTGTGTGTTGTGTCTGTGTGTCTGTGTGTCTGTGTGTCTGTGTCTGTCGTGTCTGTGTTCTGTGTGTCTGTGTCTGGTGTCTGTGTGTCTGTGTGTGTGTCTGTGTGTCTGTGTGTCTGTGTTGTGTGTCTTGTGTCTGTGTGTCTGTGTGTCTGTGTCTGTGTGTTTGTGTCTGTGTGTCTGTGTGTCTGTGTGTCTGTGTCGTTGTGATGTCTGTGTGTCTGTGTGTCTGGCTGTGTCTGTGTGTCTGTGTTGTTGTCTGTTCTGTGTGCTGTTGTCTGTGTGTCTGTGTGTTTGTGTCTGTTGTGTCTGTTGTCTGTTGTCTGTGATCTGTTGTGTTCTGTGTGTCTTTGTCTGTGTCTTGTGTCTGTGTCGTGTGTCTGTGTCGATTCGTGTGTCTGTGTCGCTGTCTGTGTGTCTGTTTACTGTTTTACATGTGTTAGTGTCTGAAGTTCTATGTGTACTTGATTGCTGTGTATTTGCTGATGTTTTTGATATTTTGATAGAATGTGGTTGTAGATCTGTTCTAGTGTACTCAATTCGTGTCTAGTATCTTTGTATGAGTCTGTTAACGTCTTCTGGTACTCTTGTCTGTTGTCTGTCTGTTTGTTACATGTCTTTGATACTTTAAAGTATATGAAAATGTAATCTATTAAATTTAAAAAATATGATTTAATTTCTTAATGTGTACTTAAATTGATACATCAACTTTTAACATGACGTGTCTTGTAGATCAATAGTCTTTGTTAACACAATGTTTACTAAGTTTATACATTAACGAAGTAGTCGATATGTACTTTTTAATCTTTCTAATTTTTATTTATATAAATACATAACTTATTTTTTATTTTATTTGCATTAATGGTAACTTCAATATTGCAATTTACATTTCCAGAAATATCAAATTTTGGAACAGAACCTGCTTCATGTGAAAAACGTACAGACGACGTAAAGTTACATGAACTTTCTATACCATAGAGTGTTTTCTTTGTACATCAATTTTTTCGCTACTGAGTCTTTTATATAAGTTTCGACAACGGAAAATGACTTCCATCCCCCTATACGCCTCACTGACATCAGATCAGCACCAGAATTTGCCAGCATTGTGGCAGCAGAGCGACGAAAACAATGGCCAGTATCCATTTCTGAATTCGGTAATTTAAAAAAATCGGCAGTTTTCTTACGAATATTATACAAGGTATTTATCCCCACTGGTTGAACTATACACTTTCTCTGTCGATAGTTGATGAAGAACTTTTGGTGAGGCACGTTTTTAGAACGTAAAGCAACGTATTTTCTCACAATATTCAAAACGCTTACACCACATTCCTTATCGGTGATGCAAAAGGAGCGATCTTGCTTAGCTTTTCTGTCAATAACTGAGGCGATGATGACAGATTCTCGATCATCAACATTAGAACTTTCTAGCTTGTACAATTCACTGGACCGACACGCGCCATATAAACCCAGTGCCGCAACAACCTGTAGTTAAAATCCAAATTATGAAGTCACCATTTCTAAACGTTTTACCTTCTCAAACAGATAGTCGTCATCTGAAGCTTCTTTTAAAAATCTCACAACACATCCGTTTCAAAGACTTGTAACCATCACTCAACTTCTTCAGCAATGCAATCAGTTTGCTGTATCTGAAAACATTATCTGTAATTATTTGACAGAGCACATACACTTGACATTATTTACTTTGAAATGTCACAATTTTCATTCACTAGCAGCGTAAACTGTATTATCGAGTAATACGACCACAATGTTGATGGCTTCACTTTCTTTTACTTTTCCGAAAAGTATACCAAAAGTACCTTTTCACTCACATGATTCATATTCTTTACGCTATTCCACCTTTGAAAGCACGTATATTCTTTTTGGTATATCAACCTCGATTTTTGGGGCAATAATTTACCCACTGACCCCTCACCTGTTCTTCCACATCTGAGGGAAGTTTTTCTTGTTTGAAATATATATACATATATGTATTATATATATATATATATATATATATATATATAGAATAAACCCCAAATTCTGGTAAACAAAATTTTGTTTTGTTCAGTGTCAACCCAAGCAACCCGTACTGCTGAGATTTTAAAACGTGACTAACGCAATTAATATTTTTAATTTTTCGTTAAAAATTTGCCATAGAAAAAAATAGAATGCTATACACGACTATAAATACAACTATAGACTCGGGAGAATTAATTCATTCGCTCCTTCGTCGTTCATGAATTAACATTTTTCATTCATCGATAAAATTGTATTTATTATCTTGTATAACAAATAACTATTTTTCACTATCAGTCAAGTAATAGCACTTACAATATGTCGTTCTAGGAAATAGCACAATCTTACAAGTTGGCATGACAACAGGATATAATATTATTTCCCTAGTGTTAATATTGTTCAAAAGTGGCAATCATCATAAGATTTACTAAATTGTTTATTAATATTAATTGTAAACGTACAATCTGTACAGTTGTTTATACTTAAAAATCTATTAGCAGCCATATCTTCAGAGATTTGCGCATTATTGGGCATGTTATATGACAAACGGTTGGTTAGTATACAGGGTGTAGCGCGAAGAGTTTTGATTAAAAGTAATGGCGGATACAGTTCTGTTAAAAATCTGAAATTACGAAACTGTAGGGTTTGGATGACGCTGAGTTCAAATATAATATTGTTCTGAATGTGGCACTTCCAGTTATACCGGAAGTAGACGTCAACTTTGTTATTTTAAATGGAATTTTTATTTTGTATTTCATTTTCGAATTCTACATGAAATTCTAGATAAAATTTGTGCACAGTGTCTTATACCAAAAATGAAGTATTTTCGAGATATTTCGATTTTTTAAATTTTGAAAAAAATCCTAGTCCACATTGAATAACGATATCTCCATTAATAACGAAGCTAGTAACGTGAAATTGTAACCAATAAACAACAAGCGCTTGTCCGTTAACTCCATATATCCATCTCATTGATATTTCATACAGGGTGTTTTAAACTTAGCCGCCAACATGCACAACTTAAATCATTTATAAGTTGCTTACTTTAAATAGAACACCCTGTGTTTTATTACATTTTCCGCTGTATATTTTTAAGCCAATTCGTTTGGTATCAGTCTTCCTTATACCTAAATCCAACCACTTTTGAGATATTTCGTTATCTTAGTTACATAAGTTATTAATTCTGAAAAGTAAACAATACCCTGAAAGGATTATTAATTGTGGATATCATTAAAAACGTTGACTAGGTATTTTGTATTAATTTAATTAGATAACTTACAAACAAAAATAACTAAATGTAATATTAAACAAATAAAGTTTTATAATAAAGTGTTCAAAATTAGCACGATTTGCTTCTAAACATTTATGTATCCTTTTCATTAAGTCATGTCTTGTAATTCTGGAAATATGCTCGGGCGTTAGAGAATTAAAAGCAAGTAAGGCTCTCTGCATCATATCTTTCTTTGTCGTAACAGGTCTATCTATTATGTCGTGACAGTAGACAGAACTGTCCGGTAGTAGGACGATACCGTTAGTAAGGAATGCTACATCGTCCGGGGCACGATTTGGCCAGTAACCGGTTTCTCGCTATGGTATTACTCAAGAAAACAGTACAATTGCCTCGGATCGACCTGGCTACAAGGGGAGGTCAAGGTCGAAACAGACAGGCCCCGTTGCTGACGACTGTGCAAGGAATGAATGGCGAATCGGTACGTGGAATGTTACAGGTATGCATGGTAAAGAATTTGAAATTGCGAATGTAATGTACGAAAGACACCTTGATATTCTGTGTGTATCGGAGACAAAGCACAAAGGAAAGGATGCTGTGGAGATGCAGGATGGCAGCCTGGCACTATGGTCAGGAGTTGAGACGGAAGTGCATGGCGCAAAAGGAGTTGGGATGATCATAAGTAAAAGAGCGAAAAGATGTCTTAAACAGTACGAATTGGTATCTCCCTGGGTAATGTGGGTTAGAATGAAAGTGGAGTTTCGAAGAATTTTTCTTATTGCATGCTATACACCGATGAATGGAGAAAGAGACCAGAAGCCTGAGAACTTCTGGAATGAAGTAGAGAACGTTTTGAACGTATTTAAGCCAAAGGAAAGAGTGATTATATTGGGGGATATGAACGGATGGGTGGGTGTACAGAGAGAACATAGTGAACGCATTCTAGGAAAGTTCGGAGACCAAATAATCAATGAGAACGGTGAACACCTGCTGAACATCTGTGTGGATAGAAGCCTGTTTGTATCCAATACGTGGTTTAAACATAAAATTGTACATGGCAAAGAGGTCAATCTAAAAGTATGATAGACTTGATAGTGTATGATGAGCGGCTTAGAAACCTGGTGAAAGACACAAAAGTAATGTGCGAAGCGGAGTGTGGATCGGACCACTTTTTGGTTGTATCGAGAGTGTGTTTAGGGCAAAAGTGGGTGTGGAGAAGGAAATCAAACGTAGTGCGAACGTCCAGAATTAGGGTTGACAAACTAGCGGATAATGGTGCGAGAATGAAATACGCAGATGCTGTGAATAAAGAGTTGAATGTGAATGAAACAGTTTGGAACGAACAAATAAAAGACACTGACGTTAAAAGTACATGGATAAGCTTGAGAAACTCTGTTGTCAATTCTGCCGTGCGAATATGTGAAAGAGTGATTGTAGGTAGGCAGAAAAAATGTGCTTGGTGGAATGAGTCGGTAAAAAATGCAGTAAGTAAGAAAAAAGATGGCAATGATTGCTGCAAAAAATGAGACTGAGAAGAAACGATTGTATGAGGTGTACAGATTAAGAAACAAAGAAGCGAAGGAGGCAGTGAGAATAAGTAAATAGGAAGTGATGGCTGTAAAGGAGAGAAAATGCAGAATGATTTTGAGGAAACAAAAAACTCTTCTGAAATGGGTCAAAATACAAAACGTGGCCCAAAACAGAACGCTGCAGGAGTGATGAATGATAGAAACGAAATAGTATGGGACGATTGAGAAGTGAGGAAATGGTGGCAAGAATATTTCGGAAAGCTGTACAGTAGTGGGGAAAGTAAGACTGAAGGGTTAAATAAGGAGAATATAGAAGAAATGATGAATGAAACTGAGAAGGATATTGGAATAAATGAGGCAGAGAAAACGGTAGGAAGATTGAAAAACGGCAAGGGAGCAGGCGTAGATGAAATCACTGGTGAAATGCTCAAGTATGGTGGTGCAATGCTTATACGAAGATTGCGTGAATTATTCAATGTATGCCTGATGTGTGAAAAAGTAACGAGTGATTGGAAGAGCTCCATCATTGTACCATTGTATAAGGGTAAGGGGAACAAGAGTGATTGTAAGAACTACAGAGGAATAAGTTTGCTCAGGGTACCTGGTAAAGTATTTGGAAGAATACTGATTGATAGAGTACGAGAAACTACACAATCTAAGATGTGGGATGTGCAAGGTGGCTTCATGCCAGGAGAGAGATGTATAGATCAGATGGTTGCTCTCCAGCACGTGATCGAAAAGTGTTTAAAGGTAAAAAGAAGGTGTACTGTGCGTTTGTAGCTCTGGAAAAAGCATATGACAGAGTGAATAGAGAGAAGCTGTGGGAAATATTAAATGAATATGGCGTAAATAAAGGTCTAATAAATGGAATAAGGGCAGTATACAACGGTAGTCGGGCATGTGTTAGGGTGAGAGGAGGTGTGAGTGAATACTTTAATATTGAGCAAGGAGTGCGACAAGGCTGTGTGATGTCACCGTGGTTGTTCAAAGTTTACATGGATAAATGTCTTAGACAAGCATGTAACGATACAAATGGTGTAATGGTTGGTGACGTAAATGTACGACTCCTGGTGTATGCAGATGACACAGTCTTATTAAGTGATAGTGCAGATGAGCTGCAAACCGCTCTGAGGAAGTTTGATACAGTCTGTGAGAGCATGGACCTAAAGGTAAAGGGAGGTATGCGGAGATAAGAAAGCATGCAGAAAGATTGCGAATGAAAAATAAATAAGAGGACGGGATTGTTTTGCCTACCCCAAGGGAATGGCGTGAAGGTTAAGTTAAGTTAAGTCGTAACAGGTTTGGAAAATACCTGATTTTTAATGTAACCCCAAATACCAAAATCTAGAGGAGCCAAATCAGGAGAGCGAGCTGGCCAACGAAACGGACCCTGATTGGCAATCCATCTATCATCAAACATGTCGTAAAGATGCTGAGCAACAGGCCCAAAGTTATGAGAAGGTGCTCCATCTTGCTGATACCAAGCTGAAGCCGCCTCTCCATTTCTTAAAGTATGTAACGCCGGTCGTATGGCTTCTTCTAAAATGTGGCAATATCTTGTACCATTTAAATTTTCATCATAAAATTTTAATGCTAAAATTTTATCGTCTTTTATTGCACAAAAAACATTAAAACTCCAACTATCTTGGAAATAACGTTCTTTACTAACATGTGGATTTTCATTAGACCAAAAGTGGGAATTATGTCGATAAAATAATCCATTTTTGCTAAACTTTACTTCATCACACCATATAACTTTTTTATGAAGTTTTCATTAAAACCAATCACAGAATTCTACCCTTCGAGGAAGATCACCCAATTGTAAGTGTTGCACCAAATGATATCAAAATGGTTTCCATTTGTGTTTTTTTTAAATGCGATGAATTGTTCTCGTCGACAAAGTAAGATCTCTCTCACAATCTCTAATGGAGGTATTTGGAGAGGCCGTAAAATAAACTAAAACATTAATTTCGTTTATGTCACTGTCCACTAGTGGTTTATTTTTATTAATTTTTGTCTTAAATTGACCGAATTGACGGCAGTTTCTTACAATATCACCAGTTGCATTTCGTCGATTTGGATATCTTTCTGCAAAAACACGGTAAGTCCGTTCAACAATTCTATTACACTCGCCGTAAATAATAATAAGATTTAAAAAATCATCATTAGTAAATCCTACACTTGCCATTATTTACTATGAAATACAAACTGGTAAAGAAAACTGTCAAAAAAACATAAACAATTAACGTTCTAATTATCAAATCTTCGACAGCCATGGCCTACCCTTTACCAATGTTGAAATAATTAAGTGTTGTTATGTTTTCACTAAGATCTCAAAAGTGGTTGGATTTAGGTATAGGGAATACTGATACCAAACGAATTGGCTTAAAAAAATACAGCGGAAAATGTAATAAAATACAGGGTGTTCTATTTAAGGTAAGCAACTTATAAATGATTTAAATTGTGCATGTTGGCGGCTAAGTTTAAAACACCCTGTATGAAATATCAATGAGATGGATATATGGAGTTAACGGACAAGCGCTTGTTGTTTATTGGTTACAATTTGACGTCACTAGCTTGATTATTAATGGAGATATCGTTATTCAATGTGGACTAGGATTTTTTAAAAATTTAAAAAAAAATCAAAATATCTCGAAAATACTTCATTTTTGGTATAGGACATTGTGCAAAAATTTTATCTAGAATTTTATGTAGAATTCGAAAATAAAATAAAAAGTATTAGGTTCTATTTAAAATAACAAAGTTGACACCTACTGCCGGTATAACCGGAAGTGCCACATTCAGGACAATATTACATTTGAACTCAGCGTCATCCAAAATCTCCAGCTTCGTAATTTCAGATTTTTAACGTAACTGTATCCACTATTACTTTAATCAAAACTCCCTGTAGTGCTGGTGCAAAAACCACTACTTAATTTTGCTACACTGACATGAGATTCTACTAAAGAATTTTTATAATAAAATCATAAAATAATTGTTAATAGACAATATCACTTGTAGGTAGAGAAAAAAATAATGTATTCCACACAGGAAGTAAGGATTTACACTACTTCGCCTTGTTAAATCCCTCCCATACGGTCGAGATTCAAATAATGCTCGGTAGAGTAAATCCTACTCAGTTCCCTTGTAAAGTAATATACTATTCCTGTCTTTTAATTTTTTCAGTTAGCATCTAGATGTCTATTACCCTCTGTCAGACATGAAGTTTTGAACGTCTGTTTGACATAGATTATTGTTTTGTGTTTTACAATGTTGCTTATTTCCATAATGAACTTATTACAAAAGAGGTTGCATAATTATCCTAAAAAAATGTGATTTAAATTATTACATTTTTTTAATTTCGATTTTGTAGGTTGAAAGGTCGTGTGGTATTCCACACCAGTTATACGATTGGTACATTAATTTGTAATCTTCTGTAAACATAGAAACTATGAAAACTCTTTTATTAATTACATAATTTATACTTTTAGAAAAAAATATTCCCTAATTGGGAGTATGTCATTAAAAAGTACAATTGAATTAGCAATTTCACTTTAGCAACTGTTAATTACCTGGTCTTTATTCATTATTGTTTTGAGAAATAATTTGTAAGTCAAGTGTAATATATCTTTTAGAAAAAAGCATGTTAACATTAATGAAATGTCTTTTTGTTAAACTAACTTACGGCTCACTGGAGAAAGTGAAATTAATTAGAACTGGGTAATGAAGCGATCAATATTTAAAATACTCTCATTTGGGAACTATAGATATATTCACGTTGGTGTCTAAGGAATACTGAGTTTACAAAAAACAATTTTGTATAACAAATTCCTTATATCGATAATGATAGTAACAAGTGTACTTTCTACTTGTTAATGTATAAATCGTCAATACAGTAATGAACGTGATTAATTAATAATATATGCGTTAATTATTAAATACCTACATAGAAAATCCATTAGGTAGTTTAAAATCAACGCGAAAAAGACTCCAAAATTAATTGTATAGAAAAATTACATTGTAATTAACAAAATAGTACTAAACAAACAAAGCGTTTTGTTAAATTAGTATTATGTCTTTACAAACGAATTACAATAAGTGAAATTTTTTATTGTATACCTTGGTTGAGTTGTAAATATAATTGTAGCGTAAACTCGTAATAACTATCTAAATGTTACAGTTTTGTTATGTGCAGTAAATATATTAATTGCAATTTTTACTTTCTAAATATTCAGACGTTTTAATTAAAGTACTAATGTTAAAGCAACATACAAAGTGATTTCGTTTAATATAACATAAATGAAAATATAATTTATATAATGTAAAGTCATCACTCATTTTCAAGTCAAAAGCACTCGCGATTGTATTATATATTCAAAACATCTTTAAATACAGAAATGACAATAAATAATATTTATTGTACATAAATTAAGAGCATTTTTGTATATCTTACATTATTATTAATTAAATAATTGCTTACTGAAATCTAGAAGTTGCTGGTTAATTGTTAATTGGTTTAGAAGGTACTTAATTATTAATTTGGTGCCGGTTATTAAACTAATGTAGTGGCAAGTCTTATTATTACTATTCAAATAAACCAATCGCATTAAGAAGAATTATGCGTCGCATTGTAAGGTTATTTTAATGCACCGTGTATGTCTAGAATTTGATAACGTATGTAACGTGTTTTGAATGTAGCTGAAGTGAGTTTGGATGAAAAGAATTTCTTTTTGAGTATGCGTAATGTAAGTTGGTGTAATTGATACGCCACTGGAATGTAGTGAGGCATCGGTTGTCGTGTGAAGGAATACTTGAACGTAGTAGAAAAATTTTCGTGTTGAAAGCGTTAAAGGACCAGACAGACGGCTTATGGAGAAATGGATTCCGGTTAGTTTGCCTTAAATTTTGGGATGTTGAAGATATCGACTTCATGAACAATTGTGCCATGGGCACAACTCAATCCTATGGCCGGTTTTCAATTTACAGGGTGATGAAGTTGAAAAATAGCCATTTTATTAAAATGTAATTTTCTTAATGTAATAAGGATTTTTTGCTGTAATAGTATTCTAATAACATCAAATAATATTACTTTGTGTAGAAAAAGTATTATTTGATACAGGGTGATTCAAAAATTACCTGCGTATTCTACTTTACAGTAGGAATATGAAAATATAAATATTTGGTCTGAATTTACTTTAGTTGGACTTATTATAACAAGTTATAAAAACATTTTATACAGGGTGAGTCAAAAAGTTGATCGACTCTGCAGGTTATTTTTACTACAATTTTATATACTTTGTAACACAAGTCAGTAGTCGATATTGAACCATTTTCAAAAATATATAATTTATAAATTAAATGCAGGGTGATTCCCAAGATATTTAAGGTAGAAAATTACGAAAATTGATTTTTTTTGCGAATCACCCTGTAATTTAATATTTCCTCCGTTAATTTCTCTACTTTTTTCTTATTGTCTGTAATTTGAGATTGTTAGTCCCCTATAGAAGTTTTGCGAAGTTACTATGATCAGTTTTTTTATATCGACTTTGTGATGACAAGCCTGTCACAATGTATACGCTTATACCTGAGCTCATAAATGTTTTTATTTTATTTAATCATTCATGATTTATGTCATTCTAACGTTATTTTTTTAAGGAAACAAATAATATGTAACATATAATATCAACAAATAATGTATTAATAGTGAGCCAAACCTCCGAAGACGCAAATATTATTAGAGAGCCAAATATCCGAAGACGCAAATATTATTATGTTATTTATCTACATACCTATCTGCAATCAGTTTGAATAAGCTACTTATAGGTGTAATGTATCTAGATTATAAGTAATCTCACCACTATAGAGGTAGAGTTTCCCGGCGCGCTCTTTTTTAAGTGGTATCCCCAATAGCCTAATCCCTTTTTACCTGGGAAATGCAGTTCTATTTGTAATGAAACAAACAAATACAAGGTGGTCGAACGAAAACTCGATTTTCCGGCTTTATAATGAAAATGTGGAAAATCGCTCGGACCCGTCGATTTTAGTTTGTAAGGGGACACTTTTTTTCCTGATTGCAGCATTGGCACTTCAACCCTCTAGCAGTGGGGTGAACCAACCGTAAAAAGATAGGGAATCTACCAAGTGTGGCACATTTTTGAAATGGTAATTTTGTGGGGAATTCAGCAATACTAATAATGTTGAACGAAATTCAGATTTTAGCGCCCTCTTGAGGGAAAAATAATCGTTACGTAATTCAAATTGTGACACCTCATTTGAAAGCTGTTTTTATTAGTAATTCAATGCTATAAATAAAAGTATCCAGAAATCACATTTAATAAGTAAAATCAACTAAAGAGCTAAACGTGTAGGTGTAGTATGACACTTTTGATTTTCAACTGATTTTAATAATAAATGTGATTTCGGGGTAATTTTATTTATTGCATTGAATTACTAATAAAAATAGTTTTCAAATGAGGTGTCACTCTAATTACGTAACGATTATTTTCACTCAAGACGCTAAAATCAGAATTTGTTACAACAATGTTAGTATTGCTGAATTCATAATACCTTTTCAAAATGTGCCACATACATTCTATCTTTTGGAGTTGGTTCACCCTACTGCTAGAGGGTTGAAGTGCCAAATGCTGCAATCAGGAAAAAAAGTGTCGACAGGTCCGAGCGATTTTCCACATTTTCATTTTAAAGTCGGAAAATCGAGGTGTTAAGTTTTCGTTGGACCACCCTGTATATAAAATAAATACTTTAAGGAACGAATACTAACAAAAATAAGAGAAATTAAAGTAGATTATTTATTACATATGGACGGTTAAGAGAACGTAACATGCAACATGTTCAAAAGAGTTCCGTCTTCGTTAAGATGATGCTGTCACATTTGTACATAGGCAGGGACAACTATGAAATAATAAATATCTACACTCAATAGAAAGCCTCCGAATATTTTCATAACATATCATGCAAGTATTGGATTTAGCTGGAAAAAGTACGTTAATTCTGAGACAATTTGGATTACCGATTTTTATCATTCTGAATTTTCTTGTATAACACTGTATTTCCCTGTATAACCCTGTATCGTAGACTAAGGGTAAAAAGAGCTTAACTTTCCTATCTCCATTTTCTTTAATTTTTAAAAACTATGACCTTATAGACATTCGAAATACCATGAATTTATACTGAAAAACCTAACTGCAATGAACGATCATGTAGGCTGTGAAAACAAATTGTTACTTATTTTGACGTATCTGTCAAAAATAATTTCTTAGCACAAAACATTTGTGTTACTTATTAACAAGTGTTTGGTTTTAATGTTTCTACTGTCTAATAAATTGTTGTAAAAAGTGATATAATAAATATAATATAATTTAATATAATTATTATAAGTTTTTGTTATGAACGAATAAGTTCAAAGGTAAATATGTAATTAAAAATTATTATTAATTTTATTAAATACATAAATAAAAAGTTTACCTCGAGTAGTATTTGAACCTACGACCTGTACTTTGATAGAGTACCGCGCTAACCAACTGCGCCATCAAGGTTCAAGCCCCAATCGATGTAAATTTTGTCTTTATGTGTGTAGAACTGATGTAAATTCTAAATATAATGAGATTACAATCAAATTACTTATATTAATGGAATGTGAGCCTGCAATATCGCAAGGATTCACACACCCCAAAGCAACTTGACTAATATTAATAAAATTAATAATAACTTTTAATTACAAATTCAATATAATGTTTCGTTCAGTTTCTTATTAATAATTTTTACGTTGGTTAAACTTTATGTTTAAGTGTTAATTATGGCTTTTGCAAATAGAGCAAACTGTTATGTGTGTAACAGAAATTATAATAGACGACAAATGAATCGTCTCTATGACGAAGAAAACATTTTACAGCAAGAACTTGCAATTTTGAGACGTGAAGCTTTTGAAAGACCACCTTTGAATATTGATGAAGATAGTAGGGTATGTTTTAATTGTTTTCAAGTTATATTGGTAGACATCAGAGCCATGGAAAATAATCCCAATTGTCTCAGAATCAACGTACTTTTTCCAGCTAAGTCCAACGCTTGCATGATATGTAATGCCAATGAAAATATTCGGAGTGTAGGGTAAATATATTTATTGTTTCAAACATAGTTGTCCCTGACTATGTACGAATATGTCAGCATCATCTTAACGAAGACGAAACTATTTCGAACATGTTGCAAGGTGGATTACGTTCTCTTAACCGTCCATACGTAATAAATGACCTACTTCAATTTCTCCAGTGTCTTCGAACCGCTGCTACCAGTAATAATGGTCGAACCTATGAAGATATAGATAACTTTCCAGAAGAGGAATTTAAATCATTAACATCGATTTCCAAAAATAATTTCAACGAATTATATGAGACCTGCAATTTTTTTGAACAAGATGGAAATCGTGTAAATATAACAAGAAAATACTTAACAACTTTTCTCCTAAAAATGAGACACGGTTTATCAGATAATTTTTTAAAAGTTATATTTCAATATCCTTCTCGACAAGTAACTAGTTTGGTTATTAATAAGGTGCGGTTATGTCTAATGCAACGATTTGTACCATATAGTATAGGATTTAACGCAATCACCAGAGCCAACTATATAGACAAACATGTCTCTGGATTTACAAACACACTGTATAATTCTAATCCTGACATTCCCAAAGCCATAGTGTATATAGACTTCACATATAACAAACTCGAAAAAAGTTCTAATTTTAGAGTACTTAGACAATCGTATTGCTATTATAAAATGCAGCATTTGGTAAAACCTGAATTGATAGTCGCCCCCGATGGTTACATTCTGGCTATTAATGGACCATATTTTTCAGACGTCCGAAACAATGATGCCACTATTTTACAGTATGAACTAAACAATTACATTAATGGAATGAGAGCTTGGTTTCAAGAAGGGGACATTGCAATTGTAGACAGAGGATATCGAGATTATGTTCCGTTATTGCAAGAGTATGGGATCAACTGTCTTATGCCTCCTCTTCTTGTTACAGGACAGACCCAATTAGAAACACGTGATGCTAATTTTACTCGATATATTACAACCACACGTTGGATAGTCGAATCTCGTAATGGACATTTGAAATCTATATTCAAGTTTTTAAAGAACACTATTTCGATACACCATGCTGCTAATTTAAACGAATATTATTAGATAGCTGGAGCTCTTATTAATAAATTCCATCCCCCAATAACCATGCCCGGTACAATACAAATGGCGGAACAAATATTAGGTAATTTGGACGAAGTAAATATAAATATAAATCTATATTTAAGGGACGTTCAGTGGGTTTTATTAAATCACTTGCACGCTCATGAGTTCCCCCGTTTAGATTTACACTATTTAAAGCGTCTGACTGGAATTTATTATGTAAACTTGGCAAAAAGTTATATTCAAGACAAACTTCAAAGAGAAGAAACTAATATTCTTCAATAAGACGAATAGGTGGAGGATCCGTACATTATACGAATCCGAGTGTACTCCAGATTTCGTAATATATGTAAATATATGTTGTGGATATCTTTTACGATTGACGAAAATGTCGATCATCAACCTTTAGAATTTCACTATTATTGTACTTGCAAGTCGGGAGCTAGAACTTTAGGAACATGTGGCCAGTGTATTATCTCTTTTGGGTTATGCTAGATATGAACAAAATATGAGATATCCATCTATTCAACTCTTAAATGAAATTACAGATGCAGCTGAAAGGATGCTGCCAGAAAATATTGATCATGGTCCAGAAATTGTAGAAAATTAAATATTTTCAGTGCCTACCTAACTTTAGTTCATTTCGTTTGTTTCTTCTTTCCTGACTTTGATTAAATTCTACACATGTACTTATTTTTGTTAGTATATTCGTTTCTTAAAGTATTTTATATATTTGTATGTTTCATTACAATAGACCTGCATTTCCCAGGTTAAAGTGGATTGGGCTTATTGGGGATACCACTTAAAAAAAAAGCGCACCGGGAACTCTACCTCTATAGTGGTGAGATTACTTATAATCTAGATACATTACGCCCATAAGTAACTTATTCAAACTGATTGCAGATAGGTATGTAGATAAATAACATAATAACATTTGCGTCTTCGGATATTTGGCTCTCTAATAATATTTGCGTCTTAGGAGGTTTGGCTCACTATTAATACATTATTTGTTGATATTATATGTTACATATTATTTGTTTCCTTAAAAAATAACGTTAGAATGACTTAAATCATGAATGATTAAATAAAATAAAAACATTTATGAGCTCAGGTATAAGCGTATACATTGTGACAGGTTGTCATCACAAAGTCGATATAAAAAAACTGATCATAGTAACTTCGCAAAACTTCTATAGGGAACTAACAAACTCAAATTACAGACAATAAAAGAAAAGTAAAAAATTAACGGAGGAAATATTAAATTACAGGGTGATTCGCAAAAAAAATCAATTTTCGTAATTTTCTACCTTAAATATCTTGTGAATCACCCTGTATTTAATTTATAAATTATATATTTTTGAAAATGGTTCAATGTCGACTACTGACTTGTATTACAAAATATATAAAATTGTAGTAAAAATAACCTGCAGAGTCGATCAACTTTTTGACTCACCCTGTATAAACTGTTTTTATAACTTGTTATAATAATTCCAACTAAAGTAAATTCAGACCAAATATTCCTATTCCTACTATAAAGTAGAATACACAGGTAATTTTTGAATCACCCTGTATCAAATAATACTTTTTCTACACAAAGTAATATTATTTGATGTTATTAGAATACTATTACAGCAAAAAATCCGTTAATACATTAAGAAAATTACATTTTAATACGTTTTAAAGAATGGCTATTTTTCAACTTCATCACCCTGTAAATTGAAAACTGGCCATAGGATTGAGTTATGCCCATGGGCACTATTGTTCATGAAGGCGATATCTTCAACATCCCAAAAATTAAGGCAAATTAACCGAAATCCATTTTTCTGTAAACCGGCTGCCTGGTCCTTTGGTTGAGAAATAACGTTTTGAGTAAATTTTTATTGATACGGCACTGGTAAAACTACTGGTCTTTTTGTTACTGTGTGTGGAGGAATGTAGACTAAATAAGTGGTTGTAGACATATTAGTGAGTAAGTTTATGATACATTGATATCCTATTAACGTAGCTTAAGGAATATGGATACATATTTCATGTTCAAGAATGAGGTGATAGAATGTGAGGGAGTTCATTAGATTGTGCGGAAATAGAATTCGCTCACATGTGAGATTTGTATGAAAAGTTGAGGGATGATCTGGTTAATCTACGGTGTGAATGTAATTGCATTGTTGATTTCTTTGGAAAGTTTTAGTGAAAGTGATTCAAGATGGCTATGTTTATTTCGCATCTTTGGCGACTTTTTCCACGTTGGAACCCTCGACGCGGCAAAGAAACGGACTAAATACTCAATTGTGATAGGTGAATTTTGATATTAGTGCGAATTTATTGTGACGTATTGGCAATATGGCGGGCAGAACGTATATAAGCGAGTGTCCAATTTTAGGAGTTAAATAGTTGGTTAGAGGTTTTACTCTGAGTAAAGGTCGCGCGCGCGTTGTAACCATCAGAACGGTTAGTGAAAATTATAGTTTTAGCAGGGCATGTATAGCGACTGCATTAACCCATAAGGGGACAAATCGTATAGAAATTCACAACTAAATAATTCAATATATTGTGAGTTGAAGGAAAACAGTGATTTGCTTCAAGAAATAAAATAGTACTTAGGCAGATTAGAAGTTATCACAGCAAATATTTTGTTATTAGTGTCCAATTGTGGGACGCGTGACCTAATATTATTCTAAAAAGAACTGAAGGTAACCATTTAAGCGACTGAAAGGAAAGTTTGTAAAATTTAGTTAAGATACTGGTGATCATAATTGGCATTGAATGTCTAAATACGATTTGAAAGGTAAAGTAGTAATAAAATATAAAGATATTATTGATGATACAAGCACTAACCGCTCTATGTTTGAATTATTCAGCAATCTACAATCATTTTGTTGATATAACAATTTATTATTAAACCGATTTCGTTTATTTTATTTAGAACTTTCTAAATTGAGAATATTTATTTAGTTCAAAGTTTTATAACAGTTAGAAGCTTAAATTTACAGGTATACGAGGGATGCATAAAAAGCATTCAAGTTAACGTTTTACGATTTGGGAATTTTCGTTAGTACAGGGTGTGTTTAATAAGTTTAAGACGAGTCGTGTATTTCAGAATTTTGTTAAGCTTTTGGATCAATGTATTTTGAAGTGTGATTGAATTTGAATGGTGAATGGTTTTACTGAGTAGACTGCAGTCCTGTCTTCCGCAGTCAGATAGGATTCATTTACCATCCCACCTAAGACTACTTATTTTAGCAAAATTTAGGATTGTGGTGAAGCCTAGAGATCATTATCATTTTTCCCGGAACGAGCTTTGTGAGTTGTAGATTAATGGTAAGTGTAAGGTGTTTGAAACTACTTTTCAATCATTTTACTCCTTATATCGATCACGCCCATTTCCACTGTAGCTGGTTTGGCAACCCGTTTTTATTCAGTAAGCACACATGACGCCTAGTGCGGTTTGGACGTGTAACAGCATACAGGGCCGTTCCGAAAATATCTGCCGCCACTGTACGAAAATAATCTTTCCGCCCCCTAATTTCTGATTAACCATAATTTCTTAGAATTAATTTTACCTTAAATAAAAAAACACAAGAAATGTGAAACAAGTACATTGTATTTCGGAAAAATAAGTCAGCAGGAACTTATTATAAATGAACATGGATAGATATTTATACTTATTAACGGATACGTTTAAAAAAGTTGGAATAAATTTTGATTAACACTGGTTACACCTTGTCGAGTTGAGTCCTACTAAATGCTCCATAGTTTCAATTTGCTTTGATTCATTACTTAGCAGAACAAATCTTACCACAACGGTACGCGGGATTCGAGGTTGAGATCTCGATCTGAAAAGGTCAATTTATAAATAAAAGACGAGCTAGTCTAATTCAAAAAAAGACGTCGTCTTCACGACGTTTGAGCCGGGTTACCAGCGCTGACACCAACAGTTCCTAGAGGAATAGGCAGCTCAGAGAGAGCTGTCACCGACGACATCCCGGAAGTTCCGGATACCGCCAGCGATACTGTCACTGCTCGATCTACCGTTCGACAGAGCGAGCAACGACGCGCTACCTGCCGCCACCGTACAGAAGAGGAGGAGGGAAAAGAAGACAAGACCTTCACCGTTAGAAGGCATCGCCGCCCTAGAAGTGGAGCACCGCACAGAAGACACGCCGACCACCTCCGCAGCCACAGCCGCAACCGACAACATCCAAGAAGAGACCCGCTCCGATGACTTCGGGCTACAGAATCAGAAGCCGAAGAAGACCCCGAAGGTTCGTCCGCCTATCGTCGCCGCCCATGGATAACAGATTACAGCCTCCACAAGCGACGAAGGCGGGAGGACAACAGCGACAGAAGAAGACACCGCCGACGGCGGCGCCTTCTTCAACCCGGACCGGCGCCAATTACGCCAGAGCGACAGCAGGCAAGGTTGAGAAGGCAGATGTACATAGAGCGGCTCTCGCCGCGTGTCGTTACCCCGCATGCCCAACCCGCCTTAGGGCCTCCTCGGAGGGCTCGATATAGAGAAGGCCCTATATGTCATCCGCAAGGTGGCAGCGGCGTTCGCTCAGGCGCAAATTACGATGGACCTATGGAGAGTGATCCTAACGCACGGTTCAGAGGTGGTTGTTCTTTTTTATTAAAATGTTTTAATTTTTCAAATTTGACAAAATTGTTTACAACATCTTTAACAATTTTTAACAAACATTACTACTGACGAAGATAACTGTAAGTGTTATCGAAACGTTTAGATTGTATAATTTAAAGCACACCATTAAAAAACCCCAAAAAAGATAAGTATTTTATTATGAGTGTTAAAGGTGAAAGTTTACATTTTCATATTTCATTTACCCTTATAGCTTAGCTTAATTCTATCAACACACTCGCCTAGTACAAGTCTCCTATACAGTTTTACACGCATTATTAGTGGATCTTCTGTTAAAGCCATTCAATTAGACCACTATAAATAATTAATTACAATAAATTAATAAATCACAGTTTATGCCAATATACAAATTAAAGTACGTAGTCACTTTTTATGGTATGATAGATATGAAGTTTACATTTTTCACTTTTAATCATAATGAAACCACTAATTGTTTCAATAAAAATAGAGCTATTTAAAACTAGCGCTACAATCTAAAACGATACCACGTACATTAATTGAAATAAATTAGTAGCGGCGTTTTATGATTTAATACATGTAAAATTAACGTTTTTCATTTTAAAATTGATCATTTACTATAAATAAATTACTAATTTTTTCAATTACACTTAAGTCACTCAGCACTAATGCTACAACCTAGAACACTGTCACATCAATTAAAATAAATTAATTATACAATTTTTACAATTAAAACGGAGCCCAAACCTAACCCTGTAATCTAGAGCGCTATCAATACATTAGTTAAAATAAAAGAATTAGTGGCATTTTATGTTAAGGTGGATATGAAGTTAACGTTTATCACTTTAAAAGTGATTATTCACGTTGAAGAAATTACTAATTTGTTTAATTAAAATTGAGCTACTCTGCTCTAACGCTTCAATCTAGAGCGGTGTCACAGTATTTAGAATATATTAATTAGAGACAATTTATGGTGTTGTGCATATAAAATTAGCGTTTCACACTTTAAAAAAGGAATTATTCATTGTAGAGAAATTCTAATTTTTTTAATTAAATTGAGTTATTCAAAACTAACTTTACAATGTAGGGCGCTGTCACATTAATTACTATAAATTATTTATAGACTTTTTATGGTGTTGTAGATATGAAGTTAACGTTTATCACTTTAAAAGTAATTATTCACTATAACGAAATTACTATTTTTTCGATAAAAATTGAACTATTAGAACTAACGCTACAATCTAGAATGCCATAACTTACATTAATTAGAATAAATTAATAGCAGCGTTTTATGGTTTAATACATATAAAATTGATATTTTGTCACTTTCAAATTGATTATATACTATAAAAAGTTTACCAATTTTTCCAATTAAGCTTAATCCACTCAATACTAACGCTATAATCAAGAGCGGTATCCATTACATCAATTAAAATAAATTAATTAGAAAACTTTAAAAGTGATTATTCATGTTGAAAAATAACTAATTTGAGCTACTCAGAAATAACGTAACAATTTAGAGATATGTCCCATTATTTAAAATACATTAATTAGAGACAATTTATGGTGTTGTGAATATAAAATTAGCGTTTGACACTTTAAAAGGAATGGCATCGAAATTTTTAATTTTTTAAATTAAAATTGAGCTACTCAAAACTATATTTACGATCTAGGGGCTGTCACTTACATTAATTAGAGACGTTGTGGATATGAAGTTAACGTTTATTACTTTAAAAGTAATTATTCACTACAAAGAAACTACTAATTTTTTAATAAAAATAGTTATTTAAGTCTGACGTTAGAATCTAGAACGCTATCACTTACAATAATTAAAATAAATTAATAGCAGCGTTTTATGATTTAATACATATAAAATTAACATTTTTCACTTTAAGATTGAATATTTACTATAAATAAATTACTATTTTTTTCAATTAAACTTCAGTTATTCAACACTAACGCTACAATCCAGAACGCTATCACCTACATCAATTAAAATAAATAAATTAGAAAATTTTTACATTTAAAACGGGGCTACCCAATAACCAACGCTGCAATCTTGAGCGCCATCACTTGCATTAGTTAAGATAGATATGAAGTTAACGTTTGTCACTTTAAAAGTGATAGTTCACTATAATTTACTAATTGTTTCAGATAAAATTGAGCTACTCAAAATGAACAAATAAATCAATTAGAGGCGATTAATGGTATTGTAAATATAAAGCTACCGTTTGACACTAGATGTGATTATTCATTATAAACAAATCTCTAATTTTTGCGTATACGTGTGCGTGTGCGTGTGCGTGTACGTGTGTGTGCTTGTGCGTGTGCGTGTGCGTGTGCGTGCGCGTGGGCGTGTGCGCGTGCGTGTACGTGTGCGTGTGCGTGTGCAATTGTAAACATTGTAAAAACATTAACAATCCATGTCAGATGGACGTTTAAAAGCCAATGATGCGTTAGGGCAACGTTATGTTTATATTTTCTTGTAATGGTTTCATAAGGTGTTTTCCCAATAATACCTATTATAGGTTACAACATACATTTCGTAGGTATATCCTCTAACTTTTATTTTTTTTATAGCAAATATTACTTTTCTAGTGGTTATTTAAAGGGTTATGACATCATCTTACCACGTTTGGGAAGGTTTCGCCAATATCGGCCATTATGTGTGTGTGTGTGTGTGTGTGTGTGTGTGTGTGTGTGTGTGTGTGTGTAGCAATGCTTTAACTTAAGCCAAAGTATGATAAAAAATTAAATTGTAATAATAAGCACAATTTAATTGATAATGTGCCGCTGGCTCATCAGTAGATTGAGATAGGGAGGGTTCTAATTTAGCTCTGATTAACCTACCTGAAATGCGTCTTGTTTCTCACCTGTTTAGTTATTTTCATTTCTTTAATTACTAAAAATGCAATGTAAAAAAAAATTATAAAATATAATTAAATGAATTCTCGGGCACCATGTTATCTTTGACAGGAATAACAAAACCTATTTAATGAACATTAAATGCTTTCTAATAATAACAAAAAATAACAATATGCAATAAAGTTTATTACCAAATTTATGGATAATAAGGAGAGAAAGAAAAAGGTTTTAAAGCTAAGCTTAAAACTAAAAATTCACTACTATATAAATACCTCTGTATAATGGTTCCAGTGTTCTTTTTGGATACGGAAATGTCAACTAGTAAGATAGCATTTCACAACATCCTTGCGAGTCTTGTAATAACTCGATTAACTATGTGTTTGTAGAAATTTTCAATCCAATACGTATTGTATTCTTCCCATTAAAGATTATTACGAATACAAGTTCAATGAATAAAAAGAGGCGTACTTAAAAGTGAGTAATTAACAAAAAAAATAATGGGGTAATGTGGAAAAAAAATAATGTGGAAAAAAAAATAATGTGGAAAAAAAAATAATGTGGTAAAAAAATTGTGCCTAAAAAGCAAAGGCTTTAGCTAAAATATAATGAGAAAAAACAAACTTACCATCAAAATTTGATGGCACACTTTATAAAAAATTAAGTAAAAATCATTCTTATTGCTGTTAACAGTCAGCATTAACTGAATTACCCAAAAGCTTTCTGCATAACTCAAGTATATATAATATTCACGCTTGCGCGAATACAATAATATAAATCCAATTTTTTTAAGAAAGGGAACTAAAACTATTTATGTAATATTACACCCAAAAGATTTGTTCTAGAAAATGCAATTTAAGTTGCCAGTTTTCAATTCTACATAATAATAATTAAAACTTTTCTAATATTATGCCAAATAAATTAATGATTTTAGATTAACGTATTTTTTTTGTACAACCACAAAAAAAGGTTGTTACAGTGTGTGTGTGTGTGTGTGTGTGTGTGTGCGCGCGCGTGTGCGTGTGCGTGTGCGTGTGCGTGTGCGTGTGCGTGTGCGTGTGCGTGTGCGTGTGCGTGTGCGTGTGCGTGTGCGTGTGCGTGTGCGTGTGCGTGTGCGTGTGCGTGTGCGTGTGCGTGTGCGTGTGCGTGTGCGTGTGCGTGTGCGTGTGCGTGTGCGTGTGCGTGTGCGTGTGCGTGTGCGTGTGCGTGTGCGTGTGCGTGTGCGTGTGCGTGTGCGTGTGCGTGTGCGTGTCCGTGTGCGTGTGCGTGTGCGTGTCCGTGTGCGTGTGCGTGTGCGTGTGCGTGTGCGTGTGCGTGTGCGTGTGCGTGTGCTTGTCCGTGTCCGTGTACGTGTGCGCGTGCGTATGCGTGTGCGTTTGCGTGTGCGTGTGCGAGTGCGTATGCGTGAGCGTGTGCGTGTTCGTGTGCGTTTGCGTGTGCTTGTGCGAGTGCTTGTGTGTGTGCGTGTGTGTGTGTGTGTGTGTGCGTGTCCCTGTGCGTATGCGTATGCGTGTGCGTGTGCGTGTGCATTTGAAAACATTGTAAAGGCTAAAACAATCCATGTCAGATGGACGTTTAACAGCCAATGATGCGTTAGCGCAACGTTATGTTTATATTTTCTTGTAATGGTTTCATAAGGTGTTTTCCCAATAATACCTATTATAGGTTACAAGATACATTTCGTAGGTATGTCCTCTAATTTTTAAATATTACTTTTCTAGTGGTTATTTAAAGGGTTACGACATCATATTATCACGTTTGGGAAGGTTTCGCCAATATCGGCCATTATGTGTATGTGTGTATGTATGTGTGTGTGTGTGTGTGTGTGTGTGTGTGTGTGTGTGTGTGTGTGTGTGTGTGTGTGTGTGTGTGTGTGTGTGATATGTATGTGTGTTTGCGTGCGTGTGTGTGCTTGAATGTATGTTTGGATATGGGGGGGGGCGTGTGAGTGTGCGTGCGCGTGTGCTAGTGCCCGTGCATGTGCGCATGTGTATGCGTGTGCGTGTCCGTGCCTGTGTACATGTGCGTGTGCGTGTGCGTGTTCGTGTCCGGGTGCGTGTACTTGTGCGCGTGCGTGTGCGTGTGCGTTTGCGTTTGCGTTTGCGAGTGCGTGTGCGTGTGCGAGTGCGTGTGCGTGTGCGTGTGCGTGTGCGTGTGCGTGTGTGCGTGTGCGTGTGCGTGTGCGTGTGCGTGTGCGTGTGCGTGTGCGTGTGCCTGTGCGTGTGCGTGTGCGTGTGCGTGTGCGTGTGCGTGTGCGTGTGTGTGTGCGTGTACGTGTGCATTTGTATTTGCGTGTGCGTGTGCTTGTGCGTATGCGTGTGCGTGTGTGTGTGCATGTGCGTGTGCGTGTGCGTGTGCGTCTGCGTGTGCGTGTGCGTGTGCATTTGAAAACATTGTAAAGACTAAAACAATCCATGTCAGATGGACGTTTAAAGGTTCATGTTAGATAGACGTTAACCAATTAACAGCCAATGATGCGATTGCGCAACGTTATGTTTATATTTTTGAGTAATGATTTCGTAATATGTTTTCCCAATAATACTTATTATGGGTTACAATGTACGTTTCGTAGGTATGTTCTCTAATTCTTTTTTTTTATAGCAACTATTACTTTTCTGGTGATTATTTGAAGATTGTTGTTTTTATGACCGTGTTTCGTGTTAAGATCAAAATAAGGTAAAAGTACTTTTTATCAGAACTAATCGAACGTCGTATCAATAATATATTTCCAAAGTTTACAACAATAATAAACAATAAAATTAGTTGATGTAATGAAGAGATAAAGTAGTATGGTTAATTGCTAAATTATAGAGTTGCGCGATCGCAACGTGGCAGTATATGGACGTAAAGGTGAACAGTTAGAGTATTTTCAATCGTAGCACTAGAAGTGCTGTCAAACAACCACATCTTAAGTAGTTTACCGCAAACAGTGGCTGGTTTGTCGTAGTTTTTGTGTGCATTGTATTTATTGTTTTTTATATGAAATTGGTATATAAATTCTGCATAACGGTCGGTAGTAAACCAATCATGTTTCTTTGATATATCTAACCTAAAAAGTATATTTATAGAATAATCCTGAAAGAGCACTAACTCGGCGAGAGTTGGAAGCTCTGATTGAGAATATTGATGCGTTCGATGAAGTTGATGTCTCTTACATCCCGCCAGACCTAGATGCACTTACTGATGAGAAGTGTCTTGATGACGAAAAATCAGGCGAGATCAACGTTTTACCGAAGGAGGCAGCCGATACCTAATTATACGCATAAGGCCCCATCCGACGACAACATCAAAAAAAGGAAGTTGGCTAACATTGCTTTAAATATTTCGTGGTGTAAAACATCAATCGACTACGAAAGTAGCCCCCAATCTAACGAAGGTAAAGATCTAAAAAACTTAACAGAAAGGTTTGCACGGAAAACCTCGTACGAAATTCTTTCAACTATTTTTTTGATAAAAGCGTTATTCAGCCAATTATTCAATATTCTATGAAATATGCCCGAGATAACAATCGACATGATTTTCGGTTAGATGTACAAGGCCTAGAAAGATTTTTAGGTATACTCATTATAAGCGGTTACCATACACTTCGTCACACTTTGGTCATCTGATGAGGATCAAGGCGTACAAATAGTAAAATATGCTGTCAAGCGACAGGTTCATAAGCATAAAATAAAATATCCATCTATCAGATAATGAATATGTAGATAAAAATGTTCGCAAAACTTCGTCCTGTTTTGATATACTGAATAAAAATTACATACAATTTGGAATATTCAAGCAGAATCTGTCGATCGATGAACAAATGGTTCAAAAGGTAAAAGGTAAACCAGTCCGATTTGGCTTCAAGCTTTGGTGTCTAACTTTAGTGATGGCAGTTTATGCCCTAAGCCGGTAAAGCAATACAGTATAACCAAAATGGTTTAGGTCTTGGCGGAAACGTTGTTATAGAATTCCAGCTTATGGTCCACCTAAAGGAAAACGAGTTTTATGCTACATGTACCGCTAGAGAAAATAGAATGGGTAAATGTCCCTTAGAACCAAGCAAATCTCTTGTCAAAAAAACACGGGGTTACTATGATTATAGATATGATCACGAAAATGAAGTTAGCGTTGTCCCCTGGAATGATAATTCCGCAGTAACGGTTATGAGTAACTGCGAAACAATTAAACCTCTCACTACAGTAAAGAGATACAACAGAAAAGACAAGAATGACGTTTCCGTAACACAGCCGGGCATGATTTCTAAGTATAATAAATATATGGTTGGAGTTGACCTGCACGATAACGACATAGCAAATTATAGAATCAAAATTAGAGGGGAGAATGGTGGCGGACTCTTCTTATCAATCTGATAGACAGTGCTTTGGTAAATGACTGTATCAGTTTGTTCCCAGTGAACAAAGAATTAGTATGCCACTCTTGAAGCAAAATAAAGCAGAAAAATCTTTCTCACATCGTGGTCGTGCTTCCAGTGGACAGTGGACATGTTTCAGAGAAGCGAAAGAGGGTTCCGTAGATGTTGCCAACTCTGCAAGAGCTAAACTGTTTTCATGTGTATAAAGTGCAAGTACCACTTCACACCGAATGTTTTCCATCTTATCATAAAAAATGAAATATTTTGCTCATTGACCTTCGTCTTTTATAATATTCGTCATATATTTGGAATGTAAGCCTTTAGTACATTTCATGCCAATGTTGCGTTTACCCTTCACCACTGAATTTCTTCCAAAATCTAATTAGATCCAGGATGAATAAAAACAATCTTAAACAAGAAAGTGCGTAGGTGTTGTTCTGGAGTTATCGTGGTTACTAACATACATACACACGCACACACACTCACGCTCGCACATTCCAGCACGCACAAAGACACGCAAACACGCACGCACGCCCCTCCCTACATACACCCCCCCCCTACACACACACAGCCTACACACACACACACACACACACACACACACACACACACACACACACACACACACACACACACACACACACACACACACACACACTCATACACACCGACATCTTAGCAAACGTTGTAAAATGATCTAGTAAGTCGATTATCAAGAGTGAAAAAAGGTTGATTGTGTAACCTTATATACCTACTTGAGCTAGTCACGTCTTGCTTCGCCTACTACTCCTAATAACATAATCCGTAAGACCGATCCCAGTCGTCTTCTTGCCCTGCGCAAAAATAAAAAATGGCCCTCTATGTGAGGATATCCGGGTCATTCTGAATAGTGTAATTCAAACATGCTCATAATTGGGCGCTAATTATGCCCCGCGTCGTTGAAATTTTTCTAATAAGGCGCCACGTTGCCATTAAAATGAAAGTTATCATTAGAGCTGTAAACTTCTACTAAATCAAGCTTTGCGTTACTTATGTGCCAGTTTGCACGACTAATATAAAATTTTGCGCCACCATACGAAATAGGCCAATAACCTTATGTATAAATTAATCTTTTCTTGCTCCATAATTAAGCACCCACTATACGTTGTATTGCGCAACTAAAGTTAACTTTACACCCCTGTAGGAAACAAATAGTTGTAAAAGTTACATAGACACTGTTCCCTTCACAGCTGTGAAGTTCTGCATGAATCAATTTTTTATGCAGTACCTAATCGCCAATTATGCGCCATTTCACTAAAATAAGCTATTGCAAAAATGGACAAGGATAACATATGTCCCTATGAATAAATTAATCTTTTTTTGACGATAATTAGGCGCCCGTGAGTGTGTGAGTGTGTGAGTGTGTGAGTGTGTGAGTGTGTGAGTGTGTGAGTGTGTGAGTGTGAGTGTGTGAGTGTGTGAGTGTGTGAGTGTGTGCGTATGTGAGTGTGTGAGTGTGTGAGTGTGTGAGTGTGAGTATGTGAGTGTGAGTGTGTGAGTGTGAGTGTGTGTGAGTGTGTGTGTGTGTGTGTGTGTGTGTGTGTGTGTGTGTGTGTGTGTGTGTGTGTGTGTGTGTGTGTGTGTGTGTATGTTTTGGGCCGTTATGGTTAAATTTTGTAATTTTTTCGATAATTTGAATGGCACCCCTCTAAAAAATTTTGCCGATGGATAGCCGAAACTCCAAAGTTTCACAAAAAAAACTCACATTCCGTAACAAAATTGCAAAGGAAGCAAGTTGTAACGCCAATTTATCGGGAAACTTCCTTTTCAGAACCCTAGTCTGCTGTGATAAAAAAAACAAACGTGGCCAACATAGTGTTTAATCTGCATATCAGGAGGAGGAGTGTTGGGTACATATACAACTACTTAGGTGAAAAAATACTGGAAAATAGGTTAGACAATCTAGCAACCTAAACTAAATGTTTGAAATGATGACCTTACTGTTAGAGCATAGCCGAAACCTCAACTCGCAGGCCCTAAACCGCAGAGGACTTCAGGTGATATACTTCGTAAAGCCGCGCGAATCATAGGCTGTAGTTGGTGCCGTCCTGTAAACCTCGTACTTGATGCAACTTCAGAGGAAAAGGTCAATATAAATGAGGTCTGCTGATCTTAGCGGTCACCCTACTGAATCCCCACGATCAATCTATGCATCTGGAAATCTTTGACTAAGATGTTCCCGAAGGACACGGCTATTTACATATCTTGAGATTGTAACTCCTGGTGCAATTGAATCTTGAACGGATGGAACTATTACTTCTTTTCTTTTGGCTTCGTTCTAACTTTCTTTGCTCGTTTATTATTCGCAGTAGTTGTAAATCTATCCAACACATTTTGAAAAGCACATGGATTTGGATGTGCTCCACCACGATACCTAATCTGCGTACACTCGTGACGCCAAGAAACAATTCTTGTAACATTGTCTAAGAACAAACACCACGTCAACTACTTTTTATTGAGTTTGGAGCCAAAAATTTTATCATAGCAGACTTGAGTTCGAAAAGGAAATTTGTGTGTGATGGGCAATCAAACACTTAAATTACCGCAAAAAAAATTATCTGAAGGTACAAAAGGTCTTAGTCTCACCCTAAATGCGAAACACGTTCGGGTGTTGGACTGTAATGCATCAGGGCTATAACAGCGAAACCGCTAATGTTAGGGGTATAACATAGTAACAAAGTACTCTCCGAGACTATTTAAAATCTACATTAAAATATAGGGTGATACACCATTCGATTGCGCCACGCCAGTGGTGACCAAAAACGTTTCAGCAACATGGCGATGGTAATGATGAACAATTTTGCTCTTAGACTTGCTTGGATATCTTGTATGGTAAGGGAGCTGTGGTTTTGGGTGTTCCACTCTGTATATCTATAATAGAAGCAGTGGAGTTTTAATAATAATACAATAAGGTTAAAAAAAACACATTCAACGAACAGATAGACACCAATTTTATGTAAATCCATTAGCGCCTAACAAAATATTGATTTACATACGGTAAAGTTATCAATATCGATGTAATTTTTACAATAACTTGTTTCACATACGAGCGCAAAATATAATGTCAACGACGCATAATGGGCACCTAATTATCGTGCAAGAAGAAAATAGATTTTTCATAAGTTCATAGCTGTGAAACTAGCCTTGTAGATTTAATCTTTCCAATAACTTATTCCTCATGGGAAGACAAAACTTTATTCAAAATCGCGCATAATTGGAGCCTTCTTTTCTTTATTAGAGGAAGAGAAACCTTTTATAGGTGCCCCACATTCTGTGGGGGTATGTGGGAATCACTTCTCTCTCGAGTGAGCATACCCACTAAAACCCCTCCCCTCTTCCAACGTGCCTGGCAACCTGGAATCACCAGAGGCATGCTTCAGGTTGACCACGCGAATTTGAAGATCTTGGAATAGTAGATAATTCTATCTTGAAAAAAAAAATAAACTAAAACATATTTCTTGCACTAAACAAACCAGGTAGGTAATTCTATCTTGAAAAAATAAACTAAAACATTTTTCTTGCACTAAAAAAAACTAGGAAGGTAATTCTCTCTTGAAAAAAAAATAAACTAAAACATATTTCTTGCACTAAACAAACTTAAATTTAAAATAATATAGAAATATAAAACGAGAAAGAAGAGATCAGCGATTTCTTTAAATGGTTAGATGTCTCTCTCCTCGCTTTCCTTTGTTGCCATGATCTTTTTTATCATACTGTCGATTTTTTGCCACCATTCTTGTTTTTCAAGCATTTTTTCTACGATATTTCTTTTTTTGAGCACAGTTCCAATTTCTCTTTCTGTTTTAGATCTGATATTTTGCCATCGTGGACAGTGACGTATTGTGTGTTCGGCAGTGTCAACTTCCTTGCAATAAATGCATCGGTCGTCGCTTGCTCGTTTAGATTTAAACAGGTAATGTCGAAATGACCCGTGCCCGGATAAGAATTGCGTGAGCCAATAGTTCGTTTCCCCATTCTTCCTCTTGAACCATCTTTGGACATTCGGAATTAGCTCCCGTGTCCAAGCGGCTTTTTCGCTACTAGTCCATAACTGATTCCATTTGTCGATGGTGTCTTTTTTTTCTTATCACTTTCCTTGTTCTGTTGGATTTTGTCATGTTCTTGTATGATTAACGTTAGTGGGATCAAATCTCTAATAAGTAGGGCGGCATCAGCCGGGATGGTTCTATATGCTCCGCTGTAACTGTGTTGGTTTCCAGCGTACTGTCCTGCGTTTCCTTCTTTTTGTGTTTGTGTTTCTGTTCCCATATTTCTTTTACCAAACTTTTGTAAATAGGGCAAGCCATGGTTCCGTGTTGGTGTCCGGTCTCCTTGGACTCGTGGCACTTTGCCTCGTTTTGGCAGTCAGATTGATTATGTCCTTTTTCCCCGCATCTTCTGTAAGTAAATCTTAGGTCCAGTGCCTCGTTTTGGCACTCTCTTGTCTCATGCCTGTGCTGCTTACATTTGTTGCATTTAACTGGCGAAATGATTTCATACACTGAAGATTGGTTCCACCCTACCTTGAGGCCTGTTTTCCTTTTTAGTAGCTCCTTTGCCTGTTCATTTGGCATCGATACCGTGGCTACTTGCTTTCGGTTATCTCTTGTCATTTTTAGTGTATGGACTGTAATCTCTTCCTTTCCT
The DNA here is from genome assembly GCA_036346205.1 of Vesta saturnalis. Lineage (NCBI taxonomy): Eukaryota > Metazoa > Arthropoda > Insecta > Coleoptera > Lampyridae > Vesta > Vesta saturnalis. The sequence goes on from JARFJB010002223.1 coordinate 604,498, forward strand.
ATGCTTTTCCTTAGGTAGTCGTATAAGGCTTGCACGACTTCGTCCTTTGTCGTTACCTCGTCAATTTCTCGGATTATGAGACTGGTGCGGTTTTTATGTTTTCTCACTACGTGGCTTTCCACTCCCATGTTTGTATTCGTTATTTCTTGAAACTTTTCCGCGGCCCCATCCTTGTTCTCTTTTAATACTATTCGCATGTTTCCTTTGTGCGTTTTGTATACGTTTTGTATGTTGATTCCAATCTCTTCTGTGTTTATTTCATTCTTAATTTTTTTTAACATTTCTGCGTATGACGTGTTTTCGGTATTGCTCGTAATTTCTATCATTTTGTATCTTTCCCCTATAGACTTGTCTTTCTTACCTAGTTTGGAGCAGAGGAGCGTCTTTGAATCTGTGTCTTTGAATAAGTATTCTATTAGTTTTCTTGTTTTCTCCATTTCTTTCTTATCGTCGATACTATTTGCGATATATATTTCCTCGATATCGTTCCAGTGAATTTTATATCTTAATTTTAGAAGACTCCTATATATGTCCGAGTATCTTTCCTTTTCAGCTGCCTCGTTCTCTTTGTCTCTCCCTTGTGCATGTTTCTTCGTCATCGTCCAGTACTAAACTCCTGTCTTGGATTTGAATAATTTGTCCCGCTCTTGGGCGTGCTTTTTCTAGTATCTTTTTAATATTGGGCCTCATTTCAGTGATTTTCTTTAAAAATGGGTTTTTTCCCACTCTCTAGGGTCCACAATCAAGACTTTTATATTACCGTCTTTTTTCATGGGGTTTCCCTGTATAATTTTAATTTTCCTATAAAATATGTTGTTCCATTTCCTTTTGGTTACGTTCCATAGTTCCTCATATGTGAGTTCTTCATTCATAGCTTTTTCGACTATTTCAATATCGTTCTCTTCGGGACCGTAAGTTTGTGTACCTACGTTACTCATTTCTTTTGGTTCCTTTTCACTTGTTTCCGTTTGGCTTTCCACAGCCTCCGGTTTAGCAAAATAAATTCCTGTAGTTCGTTCGTCATTAATTGGCTAGATCTACTTCTGAGTAGATCTATATTGTCCTTGATTTGCTTTTTTGTGTTAGGAAACTCTTTTATTAGTTTTGCTAGACTTTTTGAAATTCTATCAATGCCATTTAATATTTCGGAAGTTTTCTTTGCAATCTTGTCCGATGCTTTTAAACTTGTAGTATCTTCCTCAAGGTCTACAGGTTGCCCTTCCCTTTTTCTTTTGATCGGTCTTCCCTCTTCCTCGTCCCAGGTATAATCAATGCATTCTATATTTTTTGGCAAATTTGCCTTTTCTCCCCATGCTCTAGGTGGGGATATTACCGTCGTTAATCTTTTCTTCTTGACTACTTGGTCGCACCCTTCCTTGGGTGTGCCAGATTGACTCATATTCATTGTCGTAGGTACATTTGTTAAATTGTCACTACTTCTGTATTAAAAAATAAAATAAAATATAAGTTCCACACAAAAAAATAAAAAGGTATTTACACTAATTAGTCTAGCCTTTCTAAGGAGTAAGTAATAACAATAGTTTATTATTAACAAATCACTGTATTTACAAAGTTTATGTTAAAAGTTACGAGTACTAAATGCTTTCAGTTTCACTATTATTGGTAAATTTAATATTTACATTCAATAACCTGGGATATTTTATATTACTTAGTAATAATTTGATTTTCCCCTTCTGATTATCCTACCGAGGTGCAAAATAACTCATTTTAATTGTTTTTTATTGATAGGTTTAACGCAAAAAACCACAAGTCCCTATCTTGTTTGGTTATCTGAGCGCTACCTTATCAGTTACCGCACTATTACTGGTAAAATTTAAATTATAAATTCAATAACAGGGAAAATCTTATATTAAACAGAATAATTTATTTTTCCCCTTCTAATAATCATAATTGGAGCCTAATTACTGCAAAAGAAACAACCATTTTACACAGAAGTTAACTGCTGTGTGAGTTTAGCCGAGTCAATGTAATTTCTATAATAACTGGTTTCATACAGAAGTGCAAAATTTAACTTTAGCAGAGCATTGCGGGTGCTCAATTACTGCACAAAGAAACAATTACTTGATTCATAAGTTCAAGGCTGCAAATTAGGCCTTAATGATGTAATTTTGTCAATGACTTATTTGTTATGAGGGTGCCACATTCTATTTTAACGGTACAAAACCGCGCATAATTGGCACGTAATTACTGCGTAAGAAAAGATTAATTTATAGAGCAGTTAACGGCTATATAAACTTAGCCGTATGAATGTAATTTTTACAATAAGCTGTTTCCTATAAGGGCACAAAATTTAATTTTAACGGCGCCAAAAGGTAAACAATGGGGTCAATACTGCATAAAAATGATTTGTGGAGCTCTTGAACTTATCTTATTTCCTATTGCGCGCCAAATTTAATTTTAACCGATCAAAATGGCTCATAATTATCGCGTAATTAAACACATGTTTAAATCGCATCATTCAAAAATGACTTCGATATCTTCACACACTCCGCCCTATATCCCTCTTTGTGGAAGCATATTCACTGGGCATAGGCCTGTAAAGGATCAAGGATCCTTAAGCAATACTAAACACGACCTCACTTTTTGGTGTATGGTATAAAACAGGTATGGTTTTAAAATTTATATTATATCAGAAAAAAATACAAATTCCAAAAGTCTTCTAAAAATAGAAATTCAAAGTACACAATCTAGAAACCAACACTTACATTTAAAAAGGTAGGTACATATTTATTATTTAAAGTCTACAGGCTTCGTTCTTAGAGATACGCTTAACGGATGAGGACCGTGATGACAATGCACTGTCATAACGCCCACCCGATAATAAGAACGGTGTTCTTAACGCTCACACAGACCACTTTGTTCATAATGTAAACTACTAAACTTTCATTTCTTTTGTTTTGAAAATCCATTATACCTATGACGCACACCACTGTCGTAACGACTACCTCAGTTTGTGAGTATTTTGCGAACCTTGTTCGTAATGCCAACTTTATTGACATTCTCATTAAAAGCCATGTGTTGTTCATAATGCCCGCATTTGCATTTGAAGTTGTAATAAGCTAATCCTCGATTGAATTGGATGTTAGTTAGGAATTAAATACTGCAGTTTTTGATAAATAAACACAGACTGCCATGGTTACTTTAAAAGATGATTACTAGATAGTTTAGAAATCGATTCGCAATAATAATGTTTTTCTACAAGCGGTATTCTTGATCTAGTTACCTAACGTGGACATGCCAAATTTTTGATCGAAGGTCAATTGTAGAAGTAATGTTTCCTCGTACAAAGCATAGCACTGTTGATTATGCTTGCGTTACTATCTCAGAAGGAATGTACCATCATGTAAAAAGACCAGGTGTAGCACTGTGCACAATGGCCGGCCGAAGAATAGACAACAGCCCATCAAATTTTTATCCACAATGTTGCGCCATATTTAGAAAATTTAAGAAATCGTAATGTATAGTACAAAATTATAATAATCATAAACTAATAAAAATATATAATTCTTAATAAGCTGAAAAAAAAATCAATTTCTATATCGAATAATGGGATGTGAAGGAAGATACCATGTTGCTTTTCGTATTTTGGATACATTTCTGATTGGTCCGAGAAAATGACTACTGCGCATCTTTGGGATTGCTACACCTGGTCTTTTTACATCATGGTATGTACTACATTGATGCAATACTTATATTGTTCAAGTAACGAACATCCAACGATTTTAATAGGACATCAAATGGATGAAACTGCGCCTTCAATATTATACAGAAATCAATGATATTCATATCTTTTAGTTGTTCCATTTTATTTTGACATCTGTCATTTACTAACATATGATTTTATTTTGACATTTCTCATCGCCTAATGCAATTAATCAATCAATTTGAGTTGTTGCAGAAATTCACAGAGTACTTACTGAATATTTCGAATAGAAAATGCAGATTACGCTTGAAGAAAAAAATAGTATATTACATTCGATGCAGAAGTTTGAAATTTTCCGTTTATTTTGGCCAAATCATATGAATTCGAAAATGTCAAACTTCTACACCTAATATAACATACACCGTGACCATAGTATTAAACAATAACGTTTAAATTTACCGCTGACATGACAATAGAAGATTGTTATTATATTTTAGACACACACCACTGTCCTTAACACTTTTACTACCACGTATCTACTCAATCCGGGTTACGAACCTTAACATTTTTGCACCTAAAAAAATTATTTATTGACAAAGAACGTGTTTACATTTACCGATAAAGAAAAATTTACTGCATCACAATTTTGAATTATCATTTATTTACCAACAAAGCAGATTTATTTTACTGTTTTAGATTAACCTACAAAGAAGATTTCTGTATTCCGCAAGATTGAATTATCTTTATTTACATATAAAAAAGACTTCTTTAACGACTTTATGTTTAGCACTAAAGAATATTTCTGAGAGCTGCATCATAAGTATGAGTCGTCCGTTTTTCATAATGTGAGTTTAACGAAATCGAATCTCTCTGGAGGCTATACAGTATTAATTTAGTATTTCTCAATATGATTTTAATGGAATAGACAAAACACCTTTCACCTTTACAGATAACACAGGCAAACCAATGAGGTGGTCAATCGTCACAGCTTCGATTATTGTGCCAATGAAAGGTCGTCACTTCAAACATTTAGTTTAGGTTGCTAAATTTCCCAACGTAAAATAAACATTATGTTGTTTTATCATGGCTACCCAACGCTCAATTATGGGGTGCCAATTGAAATTTTTGAAGAAAATGACAAAATTTAACTATACCTACTTGATTCCTATAGGGGCGCAAATGTTTACTTTAAGAGCACAAAGCAGCGCATAATTTGTGCCTAATTGTCGCTCAAGAAAAGATTAATTTATTCATAAGGCCATGAAGTCAGCCTTGTGGATATAATTTTTTATAATTTAATTCATATGGGGGCCTAAAATTTAATTTGAGCAGTCCAAAACGGCGCGCATTTCGCGCCTAATTACTGCGTAAGAAATATTTGATTCATGCAGAAGTTCACAGCTTTGATCTAGCTTTACAATAACTTCTTTCCCATAAGGGGGCAAAATTTCATTTTTACAACACAAGATGGCGCTTAATTATATCCTAATTATACACATGTTTAAACCATATTATTCAAAAATTACCCGACACACCGTATTGGGTGGAATTACATAATAGTAGATATTGTTAGTAGGACAAGTAGACGAAGCTGGACGTGACCAGCTTAGAGTCTTTATTACTATTAGTAACATGTGTTCTTTTATCTTCACGTCCATAATATAAATAGTAACAGTAACTCGCAATGAATTGTGTATTCAATATTAATATCAATAAATAATAGCTTGCTATTATTTAGAATTAGTTGTTCTAGTTATCGTTAACGGGGTGCTGTCTAAAATTTTGGACAAACATGACAAAATTAAATTATACCAGCCCCACAAGGTGCACAATCGGTACCTAACTACTGCAAAAAATGTTTGTAAAAGTTTACGGTTGCGAAATTAGCCATATTGATGTAATTTTCACAATAACTTTCTCCCTATATTTTCAAAAAATCTATCTTTAACGGCGCTAAACGGAGTATAATATGTGTCGAATTACCGTGCAAGAAAACATTAAGTTACTCATAAGGTCTAGAACTTAACCTTTTCGATGTAATTTTCGCAATACCTTATTTCCTGTGGGGATACAAAGCGGCATATAATAGGCGCCTAATTAGTGTATAAGAAAAAATTGATTCATGCAGAACATCACGGCTATGAAATTAACCGTGTCGATGTAATTTTGACAACTACACAATGTTTAACTTTAAGGGCACAAAACAGCGCATAATGGGTGCCTAACTATCGCTCAAGAGAATATTAATTTACTCATAAGGATATGAAGTCAGCCTTGTGGATGTAATTTGTCCAATGACCAATCGCCTCTGGGGACATAAAATTTATTTCAGTGGTGCAAACTAGAGCATAATTGGCGCCTAATTACTGCGTGATCTGTCCAGAAAGTCGCAGTTCCTTGTTAGCTATGTTTATAGAATTTTTTCAACAACTTATTCCCCATTGGGGATCAAAATCACATTATACAAAAATTGCCCAACACACCGTATAGGGGGGCATTTTTGTTTTTTGCACAGTACGGTCTTACATTTATTAAAAGTACCAAAACTAACAAAACTTTGGATAGCATTTTTTAAGCGTCACATTATAACAGATATTCTTATTAGGGGTGGCAGACGAAGCAGGTGACCATAAACTAGATCATGTAACTTAGATTGAACTGTTAATGTTAATATATAAATTCTTACTATTTGTACGTTAGAGTTAGTTGCTCTAGTTATCCATAAGGGGATGCTATCTAAAATTTTGGCCAAAAATGACAAAATTTAACTATGACAGCCCAATAGGGCGCCTAATGCCTAATTATTGCTTATGAAAAAATTGATTTATGTAAAAGTTCACGGCTGTGAAATTAGCCATGTGGCCGTAATTTCTACAATAACTTGTTTTTAATGGGGCACAAAATTTAACCTTAAAGGCACCACACAGCGTATAGTGAGTGCCTAATTATCGCGCAAAAAGAGATTAATTTATTCATAAAGCTATGATGTAATTTCTGCAATAACTTATTTCTTATGGGGGTGCAAAATTTTATTGTAGCGGTGCAAAACAGCACATAATTGACCTCTAATTACTGCATAAGAGAAGTTTGATTTATGCAGAAGTTCATGGCTCTGAAGTTAGCCGTGTAAAAGTAATTTTACAATAACTTATTTCCTATAAGGGCGCAAAATTGTATCTTATCGCTTAATTAGCGTCTAATTACAGCTTAAGGAAAAAATGAATTATCCAGAATTTCGCGGCGCCGTGAAGATATCCAGGTTTATAGAATTTCTTTATTGGTGCTCATTATCTCTTTTCAATGACGCAAAATGGCGCATAATTAGCGCCTAATTATTTATATGTTTTATTCATATTATTCAAAAATTACCCGGTTACCTTTACACACCTTATTGGGCGACGTTTTTAATCGTTGCATAGGGCGGCCAGACGGCTGGGATCGGCCTTACAATACTAAAACTAACAAAACTTTCGTTAGCAGTTTATAAGTATTATACATATAATAGCAGATCATGTTATTAGGACTAATAGGAGAATGTGGACGTGGCGAGCTTAGAGTAATTTTTACTCTTATTATACCATTTTATCTTCACGACGAAACCATAAAATAAATAGAGTAACTCGTATTGAATTAGAATTAGTAATTATGTATGACGTAGACAGTCAATTTCTTTACTTTATTACATTTACCTTACTTTGCTCATAGAAGAAACATGCATATTGGACGTATTAACGTAAATCCAACCACCTTTGAATGTATAGTTGTAAATACTGTAAGTAAACCTTATAGTTATGTAATAGCATAATTTATGGTTCCCCTTCTCTACACAATTACCTGGAATTTACATCTGAATTTGAAGAACTTAATTCTTATCTATTAACTATCAGGAATAAGATTCTTTGTCTAGGCGATTTTAATTTAGACTTGCTTAATCCGAATAAGCTCGATGGTTCCCCAATATCTAGAAATGCTAAATATTTTTAGCATTTCACAACTGATGACTATGCACACTAGAGTTACGGATACATCTTGCACACTAATCGACCACATATTAGTCTCTGTCATAACTTTTATAAAAATTGCTTCAGCTGACATCAATCACGTAATTTCTGATCACGCGGTAATACTCGTAGATCTACGGGTTGATACTTTCAAAGAGGTCTCAGGTTAATTGATCCCGAGAGATTTCTTTTAGACCTTGAGAGCATTGATTGGCAGCGTTTCTATCAAATGACAAATATCAACGATAAAGTATTATATCTTAATAGCGCTGTAGTTAATTTATTTAATATACATGTACCAATAAGAAGCGCAAGAATATCGAAAAAAGCAGCACCTTGGTTGACTGATAATTTAAGACGTAATATTTATAAGGAATTAAGCAGCCTAGGTATTGTCTATAAAAATAAAAGCAACAAATTACCTTCACATTTTAATATCAATGCCATTAATGAATTTTTTATTTCTTCTGTTATAAACAAGTTTAACGACAATGGCGATTTGGTAAATTATTACATGTCAAATTGCATCGTACCAGTCGCGGATAAATTCGAATTTACCCTAACTGACATTAATAGTCTTATTAAAATTCTTAACTCTCTAAATTCAATATCTTACATGTTTTGCAATCTGGCTTTCGGAGTGGAGTTACCTGTGAAACGGCACTTTTGAAAATCACGGATGACATCTTCGCGGACATAGAAAAAAAGCAGCCTGGTAATTTTAATACTATTAGACTTCTCGAAAGCGTTCGATACTGTAAACCATGGTATTTTGGTATCGATATTGCACTACATAGGGTTGCGGCAGGAAGCAATATCTCTACTGTCAAATTATTTGAGCGGTAGAGCTCAAATTGTTATTAGTGAAGATGCAAGTTGAGATAGTAAACTTGTCCCGTGTGGAGTTCCACAGGGCTCAGTTTTTGAGCTCCTTTTATTCTCTATTTACGCTCTTAATATTTTTAACAGTATACAACATCTAAACTATCATGCATATGCCGATGACACGCAATTATACTACGGGTTTGAAGAAAACAATGTGGTAAACGCTAATGAGACGATTAATGATGACTTAGCCAACTTTATTAAATCAGCCACAGCACATTCCCTATACAGGGATTTTCACGATGAGCGTTAATTAGACGTTTCTGGCAAACCAGACAACGGATCAAGCCGAAAATTTGACAGTATGCATAAATTAATATGATCTACACGCCTAAAATATTTTAGATGATGCGGCGTTGCCGCTTCTACTATAGAGTAGCGACTACTTTGATTTTTCAAATGAAACACCCTGTATATAATATCATATTATGATATCCTATTACTTTGTCAACAACTTCATGTACTATTTCCCTATACCTATCTATTACCGTGTAAGATATATAAATTAATTTCGATTTTTTTTTACAAAACATGTACTTTTAGAAACGCTGATAATCTTGAACTCTCTGGTACTAAGACGATCAAATTCGAAATGGAGTGGAGTGATACCATGAGGATCTTCACTCCGAGTCATATTTTTATTTGCATCATACAGGGTCTTTCAAAAATGCAGATACTTTGTTCACATGAAAAAAGGAATGCAAGTCAATTTTTTCAAATGGAACACCCTGTATATTTACACATTTTTGAGCTCTACGTCCAATTTTAGGTTGACTTTAATCAGATAATGCTACTTCGATTTCGAACCGTTTTCGGGATAAACTGTTTCAAACAGAAACTGACGTGGTTTCCTTTTATTCATCACTTATTTTTTAAATTTAACAGATTCCGTTCGATGTTCCTTCATCAGTCACAGATAATACAATGAATAAATAGTTATTGAAATACTCTTCAACCATCAAATGAAACTTCTCTTCAAACAATAGTTTTATTAACGCTGACACACGAGCTGAAAATAATTTCATGAATTAGTAAGTTGATTCAATTATCAGTGTATTTCAGAATATGTTCGAACACATTTCCACCTCTACTTAAACAAACATGTAATCTCTTCAAAAGATTTTCATGTGTAGCGCTTCTGATTAAGTCTGGAGTTAAGCTATTGAAAGCAGTTCTAACTCTCGATTTCATATCTTCCATTGTTGTTACTGAGTAACATTATTTTTAATGAAACCCCACACAAAATAATCTATTGGATTGCCATCTGGTGTTCTAGGAGGCCAACGGAAGGGTCTATTATTTTCGAAGATTTCAGTTGAAGCTTCGCCTACTGAACAAGAATTATGGGGTGGAGCAACATCCATTTGGTGCCATACACGTTCTCTTCCTGGCCTATTATCTAAAATCATTTGAATTCCATTTCTCAGTAAATCTTCATATTTTGTTGCATTCAAATTATCATCATAAAACTCGATATAAAAAATTGACTCATTCTTTATGGCACAAAATACATTGAATTGCCATCTTTCTTGAAAACCCCTTTGGCGAACGACATGAGGATTTTCTGGCGCCCAATAATGACTGTTATGTCTGTTGCAAATTCCATTTTTTGTAAACTTGGCCTCATCTGTCCATATGATATTGTCAAGGAAATGTTCATCCTCTTGAGTCTTGACAAGTAATCATTGAAAGAATTCCACTCTACGAGGTAAATCAGTCTCTTTTAAATGTTGGACATAGTAGAATTTATAGGGATGCCATTTGCGCTTATTAAGAATGCGATAAGTTGTCACGTAGAGTATACCTATCTCCCTTTCAGCCTCGTGTAGAGTAGTATTTGGAAATGCATTAAAAAATTCCAAAACTGTTATGCCATTGTCATCATCATCCACTTCAGGCTTTCTACGAATGATTTTTGTACGAAAGGTTCCATTCAACGTACAGTTTTATAGTAGTCGATTTATCACATTATTATTCCGCTTCAGAAGTTGTGGATATCTTTCATGAAATACTCGGCATGTTCTACTTGCAATTCTATTGCACTCACCATGAATAATCAATAAATGCAGGAAATCTTCATTACTGTAACCTAATCTTGACATTTTTCTATTATAATTAGTATCACAATCAGTCAAAACCACCAACGAACGTTTGACGTTTCAAAATTGGATCATTTATTTTTCCAAAGCACACTATTAAAAAATATTAATTTGCAATGTTGTACGGTAGAGACACTCAATACCTCAATGCATACAAATTGTAACTTTTTCTAAGGTACATATCAATTTCGAATTGACTGATTTGAGACTATTGAAAAACTAAATCGAAAAGAAATTGTATTACGTAGTATAAAATAGATGTTAAATCTCAAAAATAAGTGATAAATACAGGGAAACGACGTCAGTTTCTGTTTGAAACAGTTTATCTCGAAAACGGTTCGAAATCGAAATAGTATTATCTAATTAAAGTCAATCTAAAATTAGATGTAGAACTCAAAAATGTGTAAATATACAGGGTGTTCCATTTGCAAAAATTGACTTCCACTCCTTTTTTCATGTGAACAAAGTATCTGCGTTTTTTAAAGACCCTGTATGAGGCAATTAAAAATATGACTCGAAGTGAAGATCCTCATGGTATCACTCCACTCCACTTCGAATTTGATCGTCTTAATACCAGAGAGTTCAAGATTATCAGCGTTTATAAAAGTACGTTTGTAAAAAAAAATTGAAATTAATTTGTATTTCTTAAACGGTAATAGATAGGTATAGAGAAATTGTACGTGAAGTTGTTGACAAAGTAATAGTAAATCATAATATGATATTATATACTGGGTGTTTCATTTGAAAAATCAAAGTAGTCGCTACTTTATAGTAGAAACGGCAACGCCGCATCATCTAAAATATTTTAGGCGTGTAGATCATATTAATTTATGCATACTGTCAAATTTTCGGCTTGATCCGTTGTCTGGTTTGCCAGAAACGTCTAATTAACGCTCATCGTGAAAAGCCCTGTATATAAATCTAGCAAAATGTAAAATTTTACTTTTTGGGTCAACGCACATTTCGATTAAACGGGAACAGGTAATTTCTAAACTAGACATTCATATTAACAACATCCCCTTGCCGTTTGTTAGCCACACAAAAAATTTTGGCCTAATTATGGATTTGAGATTTGAGGAACACGTAAAATTATGCATACAACGTGCCTATGCTAGTTTAAGATATATCTATGGTATAAAGCATCTTCTCAACACGAGTTCAAAATTTCTGTTATGTAATTCTCTTGTACTGTCACATATTAATTATTGTTCTACTGTATTTGGTCCTTGTCTTAACGAACTCTAAAAGAATTGAAATTGTACAAAAATCTTAACTACGACTTATTTTTGGTATTAAGAGAAGACTACCGATATCTCATAAACTATCCGAGATTAAATGATGAAATATGGAAAAGAGGCGATTTCTTCGTGAATACGACTTCTAAGTGCCCTCATTATTTGTATAATAAAGTAACGTTTCGTACTGACGTACACAACATTAATATTCGGCATATGGATCAAATTAGTATCCCACAACATAAAAAAATAATATTTCAAAGATCTTATTCATATGATATTGCAAAATTATATAACTCCTTACCAGCTGGTGTTAAATGTTGTGCACCACAGAAATTCAAACATTGTGTCCGTCGCCTTCTTTTGGAAAATAACCTGTTAACACTTGTAAAAATAAATTCTCTGAATTTACACTATGTCTAATAAAGTCAATTTATTATTATTATTATTATTATTGGATATGAATGTTAATAAACGGATGATTGCTATTTGTATGTTACAATGAGTTGCTTTGGTTATCAGAAAGGATATTTCGCCACCTTACAATAAAACTTAAATTCCAAGCCTCGTATCTGCTCATTTCAAACACCAAAGTCACTATTGCAAAGTTTATAAATAAAAAAATTCCTTATCCACAGTAATACAAATATGGGACTAAAGTATCCAGGGCACTTAAATCTTCTTAGTTTCTAATAAGGAGTTTTGAAATCATTTTTCAACTTAAACAAGTAAATTATAATGTGATTGGCAACACTGATTTTGGTCTCGGTTTAGTCAGAATGTATCATATTGCATTATCTTACAGCGCATTTGGTTAAGAAAAGGCGAAGACGACGTGGTACTATCAACGCCGGCTTAAGTTGTGGGCGATGTGCATATACAAACATTTTGGAAAGGACGCCGATTTGAGAAAAATAATGAAAATTAATTGATTAATTAAGATAAGTGCAAGAATAGGGTGAAACTTAATTTCCAGGTATTAGTTTTTTTTTCTGAGACCCAATTTTGTTGTTCGCCGGCTCTGGTTAACATCATATTAGGGTAAATCCAGAAGAGACGAACCACCGGGTGAGACGGACCAGCGTCGTAGTTTAGGAATGCGCAACTCTAGCGCTGGAATCTTGCTCAGAGTAATGTGTCTCAATGTAATGAACGTGCTGCCCAAGATTCGTTGTGTTTCTTGCAGTCGTTTTGAAGAAATAAAACATATTGTGTTTTGGTAAGTAGAAAAATGTTTAGTTGTAGACACACATATTTCGCTGTAAGACTTAGTTTTAGTGGAATCATGCTAGTGTTTTTACTGTGAGCTCTATAGTTATAGTAGGTATTAAACTAACCTGTAATGGCCGCCGTGTACAATAAGGGTAGACCACCGGTGTGGTGGTCCATCTCACCCAGTTGATCGGGTGAGATGGACCAGTATTTTTTGGGAGAGATGGACAATGTTTTCATAAGGGAGAGACGGACCAGTAATTAATTTACTAACGATTTTAATTTATGTCAGATATAGTTGGTATTTTTCTGTTCCAGAAAAATACCAACTGCCTACAAGAGGACTGGTACAAGTGGTTGAGGGGACCGGGATGAAGATGCGTTGACAAAAGCCGTGAATGCGGTAAAAGACAATCTAATTGGAGTTAATGCGGCCGCTAAAGCTTTTAATATACCTAAAACTACACTAAAACGGAGGATTAAATCTCAAAACTATCCTAAGAGTAGTTTGGGACCTCAACCACTTCTGGGATTTGAAAATGAAAAAAAAAGATTGTTACACATGTTAAAAAATTACACACACCTTTAACAAGGAATCAAAACAAGCTGGTTATGACTGGCTGCATTCAGAAAAACTGTTGAAGATTATTTTGCACTTCTAAAGAATGTAGTGGAAGACCAGGACATGTATACAACATGGACGAAACAGGGTTGCAACTCAACAACCAACCGAGCAGTGTATTAGCTATTAAAGGCTCAAAAATGTCACCTCGTTTACTTCAGGTGAGAAGGGGGAAACGATCTCCGTGCAGACATGTGTGAATGGTGAGGGTACATTTCTTCACCCTTACACTATAATGAAAGGAAAAAACCTGAAGCAAGAATTTATGGATGGAATGCCACCAGGGTCAGTTGCGAGAATGTCACAGAAGTCTGCATATTTTTCTCGACTAGCTGAAAACACACTTCACGCCTAGGAAACCAGCTGGTAAAGTGTTGATTATACTGGATGATCACACGTCACGCACTAGCTGTTTGAAAACATAATAGTTGGCAGAAGAACATGACATTATTTTATTGAGCCTGCCACCACATACTTCCCATTGGTTGCAGCCTCTTGGCCGGTCATTCTTCAAGTCGTTGAAGAATGGTTTTTTTAATGCTTGTAAAAAATTCATGGTTAACAATCCCAGTAAGAAGATTAACCGTTTTCAATTCGGAAAACTTCTAAACACAGCATGCGCTAAATCAACTAGTGTCGAAAACGGTGTAAGTGGGTTCAAGGCTTGTGGAATAATTCCATTAAACATGACTGCAATTCCAGATGATGCGTATTTGAATGAAGATAGGTCTGAACCTATACCTATTTGTAGTACAGCAGAACAGCCAGCAGTAAACCAACTCACTCAAAGCCCCAATCCATCAATCCCAAGCCCGTCTTCAAATCAGCAAAACCAACCAATTCAAAGATCTGCCCTTGCCAAACCAAGCACATTAAAAAATCCCTCAAGTGAAGCAACTATAACCCCACAAAAGACACCTACTAAACTCCAGCCCAACAACCTCATAACACAAAATTCGACTCCTAAGCTAACACCTTCAAAACTGTTGAAAGAAATATCCCCTGTTCCGTCTATGGACAAAAGTAGTAATTCTAAGAGGAAGGCTGCATCATCAAAAGTGTTAAACTCTCTTCAAAATATTGAAGCTGTAAAACAGAAAGAGGAGGAGAAAAAGATGAATAAAGAACAGAAAGCGGAAAAGATTGACATCAGATGGACAAAAGAAAAAACTTAAAATAGAACAGAAATACAAAGATAAACAGAAAAAAAAAATTGTAGAGCCTTTCTCTTCATCAGACGAAGAAATTGTCGACCTAATAGACATCGTTGACGATGACAAAATTACTACGGAAGAATGGGATGAAGATGAATGTGTTGGTTGTGGTGAACTGTATAATGAAACTAATAAACAAGAAGATTGGATAAAATGTGTTCAGTGTTCCCGATGGTCCCATGAAGGCTCTTCAAGATATGAGAATAAGTGCGACTTCTGTGGTGACAGGGAGAAGATGGCATATGAAAGAGGGAAAATAAACATTGAGAAGGAGAAATTTTAGAAGTGATAGAATTCAATTTATAATTAAATGTACTAATAAATTTGTCTTGTAATGTTCTTTTTTATACCTACCTATGTTTCATTATTTTATGCAGTCCGTCTCTCCTGAGCTACCGGTCCATCTCACCCAAGTAGGTACGGGTGAGATGGACCACTGTTATATTATTTTTATTAATCGTAGCTTTTTTATTTATAATGCTAGAGTATGTCTTATTGAAGTTTATATGGTACACTATGTAGCCAATATATCAAAAGTAAAATAAAACTATAATCATAAAAGTTATACGAATGAGAAGAAAAGTGGTCCAACTCTCCCCGATTTACCCTAATTCATTATTTCAACAATGCCTTTAAAATGTTTATTTTACAGAGGATTTGCTTTCTGTTCTTTCTTTGATTAAAATGCGCTTTACAATGAGATTTTAAATTAGTAAAATTGTGTAATTTTTTCAAGTTCAGACTTAATTAATTAATTCACTATTATCTAACAGTTTAATTAACGTAAATGACAAATGGATCTCTTTGTTATATATTATATAAAATGAGATCAAAATACTTAACCCATTATTAAGGCCTTATATTTTGGTGTAAACCCAATTTTGGGTGCGCAAGAACGTTATTTAATTGATTTTTTATATGTAGTATAAAACTTTAACTAGAGAAAGTAACAACGTTAATTTTTTGTAAGTATTTTCGTATTTGATACCTATCTATTTCATGAACATTTCGATTTATCGATTTTTATCTTCGCATGCTTTCACCTTATTAACAACAAAATTGAATTTATTTTTGTGGTACTTAATTAATTTGTTATTTCTGTAACACTTCACTAACCTGCAAATTAATTTATTGACAGTAGTAAAGTTAGCTTGACATTATAACTGTAATTTACGTAAATGTAAAAGTAATGGCAATTATCGTTAATTTGCAATTATTTAAAAATGTTCGAATTTTTTTCGCACTTTTACATTAGTAGGCAATGCAAAAATCCGCTAATATTAATTCCGTAGAAAAGGAAAAGTACACGACCTCCCATTCAAGATGTTTTCATTTTCACTATCCCACATTATTGTTGTTAGTTACACTTTCGACTAAAACACGTAACGGAATAATGAAAATAAAAAAAACGTTAAAAAGTGTGTGTACTTTTTTCAGTTAAAGTTCGAATAAATTATATATTAACCGGTTAATTTTAAATTAAGCAATAACTTTACAACATAGTGTAATTGTTTTTTTTAAGATCGAACTTTAGTAGTTGACCATCACCTTACAGCCTCTGTCTATTACAAAATTATTTAAGCAATATATTCAGATAAAAACAAATACACGTGATAGTGCAGTTATAAGAGTGCGTTTAGGATGACTGGATTAACGGTTTAACTTTTTTTGTGTTAGAATAGTAGTATTCATTGGTGATAGTGAAAGTGATCTTGATTTAAACAACGGAATTCATAATGAGATTTTTATTAATATTTTTAATAAATTTGGCAGGTGAGTTATATTTAAGTGAAAATTAAAAATTATTCATTTTTATTTAAATATTAAGTAATAGATTTTCGATTTTATATACAGGGTGGTCTAGACCTAGTGTAAAAATTTTTTTTTTGGTAACATAACAACATAAATGTAACCTAACAATTAAAACAATTCCATTTCACACATGCACATCAAGAAAAATTATTTTAATTTAAAAAAAAAAACTACATTTATCCAAAAATTTAGAAATTATGGGATATTTTGAAGCATTCCTCGTACTTTAACATTACCATCGTATTCTACATTAAATTTGAAGCAAAGATATCTTATAATGAGTCTGAATCTACAGAACTGATAACTAAATTGATTAGAACTCTAAAGTTATCATTTTCTTAAAAAAAAGCAAGAAAAAACTTACACACACAATTCTTTAAAAAAATTGCTAATGCGTAGCAAATGCTATAAAAGCTGCTTCAAAATCTAAGTTTTCAGAAGATAGGATACAACATTACAGCTTTAATAATAAAGATGTTTGTTTGTGCCTTTTTAGTTTGAAAGAGTTAAATTACTATTTTTCTCAAACCTCGTTTTACTGTACTTAAATGGTAACGAATAAAATATTGTATCCTGTCTTCTGAAACCTTAGATTTTGAAGCAGTTTTTATAGCGTTTGTTACTCTCTAGCAATGTTTTTAAAGAACTGCATGTGTAAGCTTTTTATTGTTTTTTTTTTTTGAGGAAAATGATAACTTCACAGTTCTAATCAACTTAATTAGTAGTTTTGTAGATTCAGGTTAATTATAAATAAAGATGATTTACTTGAAATTTAATGTAGAATGCAGTAGTAGTGTTAAAGTTCGAGGAACGTTATCAAAATATCCCAGAATTTCCAAATTTTTGGGTAAATGTATGATTTTTTTGAAAATATCAAAATAATTTTTCTTTATGGGGACGTGTGAAATGGAATTTTTTTAATTGTTTATTTGAGTCACATTTATACTGTTCTAGCACCCAAAAGAATTTTTAACACTTGGTTTAGACCACCTTGTATCAATAACAGCACTACAACAAAAAAAAAGGAGAAAATGTATAATTTACAATATTTTTAATTTTCTGTGATTTGGTGATTTTGTATTGGAAAATACAGACACGATAAAAATGATTTTTAAAAAATGATTAAAATTTTATCGCTTTATGTTTACTTCATCATTAAAAATTACATCCTCTTCTTATTTAGCTTTTTTTCTTTAACGTACTTATAGGGGTCTATGAACTATAAGAAATAAAGGAATATTTAGATGAAAAAAGAATTGCAGAAATTTACGCCAAGTTAGATACAACTTTAGCAACTAAAGCCAAAAAACTGAAATGCTGCGTATTTTCTATTTGTTTCTGGAAATATTAAAATTATGCAAACATAAAGGTTTTAGACAATCGTATGAATAAAGAGCGTAGCAGTTCTTTTATATCGGTACATGCACCCAAAGTATTGTATTATTTATTATTACTTATACTTTAACAACTACAGTAAAAAACTGATATTGTGCGTTTTCTTAAACAGATACGTTCTATTAGTTTCTGGAAATATTAAAATTGTGCAAAAGTAAAACTTTTGAATTTTTCAGCCTTATTTTATAAATGAAAAGAATGTACCAGTTCATTTGGTTTTTGAGATAGATAGGACACAAGCCGAGGTATATTTTAATGAAACACCCTATATATCTACACCTCCGTTCAAAAATAGTGTGTCATAATTGATTATTTATACTTTAACAAGTACCGTCAAAAAACTGACGTCCTGCGTTTTCTAAAACTGGTACTGATTTTTCGTTTCTAGAAATATTAAAATTATGCAAAAGCAAAGGTGTAGATCAGCTTTATTCGTATAAATAAAAAGAACATAGCGGACACAAACTGAGCTTCTATTAATGGAATACCTCACACCGGGTGGTGGATGGTCGGACTCGCCATAGAAAATCCTGCTTCCCCAATTATTTTAGATGAAAACTCTACAGAATTTTTTTCTTTAAAATCGAATTCTCTATCATATGAAACTATTACAAATATTTTACGTTAATTACGAAAATTGCAAATATTATGTACCATTCCTGCACAGCATCAGGACAGCAATGAAATGTCAAAATGACACAATCTTTCAAACTTCAAACTATCTAAATAATCAATAAAAGAAACAGGTTAATAAATAAAGTAGATTTAATTGTCTACAAAATTAATCAAAGCTATTTATTGGAAGAGTTACTATCAAATTTGAAAATAGTGGAACGTCGCTTTCTTTCTTTGTGTAATTGTGACAAAAATTATGAAGCTAACATTCAAAGAAATGTGTTGAAAATGAAAATACTACAAATGTATTAAGTGCAGTTGTTGAAAATGCAATACCCTAATTTATCAGAAATTTTTTTTCTAACAACTATGAAAATAGTCCAACAATTAGGCTTTCAACAACAATTTCGGGACTTTTTGGTTCAATATTTAACGTAAACGTACACTAATCCATAAAACAACGGTTCTTTAAAAAAAGTCATTCTAATTAGCCCTCTCCGGCATCTCATAACAAAAGTCTGCTCTTTTCTCAAAATCCCCCTCAAGCAACTCCTGATGACACTGAAATTTGGATGAATAGAAATTATTCTTTTTTAAAATTTTTAATGCGATTGTATTATTCCAAAATGGTTCGCAGTTTCTCGAGAATTTATACCAGGATTTTAAAAAACTGCAGTTAATAAATTTGTAGTATTTTCATTTTCAAACACATTTCGTTGAATATTGGCTTCATAATTTTTGTCGCATTTACACAACACCGTTCCACTATTTCCAAATTTGGTAATAATTCTTCCACTTATAGTATGGCTTGGAAGTCTATTGTCATGACTAATAGACAGACAACATGATAGTATTTATAATAATTTTGAAAGGTAACGTCATCCTGACATTTCATTACTGTCCTGATGATGTGCAGTAATAGTACATAATTTTTGCAATTTTTAAATTAGCGTACGCTGCAATATATTTTTATTAGTTTCATCTGATAAAGAATTCAATTCTTTACAGAAAAGTTCCTGTAGAGTTTTTACCTACAATTATACATTATTAAACTGTCTTGAAAATTACAAATCAGAACACCCTATAACGGACAAAGGCTAACAGTGAAAATTCTTATAATAAAAGTATAAATTTAACAAAACTTAATCAAGTTATGACGAAAATGTAAAGTCCTGAAAAGCAATAATTAGAAATTGATAAAATCATCCACAAATAGAAACTTGGCATACCAATCTAACAAAGAAATAGTTCATGATGTCATAGTGTATACCGACGGGTCCAGAACAAAGAATGGATCAGGAAGCGCTATTTACACCCAAAACGAAACACATAACTGGTCCTTAAAGCCATATGCAACAACATACACAACCGAAATGTATGCCATATGGCAAGCAGTCTTATTTTGCGTATATAATAGAAGTAAGAAATTCTTAATATGTACAGATAATTTATCTGGATTAAAAAATATATTTTACGGTGTACATGAAGATTAATTAAGTAATATGATCAGATCATTAATTTACCATATGAACCCATCTATTTCGCTGACCATGATGTGGGTACCTGGCCACATGGGTATTCCTGGCAACAATATAGCTGACACCAGCGCAAGAGCAGCCACTAAAATGCACAACGCAGACGTCTGTTCTATTAGCTTTAAAGACGTCAAACTATACATAAAACAAAAAACTAAACAATACTGGGAAAATCAATGGAAAAACATAAAGCAGACCCATCTACAAAATATTAAAAAAGACATTACCTTATGGAAAAGCCAACCAATAATAACGGAACGGGAAGAAACAGCACTTACTAGACTACGTACTGGGCATACAAACCTCACACACCTGCAGCTATTGGGTAGATGTAATCAAGCGATGTGTAACCATTGCAACGTAAGGATTAGCATTAATCATATATTAATAGAATGCCCACAATATAACAATTTTCGAATAAACCTAAAAATGCCAAATAACATAGAAAAAATATCTAGAGATACTCCATAGCAGTCTTGCCAATTAACAAAAAAAAAATAATAATAATAATAACCTGGCAGATAGGTATAAAATACAATAAAATTCAACATGTCAAGAAGATACAATAGAGCTTCAGATTTCTGTCTTCAGCGGCATAGCCCAAGTGTCACCTTCAAGTACTCCAACTAGGCTCCAGATTGGAGATGATCCGTTAAATCAAAGACAACACAAGCCATACATTTACAAACCAGTCTACACTTGAACAGCAGACACCCTTTGATGTATCTCTCACTCAAGCTGGTGGGCCAAGACAGAGTAGAAAATGGTCAAACTGTATAAACGAATCTTTACTACGCACGTATTATCAAGTTAGTCTCTTACAGACCAACCTTACTGGATACAGAGCCAGACTAGACCAGATTTTTATCACACAACATAGAGCTTATAATGTCAGTGAATAACGACTGGTTGATCAAATATGCGCAATCTTGCGAAAAAATTTACATTAGGAACTAGACGAAACCTTATAAAGTAAGAAATATCATTAGAACTAGATAGTATTGAAACCCATGATGACACTACCTCTCAAATCATAAATAATGAAAGCCACACTGTAAATGATGGTGCTACAAACATAGAAAAAAATTATTCACACTTGGAGCGTGGAGCGAACTGACGTTCCAACTGATAACGACTTAAGAACGAGAGAAATATTTTTAAACATTTATTCATTGTAGGTACAATAAAACAAACCCCATAAATAGACCTTTTATACCAAAAGTTAAAACATCAAAGAAAATTAGTGCAATCACTCAAGAACTAATTCGGAAATGTTCTTCCACCCTTACTAGACCACAACATCAAGGATATTGAAGACCTACAGTCTGTATTGTACCCTGCAACTATCACTGTTGATATTAGAGTTGCCAAGAATGTTAACATCAACCCTAGCAATCAATAACATCCACGAAGACCCAATACTAAGAATAACACAACCTGGCTAAGACGACTAGATAGGAAGATAACTGAGTTGAGAAGTGCTATATCTAGGTTGAAAGGCTACAAACTCCTGCTCAAAATTAACGTACCACTTATATTTTTCGACTTGTGTTGACTAATTAAGTTTACTATAACAAATAATAGGTGGATTGTGTCATGTTGTTATCAGTTTTGTACTGTTTTTCTGATTGCACGTCGTTTATCTTTAGTGAAAAAGATTGACTACCTTGCTCACGTAATTCTTTCAGTTTTGTGAGTGTATTTTTTAAAGTTTCTACATGAGCGTTGGTTATTTTTTCTTTTGTAGATTCATTCAATATTTCACCAATTAACCACAAAAATGAATCGAGCACGTCATTTAGGCTTTACGCTTTCTCCAACTACAGGTGTTACGAAACAGAAACCGAACTAGCAGAGTGCTAAATGATTTACTCGAAACTGTCAAACGTGTTAGGCTTTCTGCTTTAACCGTCAGAAGAAGACTAAGAGAGGCCAGTTTGTCTAGTAGAATGCCTGCTAATGCACCACTGCTTACCCCAAATCACAGATCACGCAGATTAAGATTCGCTAGATATCATGGACAGTGGACTATCGAAGACTGGAAGCTAGTTTTATTCACAGATGAAACTAGAATGAGTGTAAAAGTCCAGAACGTCGTGCTAGAGTATGGCAAAGGCACGTACAGAATTAGTCCCCATTCGTCCGCGATCCATAAATGCAGAATTCTATGTGGAAAACATTATTCAAGATCATTTGATGCCGTTTGCGCCATTTATACGGGACCCCTTCATTTTCATGCAAGATAATGCGAGGCCTCACGTCGTAAGACCTGTTTTAGATTATTCAAACAAAGTCAACATTGAAGTCCTGGAGTGGCTACTGCGCAGCCCAGACTTAAATCCAGTCGAGGACCTTTGGGATGTTCTAAAAAGATTGATCCGATCTCATATACGAGCCCCGTCCCATCTTAATTGGCCCACCAATCATTTTTCTTTTTAAATAAAATTATGCTAATTCAAGGTAAATTTAATTCAAGTATTTACTTTTATTATCATTTGTAACAACATTTTAAACAATTTAAAACATTTTATTGCAACATTTAACTCTAAATTATTTTTTAATTGTTAAAAACAAGGAAAACATGTAAAATCCAAAAACCTTTACCACTGTGTGACGTCGCTTTTATTTTTAATTGCGGCTTGAATTCTTTTGGGCATCGTACTTATTAAGTTTTGACACTCATCTTGAGTGAAAGTATCCCAAATATTTTGAAGTTTGTGTTTTAATTCGACTACGTTTCTAGCTTGTTGTATTCGTAATCGTTTTTTCATTGCGTGCCACAGGGTTTGTATTTGGTACGAGTCGGGACTGTTTGTCACCCACTCCAAAAGTGGGACATTATGATCAGAAAGCCATTTTAAAGATTTTCTTGATGTATGGCAGGCCGCCCCGTCTTGTTGGAACACAAAATTATTATTATTCTGCAATAAATCTGTCATTGTTGGAAGTAACGATTTTCTTAAAATCTCTAAATATTTATTGGTGTTTACAATTACATCAATGAAGTGAAGTTTTCCAATACCCCTAGCAGACATTGAACCCCATACCATAACTGAAGCAGGAAATTTTGCTTTCTTTTTTAAACAATCTGAATTGAAAGCTTCATTTTTCTGCCAAATAACTCTGCTTCGATTGTCCCCAACACAAACTTCAAAACGAGACTCATCAATCCAATGGACACTATTCCATTCATCACTCGTCCAATTAATGTGACTTTAGCCCATTTAAGCCGGTTTTTATTTTGTTTTAATGTTAAGAGTAGCTTTTCTTTCGCCTAAAGAAAATTAGTAAAATTACAAAAATTTTTTTTGGAAAAAGTTGCAGTAAAATTACCTTGTAAGTTTTAAAACCTAACTTAAGGGCTTCTCTATGGCACGTGGATCTTGAAACACTTCGCCCCACAGCATCGCTCCAAAGAACAGATAATTCACCATAGTTCGAACGCCTGTTTTTTCTAATAATCTTCTTCAATGCCCGTCTATCAGCATCTGATATTTTGGATTTCGACGCATACCGAGGTTTTGTAGCTATTGTACCCCTTGTTTTATAAACTCGAATGATATTTCTGGTAGTAAACCTTGATAAATTAACTAGATCGCCAATTTCCGCGTTTGATTTTCCTTTTTTAAATAAATTGATAATAATTGAGCGAATTTTTTCATCAACAACCTTTCCACGCGTCATTTTTGCTAATAGTAAAAAAAACAAACAAAATTTTTGTTGGACAAAGGCAAAGCCTACTTGATTATTTCAGATATTCAAAGATTCTTAGAAAATAATAAATTCGAGAAAAGCAAATAACTAATTTTTTTTTTTTGTAAAAATATTTTTAACAATTAAAAAATGATTTAAAGTAAAATGTTGCAATAAAATGTTTTAAATTGTTTAAAATGTTGTTACAAATGGTAATAAAAATAAATACTTAAATTAAATTTACCGTGAATTAGCATAATTTTATTTAAAAAGAAAAAATATTGGTGGGTCAATTGAGATGGGACGGGGCTCGTACCTCCCCCAATGAGCCTGCAAGAATTGGAGCGAGCTATTCTCTTAGAATGGGAAAACATTCCCCAAGCGACCATGCAGAACTTAAAACAAGCTTACCAACGAATTCAAGCAGTTATAAGAGCCCGTGGAGGTAATACGAGGTATTAAGTTTCATAAATACTTTTTGTAAATTGGAATTTTTCTTTGTTTGTAGAGCTAAGTTGATTTTTACAATTTTCCAATTTTTGTACCTCATCGCCAAATTTTGTATAATTCTTCGGATTCTAAATTAAAATAAATGTTCATTAATGCAGTATTGTTTAAATACCTTGATTTATATTACACTAACGTTAAATTATATACTGAGGGCAATAACAAAGACATAATTACAAGATTTGTAGCGGTGCGTTAATTTTGAACAGGAGTGTATAAATACAGAAAAAAGGAAAAGGGAAAGGCCACGTATTTCATTCCCTCCCCAAGGGGGAGGGGGGGGGGGGGCTGATCGAGCTTTCCGAGCTCCTTCCGTCACAATCATGGATTCCCAGCATACATACATACATTACGTATATATGCAGATTAAGGATGGGTGTGGTCAGGATAGGATCGGAAGGAACGGAGTTAGGGTTCTGAGGGGGAAAATACTACCCCAGCATTCGCCTAAGCAGCTGCACATGGTGTGCATATACGTAGTGACCATGCCGCTACATGTGTATGAAAGAACCTCATACAAGGTAGACGGTAACGGGAATCGAACCCATTACCTCCCGAATGCTAAGCAGGTTGTGCCACACTACGCTACCATCTCGGTGAAATACAGATTAACTGTCAAGAAGGGAGAAACAAAAATCAAAACTACATGTAAGATTTATAAACACGCTCTAAATACGACAAAAATGACGAACAACCCCATCAATGTACTGGATACTTGACAGCAAAAACTGAGTGTAGAAGTCCAAAATAAGAAAAAATATTTAACTTCGGAGAAAGGAAAAAGTAGTAACAAGATGTTTATTCCAAATGAGAAAGAATCTCCGATGCAACTGTTTCTCAAGATCTTCCTCTTATTCAAAAAGTGCAGCTATATTGGTCTTCGCTTTGGTCTTCAAATGAAGAACATATAAATGCTCAACAGGTAAGATGAGAAGGAGCAATATAGGAATGTACCAAATATGATAAATAAATAGATAAATAAAAAAAATAAATAAGTGTGATTTCCATAACGTTTCAGTCCAAAACATTCATAAAAAACCTAACCATCAAATACCGTTTTGGATTTAAAACTTTTCGCCAAATTTTCACCAAACTGTAATATATTATTTTTCCATGCGTAGTTATACGGTTTCCGTAATTACCCGAACGTTTTACTCAAAAATTTTATAAAAAAAAAATGCGATCATCAAATGCCATTTTGAAGTTAAAAAATAGCACCATTTAGCAC